>VXAB01011724.1:0-112362 GCA_013399175.1 Odontophorus gujanensis
TAGCAAACTGCACAATTTCATTGGTTGCCAGAGAGGTGGTGGATGTGCAATGCCTGGAGAAAAGGTCAGGCTGGATGGGGCACTGAGCACCCTAATATAGCTGTAGGTGACTGTTCATCACAGGGGAGCTGGACTAGATGACCTTTAAGGGTCCCTTCCAACTCAAACGGTTCTACGATTCTATGATCATGCTCAACTATTTATGCCTAAATCCAGCTTTGTGGCAGTTCTGCAGAAGCTAATACACTAGAGAAATGAAGATCATAACATATTCGTCAATCTCAAGACAACTGAGTCCCAATTGTGAAGCAACCCTACAAGGCAAACATGACCTTAAATCAGTAAAGATTATTTCAGAAGAGTAGGAGAGGTCTTTATGCTATTTTGCATTACATTATCGAGTTCCTGAGAATAGCACTATGCAGAATTCTGGCAATTTACATTAAAAAAAAAAAAAAAGAAAGAATTTAAACTGGGACACATGAAGGGAAATGTTATTGGGATAAATTCAGAGAATGGAAAAATCCCTTTTTATAAGAACTGAGTAACAGTTTTTGCCTGCACAAAGCAACGACAGACCAGCTTTCATCCCAACCTTAAACCTTAGGTCCTCAGCCCCAAATCCATGATAGTTTCTGCTTTCATACAACTTTCTAACAGCCCAAGAAACCAATTCTTCATTAAAGAAAAGCTTTAAATCATGAGTTTCTTCATAAGATTTATTTTCTGAGCATGTGCGTTTAGACACAGAATATAGAGCGTGAAGCATAGGTAAGAGTAATGCCAATTCATAGTGCAGGTGGATCTTGCTGTTTGCTGCAAATATGTTGCTTGTCACTACCAGGACCAGGTAGGAAAGAAATTTTTTAAACTTAAAAACAACACAAGACAAAAGAAAATGGTTATAAATGTATCACAAATGACTTCATGCTTAAAATTAGAAAGTTTCTAAAACTAGGCTGCAATTTTAATCTCATGTTAAGAAACTAAAGCATTTCTAATTTTTACAGCTGTGCAACTGGTTATCTACCAGTACTTCAGAAGTTTTTTTTCAATCCCATATTTAACAACTGTTTTGTTGTTGTTTTTGCTAACAGGTACAAAGATATTTTATTAGTTTATTATTTTATTTATTAGTCCATACATCTGTTACTAGAAGTAATTTTTACTAATAAAGTTAAAGTAGGCTTCAGACTGAGTATAATTTCTGTAACATATATGACCTATATGTGGTATGAGACTTTCAGAGGTGCCCCCTGTGCTCTGAGAACCAGTACAATACTTCTGATAAGATATTTAAGAGATTCTGGTCTCCTGCATTTGGAATTATTTTCATAATTTGTTCGTGTTTATTTAATTCAGAAAAGGCCACGTCAGAAAAAAAAAGTCACAAACTAAAAAATCCCCAGATGCTGACAATCTGTTTTGATATACTTTAAATAGGAGCTTAATGTTTCTAAAAAGAAGTCATCCTCCAAGATCTTCGATGTAAATTTTGAACATGATTAGATATCATTATGTTGCATTCAGAAACTTGATACAGTACAAGGTCTCAAAGCATCTCAAACCACAGAAAATCATTTACATTTAACCACACATGAGCTCTTATTTTCCATACCACTGACCTGTAGCACAGCAGCTCCTTTGGATGTCCACACTAGGAGCAATAAATGTGCACTGCTTTGTTTTCCACATTCTTTGCAATGAAATAATAAAAAAAAAATCATTAATTTACTACAAAAAAATTGTTACTTACTACAGATTACGATTACCAGATACTTAAAAGCTTTTTGTAACCATTTTAAACATATTCTAACCAATTAAACAAATGAAATATAAAGTTTAAGGTTAACTGAATTAGACTGTTGAACACAGCCACATGTTTATGTACTCATTGTTAAACAGCATTCATATGAAACCATATAAACCTGAACTATATCTAACACTAAAAAATAGTAATCAAGTCTTCAGATTTCACACTTGACATTGCTTTCCTCCCCCTCAAAGGATGCCACTTTTGTGACTCAGTCCTACTGGTACACTTAAAGTATCTACTTCTAAGATACAAAAAACATAGAAAAGAGCATGTGAAAAATCTGAAAAACATGTGGAAGATAGCAACATAAAAGGAATACAAGACCAAAATGATCTCTGCATATGACAATAGCTTTGATCATGTCTTGAAACACATTATCATGGTTCAATAGACAAGCTAAAGAGAAATCCATAACAGTTAAAGCATATTCTGGCATAAAGAGCAACCGAATTTGTTTTAAATAACAAAGAGATTAAAGCCTAAAAAACATTAGACAGTGAAAGGCATGGATATCATGGTTCAAAAGTATGAAGCTAAGATCATGCTTTCCATCGGTTTTAATCAGAAGATCGGAAATTCTGCAATAGTTCATTAAAAGTCTCAATCTTCTCTAATGCAGTACTGTGCAATTATCAGCTGTTAAATTGTCTGGTACTGTCAAAAGAAGAAAAAAAAGAAATTCAAAACCAAAATAAGCAGCAGCTAAATACTGATGACAAAACATTGTTGTCCTGATTATTCATTATTCTACTGTATTCTCCACCTGTTGAAATTAACTGTATTAATGCTGCTGCTGCAATGCAGCTGCTGTAACATATTTAAGTCATACTCAAATTAATAATTTCAACTTGATGTGGACATTTAGACGCCTCCTTTTAGACACAGAGACCATTGGTCTCTCTAAATATTACAGATCTTAAGTATCAAAGTAATTTTCTGTACTATCAAAAAATACTTCATAATACTGTTAATTCCATCTTTATTTCACTTTTCTAGTTTTTACTTTTTGTCTGTTTTCTAATGTGCAAAATATATTAGTACAGGAGTGTATATATAATTCATAAAATAAGTATATGTATATTTTTAGCCAGAGCTATGTGACTGAACACAGTTCATTATTTTTTAAAACCTTGGTTAAACACTTAGCGACACAGTAACCCAAAGGTCTGGTTCTAAGTTCAGTTTATTCTGTTACTTGGTTTTAACAGTGGACATTGATGAAAACGTTGCCTCAGAAACAGGCACATCCAAAGGAAAGCACATTGCTGCCTGTGCTGACTAAACCACATTGCTCATTTTTCAATCCCACCCACTAAGAACACCAATAATTTTTTTTCTTGATATTACTCTCAGTTGCCTGTTTTCCCTGTTGGAAACCTGTTGTTTTCTAAACTTACTGGAAGGTATTGCATGTTTTTGCTGATAACAAGAGTCTTGAAAACCCACTGAAATTCACTGCTTGGCAAATTTTGAAACAGTTTAGAAAATTCAGTTTCTAGGCTTAAGTGTAGACAGATATGAGAGGGTTTTATAGGTGACACACGCACTGTTTCCAGCAACAAATCACATAATGGAAACATTCCCAAACAACCATTTTCAGAACATTCTCTTCACAGAAAAAGTTACTTTTGAAAAGCAGTTTCTCGCTTCTTGTTAAAACATCAATTTCACCTTGAAGGGACACATTAAGTGGGTTTATTTTAAAAATATCTGCCAGGTAGCAAACTACACACAGCCACCTGTCATCAGAGAAAAGGTCAGCAAAACTGCAACACTTGTCTCCAGAAAAGAATACAACACAAAACAAAAACCACAAAAACAAATGCTTAAGGTTGGACAACTATATTATTATGAGATAACCAGCAAATGCCTGTTTTGCAGTCACGGACATACACTGTCACTCCTGTCCCATTACAAAGTCCTGTATAGACGCTGTTGCTAAAAGGCTTGTTCTTACAGAGCTAACTACATGCTGTAGCATTTTGTCTCCAAAATCTTAGTTGTAAATAGCTTGACTACATGTAGTGCATTGAAAAACTTTAATGTACAGTGTTCTCTGTAACCTTCCCATGGAATCCTATTTTATTCCAGTCAAAGCAGCTGCTCTGTCAATGGTTAGACTTGTGTAGTTCTCCCATAAATATGTTGAGTTGTTTTGTTTTTTTAATGAAAATGACATTTACTATAAAGATCATCATATGCAGTTCTACTTTCCTTTAGTGGTTCACAAAAAGAATTCTGCATGCATTTGATTACTAAAGTGCGAACAGTCTAAGCAAAAAGTGTTAGAAAAGTGTATGTTCATCCAGCTCGTAGGTAATCTACCATACTGTGTAGTTCATTCTAATACTTGCTTCTTCAAATCCTCAGCAATATCTTCTATGCATCTTCCATCAGTATTCACTGACAAGGGATGTGTTCTATTGTTTCCACACTACCTATGTATTTTCAATTGGAAAAAAAAATAAAATGTATTTCAATCTTAATTTATCTAGTTCATTGAGCAAATGCTGGAGCAAAGACAAGAAGATTAGGGATTAGGACAATTAAAAGAGAAAGACTGGAATTCCTCCTTCACTGCCCACATTCAAGTGATTCTTAAAACTTGACTTCAGAATACGTGAGAGTGAAGTAGTCAAATATTAAGTTACTTCTCATCTGTGATGCTACCTTAAAGCAAAGTGATCCTTGTTTCAGGAGATGCAGAGGCAGTGATTTATTGTATATGGTGATAATTCAGAGAGAACCATCATTATTGATAAAGAATTCGCCTTTTTTTGCAGGGACCTCCGTACGTTTTCAGAGGAATACAGACAATCATTGCACAGGATAAGGAGGTGAGAGTCATTTTCTCATTAAATACAGGCAAAAGTATAACACAAAGGATGAAATGAAACACAGACAGGATTAATGATTAAGGTACTGATTACTGAAAAATTGACATTCATTCTATTCTGTTTACATAGCTTAAATTGTGCACCTACCATTAAGGCATCAGCACCTGGAATAATCCCAATTCAAGATAGAAACTATAGTTAGGAGTTTAATACATAAAGACATATCACAACAAGAAAACCTTTAGATAATGCACCATCTTTTCCAAGAGAAATAGGCTAGACTATCACTCCATGAGCTAAGCACTTCATCTTAAGGATAGTCAAAATGGTACCTCAATTCTACTAGCACTGCATTCAGACAATTATGCAGGTAGAACTGAATTTGATTCTTTCATTTGTGGGAGGCTTTTCGTGTGTTTAAATTTTTGAGGAAAGGAAGCAACTCATTTAGCATCTGCGAGGACCACTCAAAAGAACTTAGGGATTTAATAGAGCTCCTAAACAGAAGGAAGATTTCCTCTGAACTATATGACAGAAGATTTTCATGCAAGTTTCCTGACTGTAGACTTTACCTTTGTAGAACACTGAAATGTTAAGACTGACACATGGTGGCAGCAAACAGCACACCATCAATTAATGCAATGTTTTCCTCTTTAAAAGCTTGCAAACGTAATCTTCCTGTTTTCTTACTTTTTCTTAATAATGAAGCTGTGCTACTAGAAAATACCACAGATGACGGTATATCACAATGACAGTGAAAAAGCTGTACCAGGTGAATTTCAGGATATATTACTATAACATACATGGTTAGTACAGAGAAAAGAGGTAGAAAGCAGTGCTGCTGAATAATTGCTTTGAAGAAACACTGTGAGATCCTTCAGCTGACTGAATAACAAATTACAGTATGATGTGGGGAATGAAGACAGAGGTAAAGATTATTACATCCACTGGAACTCTCCAAAGTCCGGAAGCACAAAGAAATCAGGTTAATACCATTCCGTCATATTTCCAAAATGATCTTAAGTTCCTTATCATAAGCTCTCAAAACAAGATGACCATGGAATGTCTCAAATGAGTACATCAATGACAAAGTAAAGAAAACAGCAAAAAAATCTGGTCTATTTACTCAGGAAAGGCATTTCCCTAACAGAATGCCAGAATGGTTTATGCTTGGCTTTAGCTGTGCAACATCTTCATAAGTCTTCTAGAAAAGTGAGTAAACACCAAGATAAAGTCTCTTGATTCTAATTCTTTCCAGAAGAATGTGAGGCAGCGGGACAAGGAACAGCAGAAGCCCTTCTAGTTTTGACTGGGCAGTAAAATCCAGTGTAAACTAAAAACAAATCCAGTGAAAACCCAAAGTTAAAAAAAAAAACAAAAAACAGTAAACATGAAAAAGCTCAAGTTTACAAATATGACAGGCTCTGAATAGAAAATTGCCACTCAAGCATGACCTTAATGTTAGAATGGTTCTACAAAAACATTGGTACAATTGGTTCAGTGCTTAGTAGCAATGAAGAGTAAACTAGTTTTTAGGATTTAAGGGTGGAGCAGAAGAAAACATCACATCACTGTGTAATTCCACAGCGCACACAAATCTTAGGTGCTACACACATTTTAATTCCACAATCACAGCCCCAGACAACAGTAAAGAAAACAGAGGCAGCAAGCAATTAACATATAAAATTACTTTCAAGGTAAGGTAGAATTCCTTAGGATAGAAAAGGAATTACTCACATGGTAAAATGGAGACATACTACATTTCAATTAGCATAAAGAAAGTGAACACAATTATTTCCCCTGTCTTGCAGCATGAGGACTAACTGACACCAACTTCTGTGAACCACAGTCTCTAAGTTATCAAAAGAAGATACTACATATAAAACATTACACTGGAGAACATCTTGCAACATCATGTAAGAGTTTACATAGGATCAAAAGCAACAATTTCTGGAAAAGTACAAACCACTAAGACCTTTATTTGTGGATGAGGGCCATACAGCAATAAAATGCTGACAGCTAGAAGAGTGTCCTAGGGAGCCATCGCTGCATGTTGGCATTGCTTCCATATTCTTTGCTAGACATTCAATATTAACTGACCAGAAAGGGATGGTTTGCTAGGTGACCCAACAGTCTGACTTTCTAGAACTATTTTCATGTTATAACTGGGTTATATATACATTCATTTTTCCCACTTCTTCAAATTCATGCTTTTGAGCATTTTTGTATGCATAGCCTAGTTTATTTTTGGAAAGAGTGTCAAATTATTTGGAAGAATGGGAAGACAGGAAAAAAAAATAATAATTCTGAAGAAAAGAATGTACATTATACTGCACAAAAAAATCCCAAGCCAGAACATAGATGTATTGGAGTAGTTAAGTAGGAAATGCACTGTTCTTTCAAGAGGTAATAAAAATTAACAGTAGAAAACAATTAGTGGGTGAGGAAGATCAGATTTCTTAGTAGCAAAGCTTTATAGAAAGTATTCTGGGTCCAGAAACAAAATCCTGTCTTGAATACTAGCCATAGGCCTCTAAAGAACTTAATTATTGGCAAAAACACTGGTAAGGTAGCAGCTCGTTGAGAAATGCATTACAACTGAAATAGAAGAAACTTCCAGGGTTCCTGGTGGTGTATTTTGCTCCTTTTTAAGCTAAGAAGAATCCAAATGAGGATCTGTCAACAAATAATAGTAGCTTAACTACCAAGTTATTAAATGGAGAATATTCAAGTCAGCTGAAGAAATAGTTGCCATTGAAAAATAAATACTATTCCAAAGACAATACTGGAGTTCCGAAAAAAATCTTTGCACATGGATATTAAAGAAAGCAATGAATGCTGTTAGTCAACATCACACATTCCAAGATAAGGGCATGACATCTAGTGGTCAGACATTTTAAATGCATTAAAACAACACCGTTAAGAGTAGTTCTGTGCTGTATTGTTTAAAGGAAAGAGCCTGAAGTCACCATCAATAATAGATATTTACAATTTGGAAACAAAATACTGATGACAGGGAGGGGAATAATAAAAATCAAAGGTATATATTACTTATATTCTGTGCATACATTTTTTCCTCAAAATTTAGAAGGGTGTTATTAGTAGTGTTCAGTAGATCCCCAGTCTTAAAATACCAAGTTCTTGAGTGATATATGAAAAAAATAATTTAGTTGAAATGTCGGTATACTATTAAACCAGACATGCTTTAACACTGCTAAACACAGCACCTCAAATATTGAGGAAAGCAGACTAAATTGCAACCTTTACCTGACCTCAGAAGCATAGAGCACCTGGCTTACAGTAACGCTCCCTCAGTTGCAAGTGCAATTGGATTTGAGTTACAGTGAATCCATGGTGACACGGTGCTATCAGACAAGGACAAGATGCCTGGGCAATAAGTCGTATCTTTTCATACAGAAACTCTTTGGGAACATACCTTCAGTCTATCCCACGTTTCGGCTCTGTACACCTTTACATAACAATTCAGTTCAGCATTGCAGAAATAATAACTTTAATTTGGGTGGCTTAATAGAAAGATGTACATAGAATCTGTTACATATGAAGTATGAGCTCTCAACTACTACACTTTCATTTATACTTTCATTTATCTACTCTTAAATTTATGGGATGTTTGAACATTTCACTATGAAAGTAAATATTTCATACAGCTATTTTGAAGTACAAATATATTGACAACATACAGATATATAAATTTCTAAATTTCCTGTCAAACAATATTATATTAATTCCCTAATATCTATGTACTAAATTACTTGCCATAGAGTCCCTTTAGCTGGCATTACAGCAGAAAATGAATCTGTCTTGGTGAATAAAGCTACAAGAACTATTTTTAGAAAACATTTCTTCTACTTAAAAATCATTTAGAAAATTCACCTTCTGTGTATGAGTAGCAGACATTTCTGTGAATGAGTGTAGCAGAACACAAAGCTAAAGAAGGCAATCACAATGCCTTCTAGTAGGATACAAACCCTACAGAACAATAGCATGTTAAAAAAAATGGAAAATTTGCTCCCCCCTACAATGGCCAGAGACAGCCCAAGAGGAGTGCAGCCTCTATTCAGGGAGATAGCACTCCCTCGGCTGCTAATCCTTAAATGAGGGTGAAGAGAGGGGATCCAGGCACCAGGGTTCCCTGGGTTAACCACACCTTCTCACCTGGTATTCAACCATTCTTTCAGACTGTGACCCAGCAATTCCACTGCACTGAGAAAAAGTTTTGTATTTGTTTCCATTCTTCAACTCTATTCATTCTCTGCACTTCCAACACTTGAAGTTAGAAATAAATAAATAAATAAATAAATAAAAACCTGTTTAAAGCAAAAACCATTCTCAACATTTTAGAAGGCAAAAAAAAAAAAAAAATTAAAAGCTGAAATGTAGTTCTTGACATTACCCTAAGATTCCACAACAGAATGACTTTCTGACAAAGAATGAAGTATTACTCAGACCATTCAAAAGATTCTTAGTCACAAGACTAAAGTAAGTGCAGAGACCAGGCAGAAGAAACCAGATAGGAAGCCAAGAGGAAGTACAAAGTTCTCATGTACATGGCAATTGGATAGATACAAATGAAGCAGAACTATGCCACTGTTCTACAAATACTTTCTCCTGGATTCCCAGATAGCACCTTTACTTAGTAATCAGCTGCTCAGTGCTGTATGAACTAAGATGATCAAGACAAGTATCAGACAAGTTTTTCTGAGTTAGCTATACAGAAATGGGATAACAGAGGGGAGAAAACATTTGTATCACTGTACTGTACTGTTAGGTCCACAAAAGGTCATTACAGATACACTCTGAATGATGCTACTATTTGCCACAAACTTGCAAAAACAAATTAAAAAAACTTTATTATCAAGTTCCCATTCACTTATATTTGACAGCAAAAATTGAGAGTAATTTCTACTCCACAAGTTCCAATTCTATCTGCAGACAGATCATTTTACATATTGAATATAGCAAAATACCACAATCCAGTCACCTGCTCTTGAAATCTTGGAATAAGCAGTGGAGTTTTACATATGTTTGGCAAAGCCTGGATCAGAGGTAATTGAAAAAGCTAGATAATCCCGAAGTGCTATGATGAAAGTAAATATGCTCATTTATGTTCATTAAAATGCAGCTTTCTTATTTGTTTTAGATGCTGAAAGATGCCCTTCTTGCACAGTTGTGAGGGGAGGACAGGAGAAGGGCTGAGTTCTGTGACACTTACATAAAGCTGCATCACTCAACCCATCCCCCTCTGTCAGATACAGTGTCTCCAGCAGGGAGATCAGATGTGTCTAAAGATCAGAACAGATGGATGTGAAAATTGAAATAAAGTCCTGAATCTTGGAGCACTGGCTAGCGGATGGTTCTGAGGACTTTGGAGAAATGGTCTACGGACCTCATGTATCACACACACTCAATTTTCTGCCAATCAGTGCTTCAAGTAATCGCCTTCTAAGAAAGGTATTATGGAAAATATGAAAGAAATCAACAGGACTATTGATCTCAGGTACAATTTTGCTTCTCTTGCAGGGTGGCCTAGACAGCTTCCTCACAAACCTAACTGAAAGATACACTTCAGCCAAAGACAAGGACACAGCAATTCCTTTAAGAAAGATTTACAAGAACATGCATGTATTTATAGAAAGAAGGAACTGAAGTTTCTGAAAGTAACATAAATAGGCTTATTAGTAAACACCTAAAAAAGTTAGGTAAATTAATCAGAAGTCATATCAGGCATTTGGCAAGTGCTTTATGTCCAGCAGAAAGTTCACATCATCTCCATTCACATAAAAATTCCTTCATCCAGTCTAAATCAAACTGGAAACTATTAGAATTGTCAGTGCTGCTTGAAACTTGAGGGTACCTCTGATCACATTTCGCACCACGTGCTTAATGATCTTTTGAAGGTACAAAGAGAAGTGACTGGGACAACATGTTATTTTCCCCAACCAGGAACAGATGCATTTTCAGACTTCTCTTAAAATTGCTGTCTTAAAATATTAAAAATTAAAAGTTGAAAAGGATATTTATACATAGATTAGTAAAGTTGCACAAGAAAGAAAAATCCATAGTAATGTTACTGGATGCTTTAAAAACTAATCTGAAACGAATCCCTGCATACAAAGTATTTTTCAGAGATACTTTTATTTATTTAAAAGCAATTTCTTTTGTCATCTCAGTTATCACACTTCAAGTTCGCTGATACGCATGTTTTTATAGTCATTTACCTACATAGATAAACAAAGCTATGCTGTGCTTTGAACACTCAAAAATGGTAGCAAGAGTTTTCAGTGCAAAACACTGTACGTTGAGGCTTGCCAACCCTTGTGTAGCATTACATCTCATTAGCATTCTGCCATTTCCATCAGTAAAAAGTAAGCACTAGCTAGACTGGGTAATATAGCAAATGCCATGAAATGCATTACTGATTTATTGAAAATAAAGTAATAACATCTTCCAGAGAAATACAAATCTACAAGGAAGAAGTGTTAATATATTTAACTGGAGGAAGAGAAGACTACAGTTGATGACAGACACAAAACGTATTCTCAAAATATCCATAAGCTACTTTGGAATTCTGAATGTAAAATAAGACACTATTTCATATTGGATTTGTTCTGGTTAAACCAGAGTGAAGGACTACCCAACATGGAGCTCTTAAAATTATACTTGCAGTCTAATTCATGGCAAGGATTCAAACAGTCAAATCAACAATCATGCAATAGCTTTATGGTAATATCAGATATATTCATTAGTACACACTGGCAAATGAAAAAAGAAGAATGCATACCAGCGTTCTGACTGCCTATAAAAAAGCAAAAATAGTATAATCATAAGTAACTGAGAATAAGATGATCTGAGTTTTTCATATCAGTTTTAAGCTCCCTTATGACCACCAGGAAGTGATAAAATAATTTTTGAATTAAAATTAAACATTTCATGTAGGAGAACTTTGCCTTCCCATGTCAACCACAGGTCCAAGTTGCACAGCACTTCAAAGTAGTAAAAAACACTGAAAAAGAAATGCTGTTTAGGGACAACACACAGGTCCAGACTGTTTCTCCTAGTGCATTCCTACAGCATCCACTAACATGTTATGAATATCAGAAGTTACTGCTTAGACTAGTTCCTTAATTAAGAAATTGTTATTTTGTTTATGACAACAACCCTGTTTTGAACCAGCTACTTGAGTCTACAATCTCCAGAAAATTCTAAAAATTCAATGCATAAAGCAGCATTTTGTTATATGTTCATCTCCTACTACTTGGAGTGCTGTCAAGCTTTAGTACTGTGTGATTTGTTAAACAGCAGCTCCATGTTCCCATTACCCACTGCCTTTACACTCACAGAAGAAAAAAAAAATATCAATCTCCACACTTTTTCTCCTCCCCTTCAAAGTAAAGCTTTAGTCACACTACTATTTCATACAGCTGCTCTAGATATACAGATGCATATAGAAGTATTCAAGAAATGGTCACATGTTGTACTGAAAGACATGGTTTAGTGGGGAAATAATAATGATAGGTGGACAACTGGACTGGATGATCTTGGAGGTCTCTTCCAACTTTGGTGATTCTACGATAAATACGGTCCCTCTAAAAGTGTACGGTGACTTCAGTTTTAAAATCTACTTTGCTTTTTATTTTTACTTTTAAATGAAGTTTGAATCCAATTCTAAATCATAGTTAAACTTTACAACATTTGAAATGGGAGTTTGGAATAATCTTTACTGTTATGTTGCAAACCAAGTTCTGGAACAATGACCAAAACGCAAAACAGAGCCATGAAAAACATACCACCTAATCACTGTCCACTGATAGACTGTAATAAAGTGAGAATCAAAAAGCTACCTGACAGATAATACACCTTCACAAGTATTCACATTTTTTTTTACCATTATTTATCACTTGCAATTCATTAGGAAGAAGAAACGCAGTATTTATCTTACTTTAAAAGCTCTGTAAATGTTAATAAAATATATAATAAACGTAACACCTCCACTATCTTAATCTGAATTTTGTGGTAAACCAGCATATCAACATAAACCAACTTTAATCTGTTACATTTAACAAGTTTATTTTTCAGTGTCAGTGATACCCCTGCAATGATGGAATACTAACCGTTCATTTTTTGACATCATGAATTTGCATATTTTAATTATAAAGCACTGAAAACACAGACAAAGCTTAGACGATCCTTCCGTAACACAATTTCTAATTGCAGTTGTCCTGACAGGCACTCAGAAATTCTTACTCCCAGCCCTGCCTTCTTACCAGGTGCTCAATCACTGTTTCAAGCTAAGACTTACTGTTTCTGCCATGCTCCAAAAAAAGCAAAGGTTAATTTCAATAAAAAGAACTTCCATTGGAAATAACATACAAGATACATGCTTTGTAATTTCAACATTCTTAATATTACTATAAAAGCAAAACCCACAAAAGAAATGAGAAAGCATTTATGTTCCACAGCAAAACCCGATGCATTCTGTCCATGCTGCATTTGGCAAGCTAGAACTAACCTTTGCTTCAAGAAGTGCCACAGCTGTTTAGAATCAATGCAAACAGGCTTGGCAATTTTAAGGCAGGACATATGACCAAGCACTATAAAAAGCAGTGCTGTAGGCAGTGTTTGGTATGAGCTTTTCTGGAGCAATGAGCAAAACAAATATCTGTTAGCCAGCATCAAACAAAGGTTTGGTAGAGTTCAACAAATTAATCTACAGGTAAGATAATAGTGTATTTCTTAAGAGAGTAAAATAAACAGAAAGCCAAAAGGAATAGAAAACTTTGTGAGGCCTAAGTAGAGGGAACTGGCAGATTTAGGTCCATGAAAAGGTTATGATTGTTCTGCGTACATTTGTTGCCTCTTTATGCTTAAAAACATCACGTCATCAGAGAAGCTGCCTTTACTCAAAGACAAGTACTACTAGAAAGTGGAAATCTTAAAGAGGTCTTACAAAGTATCAGCTGTAAGTTAAATAAGTATCAATGGAAACAAGAAATATCATCTGATAAAATATCAGGGTGGTAAACATTAAATATAAATCACCTCTCCTCAAATACCTTAGCATGGATTCAACAATGAATGAGCTGATGTTAAACATTAGCTAATGTTAAGTGTTTGTTGTTGCCATTTTTCGTTTGGTCTTCCCCAACTCCTATTTTTCAGGCTAAGGCATACTTGGGAAAAGAACACGAAGTATTTCCATACACACCACAACAACAACAAAAAAAGAAGCAGTTAAATTGCATTATATGTAGCATTATCTCGGCCACATGCACAATTTCAACAAAGTTACTTCCTGGAGGAAGAGTTAGACAAATATACTCGCTTCCATTTTCATGGAGTTCATCCTTTTCAGGAAAATTTGTCAAAGAAATCAAATATTTATTCAACCATGGTTTAATACTCATACCACAACTGATTTGTATGAACTTACACAGCATCATCACTTGACTTAAACTACTAATCTACAGGTCAAAGAAAGTAGAATTAAGAAAAATAACACTGTGGAGGAAAGGTAGAATTACATAAAATGTCTGTATTTCTTAATTTCCTACATCCAAAAGAATGTAAAATATTTATATATATAATTAATTTCATGCAAACTTATCAAGTTGCATATTTAAGAGCAGTTGTTTTAATTTCTTGAGTTGGGAACAAAAGCCAAGCCAGAGGTAAAGCAGAAATGCTGTGAAAGAGGAGTTTTAATTGCACAAAGATGCTCTGGCCAACAGATTGTACAGCTGTAGCAGTATGTACTGAAAGGTTTTCAATTTAGAACCACATCCTCTTCTTTTTTTCAGTTCATGCATGTCAAAAAATCAGCATTCATCAGGAAGAATAAAAGTTTTATCAGCTTTATTTAAGAAAGCTGACTTCCTTCCTCTGAAATATGCTGGTCAAGATAGAACTCCACAGTAAATTTAATCACTTAAAAAAAAAAAAAGTCAACTTCAGAAACAAAACAGGAACAAGGACTCTAATGCCACTTTAATACCAAGGTGTTCCAAATCTAGTCTAGATTTCAAGAAATGTTACTACTCCTACTTAAGCACTACAAGGTAGATTAAATTCAAGCACAGAATTCCTCAGGACAGTTGTGAATGTCAGCATTTTCCATTCTCCAGTTGAAAAAGACTGAACTCCTCTGATCTCCTTCAAAATAAAGCAGCAAACCCCAGACTATCACTTATTCATTTTTCAAGAACAAGCGTGCACTCTGCTGAAGAACACCTTATTATGGTCAAGGTTTGAACACCTCCTGAAGTTTAAAAGGGCAAGATGATATTATCAGTTATATATATTAACAGTTGAGTTCCAGTTTGATACAGAATCACGATTACAGGGATTGAAAGGGACCTGCAATCATCAAGTCCAACCCCCTGCCGAAGCAGCTCCCTAGCCCAGGTTGCACAGGTAGGCGTCCAGGTGGGTCTGGAACGTCTCCAGAGAAGGAGACTCCACCACCTCTCTGTGCAGCTGTGCCAGTGCTCCGTCACTGCACTGTGAAGAAGTTCCCATGCACATTTGTGCAGAACTTCCTCTGCCTCAGTCTGTGGCCATTTCCCCTCATCCTATCACCACACACCACTGAAAGGAGTCATCCCTTTGCCTCCTGCACCTTAGAAATTTATAGACATTGATCAGATGTCCATTCAGTCTTTTCTCGAGGCCAAAGAGACCTAGGTCTCTCAGCCTTTCCTCATAAGAGAGGTGTTCCAGGCCCCTTATCTTTGTGGCCCTCCACTGGATTCTTTCCAGGAGATCCCAGTCTTTTTTGTACTGGAGATCCCAAAGCTGGACACAATACTCCAGATGAGGCCTTATCAGGGCAGAGCAGAAGAGGAGGATCAGCTCCCCTGACCTGCTGGCCGTGCTCTTTATAATGCACCCGAGGAAGCCATTGGCCTTCTTGGCCACGAGGGAACACCAGCAGAGCTCCTCTACAGCAGGTCAACCCCCAACCTCTACTGGTGCATACATTTATTCCCCCCTAAGTGCAAGACTCTACACTTGCTTTTGTTAAACCTCATCTGGATCCATTCTGCTCAACTCTCCAGCCTGTCCAGGTCTTGCTGAACGGCAGCACAGCCTTCTGGTGTGTCAGCCACTCCTCGGGGTGGACACTATGCCCTCATCAAGGTCATTGACGAAGATGTTGAATGAGACCGGACCAAGCACCGATCCCTGTGGAACACCGGGACTCTGCACCACTGATGACAACCCCAGCCAGTTCTTAACCCACCACACTATCACCTCATCTATTCTATACTTCCTCAGCTTCATTACAAGATACCTTGCTGAAATCAAGGCAGACTACATCCACTGCGCTCCCCCCATCCACGCAGCCAGTGATGACACCACAGAAGGCTGCTGGGTTGGTTAAGCACGATACCCTAAACCACAGACAATTCTGTCCCAAAGATACACATCAGCATAGTATCAGGATAAAGCCATTAGAAGGTATGTTCAAGTTTTACTTAAGATGCAATCCAGTAAAAAAATAGAGCTGGCCCAAGCTTTTTTTTGTTGTTTTATTTTTTATTTTTTTATTTTTTTTAAGGCTATGGGTTTGCAAGTAGATCAAGTGAAAAGGCTCACTTATAAAACATAAACAAGCTGCAGACTTGTGCTGGGTAATCTAGATCCCCAGTAAGGCAAGAAACATCTAAGGAATTTGCAGGATTGCAAAACTACCAGAAGGCTATCTGAACATATCCCAACAGACTAGACATTAATCTGGCTCCATTACCTTGACTACATACTGTTCAAGAGTAACAAAGTGTTAGACACTAGCTAGATCAGGGGATAGTGAAAGTACAGTGATGAAGGATTTAAAACAATATTTTTTGAATTTATAGAAATCAGTATTTTCATAGAGCTACAAGTACTAAGATTCTTATTTTGTATTTTACACTTTAATAGAAAATGGTTTGGAAATAATAATACACAATGTAAAGACTTATAAGGCAGCTTCTAAATAAGATGATAGAAGATACTATGCTACACATCCACAAGCAATTAACCTATACAATACATTTAAGAACAATGTAAGACAGTAAAATTATTTCAAAAATAAGAAAACAATTAGCCATACAAATTCTAACTGTGGAGTCAAGTGACAAGAAGAATAGTTTACAATGGGAAGTTGTCAAAGCAAAATGGGATTTTCCTGCATATATCATTAGCTTTTACCTCCTTCTTCTGCTGTAATCACCGAAGCTAACAGCAGATAAGGCACAGCCTTACTTTAGGAGAAACCTGACAGACAATGAGCCAGAGTTAATACTACACTTGTGAATTTCTTAATCAAATAAAACAAACATCATCATAAAACCATGAATCATTACATTTGTTTCTTTATCATAATGAAAATACCTGATTCAGTTTTCTCCAACCCATTTGCATCATATCCTAATTGAACTGCAGAAAAAACCTGAATACATACATTAAACACGTAAGGAAAAAGAGATAAATGTTACTTAAAATGCTTTGTTAGCCTTTAGTTAGACTCTAAGTTCAATAAGCCAATGAAAAAACTCATGAAACTCATGTTCCTCCCCCTATCCCCAACTCCTTTATAAGCTAAAACCTACTTCTCTATGAGCTGGAATAAAAGTTTCTAATTACCATATTCAGAACAGAAGTTGTCTGTCTGAACAGTGCATCCTTCATGAAAATGAGCATTCTAAAGCAGCGTTCACCACCAAATTAGTTCTGGACAAAACCACTTCCTACCTCTTTTCACTCAAATGCATATTTACTTCCTAGCAACACTAAACTGAAGGACAAAGTGACTTCTAGAAATCTTTTGAAGTCAGCTGTAAAATTGTATGAAGCTTCAAATAGTTGGTTCTTTCTTGATTTTTGATGCTTAGAATGTGTCTGATGAACATATTTTAGCTTCATGGAAAAAAAAAAACAAAAAAAAACGTTAGTGAATGTCCCTGAATGCAAATTGTTGGTTTTAACTCCCAAACAGGGAAAGTGTAAAGTAGAAGCACCTACAAATAATACATAAGCACAAAAAAAAAAAAAAAAAAACACCTCTTCATGCATACAACAATTTAGCATTTTAACATACATAGGTATTATGAGCACAAAAGAAACTCATCTCAGTTAAATCCAGTCAAAGATTCACCATCAACTTGTCAACAACAGAAAAAAAAAATCCCTGAAGATATAAATGACAATAACAGCTATAATTCAGATATTTTACATGTTTTGCTTTTTTAAAAAAGATGCTTTCCTAACATTCTTCTAACATTACCTAACATTTTCTTCACTCACCAAAACAGTTTTTTCTCACAAGGTTTCAACAGTTGAACAGCTTCCAGTGCAGTAGTATTGAAAGTAAGCTGAACAGATCTACTGTGACTAAAAGCACTCCTCAGCCTACAGACTCCATATGAAGCTTGTTACTAGGGCTAGTGAATGTATAGAAAGACTTCTTAGAAAGAGTGAGGATAAATTCTTTTATTTTTTTAAGCTCCCAAACAGTACATTTTTACATAGAACTACAGCTTTTATTAATCTACTACAGTTAAGATAAAGGAAAAGGCCCCCAAATACTCTGCAAACACAGCCTCTTACCCAGCTCAGGAAACTCAGCACTAAGGCAAACTTCTAAAACTACAGGTACTACCTAAAGAAAAACAGCACCTGAGTATTAAAGACACTGGAGATAGCTGCTAGTACCTGAGAAGCAGGAAGGTGGATGGGCTGAGGCTCTCTTAGCTGTAGGGTAGCCTGTCCATCTGCCTGAGTGGCTGTGCTGCTACCAGTCACAAGCTTGATGACTTTTTATCTTCAAGCTACAGTTTCTTCAATGGTAGTCAGGCAAGAGCTGTTAGATAGAAACAAGACTGTAACTTCTTCAGAAATTATACTTTTTAAAATCCTTTTCCTCATCCTCCTGTCCCTCTAGTCCTTCTCTTGTTACTCTGGGATTAAAATACTAATACAGACTGCAAGGTTCAAAAGCAGGCTGCTCTTTATTGCAGAAGTATCTGTAAAGTATTTTTTACTTGTGGCTTGCTTTGTTAAAAGCATCACTTGAGTTTGCCCCTCTCGGAGTACTGCACCTTTATGGCTTTTCTTTCCTTTACAGATTAAAATCACATTGGAGTTACTAGTAGAAGGTGTACCACCTACAACTGTAAAACAAAAGTGGACTTTTTTTCTTTTATTCTTAGTTTTTACTCAAGCTTTGGTAGTCATAAAATCATCTAGCAGGGCTTCTTTATTTTAGTATTTAACAATAAATCTGATAAAGGATTGAAGTATAGACATTCTAAATTATTTATTTCCCTAATAACTTCTCTTCTAATGCATGTTACTTATATTAAATCTTCAATTTCATGTACTAGGAGGGTTTGGTTTTGTTCTGCTTTTATTTTTACCCCTGAAGCCAGCTTCTGACTTAAAATAAATCCATGCTGCTGAAACCCTAATCTTGCTTAGCACACCTCGTGGCTGTGGTTGCCTTACCACCTACCTCTCTGTAAAGCACACTCTGTAGGCAGAACAACTCTTCTACTTCTGTGGTACCTGAAGAATTAATGGCGTGGCCTGACATTTTGCACAGGTCTGTGTGTAAGCTATTTATCTTTGAAGGACTTAAAACAGAAACCCACAGCAAATGAAGTTGAGTAGGCAGAGAACATTTGATGAGTTGATGAAAATATTGTAGATATAGGTTCAAAGTAATGGCTGTTTCAGTAAAAACCTTGCCATATTGTTGGAAACTATTCAGTCTTCAGTTTCAGTAATTTATCTTGAAAGAGAAATGACTGACCCTTGTAAAGGAATTTATCCTTAACATAATGCAGAAGAGTAAACCCATAAGTAAAATTAAGCAAATGTCCTTTGTATTTAAATGCGACAGATAGTTCAACAACAGTTAAGAGAAATACATAGCAAGGATTTAATTGCATATATTAATATTCTTTACTTTCTTCTCCTTACTGTAATGCACCCTTCTGTCCTACTGTGGTGATACAAAAGGATTGCAAAGACAGCAGAAAGTCTGCTAAGGCACTGCCTTTGTGAACAATGTGTTTTATGATCTTTGCGATACTCCCGTATGATGCCAAGTGTAGGGAAGCATCTGAGGATAGTGGCTGAGACTTGTTTTTGTATTTTCAAGAATCTGCACTGAATAAAGAATGAGATTTATTTTGAAGGCTAAGCTAAATTGAATCAAAAGATGCAAAGCTTAAAGCAGCTTTTGCATTAGCAAAAGTGAATCTAAATGTTCTTATGAGCATGCTGATTTTTATAGCAAGCTTATTTTATTATAATTATAAAGAAAAACATTCGGAATCACTCTAATTGTATGTTATTTAAATCCTACATTAGTAGGAATACTCGAGAGAATTTAATAGAGTTCAAGGAATAAGCTGTTCCAGGCAAACATTTCTAATGCATCAGTGTTGCAATTCAGTTGTCCTCTGTATCCTTAACGTTTCTCAATCTGATATCTTTTATTTAATTTCTTTTCTAAAGGAAAATAAATTGTGATTTAGTTTAATTTATAGTAAACAACTGTATTTTATTGTTGATCAGTGTTTCCTCATAATAAAATTCTTTTTTTTGTATGTTTGTCTGTATGTAAATCTAACAAAATCCTGTATATTTAGTTCCTGTAAATAACACACTGCTCTACTGACTTATCAAACTGGAGTGAATAGTACTGAGAATTCACCTGTTTTGATGCAATCAAAAGAAGTGATTCTCCCTCTATATTTAGCATTGACAAGCCTCATCTTCAATATGGTATGCAGTTCTTGCACAGGACGTTAAGATCCTTGATTGTACCCAGAAGTGGGCAGCAAAGCTGGGAACAGGGCTGGAAGGTAAGTCCTATGAGACGAGACTGAGGACACTCAGGTTGCCCACTCTGGAGCAGAAGATGCTGAGGGCTGCCCTCACTGCTCTCTTCAACTCCATGAGGAGGGGATGTGGAGAGGGAGGTGCTGGGATCCTCTTCCTTATAACACAGTATAGGGGAAGGGCACAGAGCTGTGCCAACAGAGGCTCACACTGCTTTAACTCTTGATTAGGCTTGAAGCAACTAGGACTTTGGACTAGATGATCTTTGAAGACCCCTTCCATCAAGGCGGTTCTCAGCTGTGTTCTAGGCAGCTTCCATTTCAGTGGTAACAATGATGGCCTCTTGCAGCAAGAACTGAGAGAAGATGACGGGTTCTGTGTGTGTTCTGAGTTGGTCAGTTGGTTTTAAGCCTGTCCATTAGACCGATCATTCTAAATAAGATGGATGATTGTTTCAGATAGCAGTTTGGGAATTTAAAGGACTATTCAGTATGAGTAAGAGGGTTCTCTGGGTTGGTTGGTCTATGTGAGTCCATTCTAAGTTGGTTAGATAGATGCTTCTCTCTCAGTCTGTTGGTTCTGCATTAATTAGTTGGTCCTGAATTGGTCGGGTGGTCCATTGTAGTCTGTCAGACAGTGTATTCCAGTTGAGATGGTCTGTTACAACTCAAATTGATCGTGTCAGACAAATAGTTCTAAATTGGACTGATGGTTGTGTCCAGCAGCTCTAAGTGAATTGAAGGGAAGGCTCTGTATGAGCTTGGCAGCTCTGAGTTAGTCAGTTGGCTCTAAGTCAGGTCAGCTCTGAGGGAATCGGATGATTTTAAATCAGGCAGTTCTAAGTCAGTCACTCATTCAGATCTAGGTTGGTCAGTTCTAAATACCTCCAACAGATGGTCCCAAATCTGTCTACAGGATAGTTGTAAATCGACTGGCTATGTTGGACTGTTCTAAGTGTGCTGTTAGACTGGTTCTGAGTCAGCCAGTTCCAAGAGGGTCCTACAGACTCTTCTGAATTGGTCAATTTTAAGTGAGTCATGGGGATTAGTATAGGTGAGTAGGTCACACTATTCCAGATGAGGCATTTGTTTACTCTCCGAAGATAACCATTTCCATTTTGGTTTGCACTTAGATTTCTTACTGTTGTGACCCCATTGCTACCTATTTAATATGAACAGGCTGCCACCGTTATTCATCTCTATCTGTGCTACACAGCTGCGGCCTGTGTAACTTTTTGATCTCTAAGAAAAAGGGAGACAAATTTGACCCACAAAGATGAGCTCCAAGGCGGTTGATCCATTTATTTCCTCGTAGTGCTAAGTATATGAAGTATACTAGCAAATATCCTAGTCTAATAAGGACACGTAAAGAGCAAACACGCCACAGAGGCAGTCACTGAAAGTCACAAGAAAGCACATCCCCCCGCAGCACCCTGCCCGGCGTGCTCCGCGCCTCAGCGGCGTGCCGGGACATGGAGTCCGGCCGCACGCCTCTCTCCTTCCGGGGAGAGTTCTCACGTCACGACACGCGCGTGTTGACTTCCCGGTCGCGCTCCGGGACTTCCCCGCGGCCGCGGGGGCCGGGCCGGCGCGCGGAGGCGATGGCAGCGCGAAGGGAACCGAGCGGGGACGCCGCCACGGTCGGTGCTGCCCCTCCGCCGAGCTGAGCGGCCGCTGCCGAGCGCCTGGCTGGCCCCAGCGGGGCCAGGAGAGGTGGGTGCTGGGTGGGGGGCGGCTCCGACCGGCCCGTGCAGAGAGAGCCTGGCGTGCCGCCCCCTGCTTAAATTCCTCGTGCTTCACCTGGCGGGGAATTAATCTCCTTAAACACATCACTTCTCCAAGGCGCGGAATGGTGCAGTGAGGGGAGGGCTGTTGTCATAGTAGTCTTTTCTGACGCGCCCCGATAATAGTTACGTGGCGTTCTTACCGTGGAAAATGGTTGGATGGTCATGAGGTTTGACAGCGCGATTGTGGAGGAAAAAATGATGTTTGGGAAGCGTAACTTGAATGTTGAAAGATATCCGCTTGCAGATTGCGAAGGGGAAGTTGTATTCAAAGGATCGTGGTTGTTCCAGGTGGCAGGAGGTAAACATATGTTAGTGAGCTACAGGCTGACAAAGGGCTGTCACTGCAGTTCAGCTGAACTCTGCTTTTTATAGCTGCAACAGGTGAGGCCTTTCCGGTTGACTTCATACAGTTCCTCAAGGCTGTGACCACACCTGAATGTGTGAATCTAGCGAATATGAATTTATCTGACAGTTTAGCTGAGTGGGAGGAGACTTGCAATTGGACGCTAGGACCTGTTGCATGTTCTACAGAGGATGACATTTCTGGAAAGTGAAAGCAAATCAGCCAAACAACAACTAAAAGCAGCTTTCTTCGCTTACTAAAATGTTGCTGCGTTTGTTCTCAGTAAATATTTTTAAATGGAGAGAACACCAAAAGTCTAATAAAATAATGTTAGTGTGACCTTTGAATATACTTATGTTTGATGCGAGAAAAACACACAATGCTCTTCCTGGTATTCCTCTGGCAGTGTTGTTTCTGATGAATTTCAAGATTAATCTGACTGTTTAATAAACAGGATTATATAGTACAGTGGACACAAATGTCGGAGGATAATATTAGAAGACAATTCCATTTTCTTCTCCTTTTCTGATAGTTGGCAGGGGAAGCAGGGAGGGGCAGCATGCATGAAATGGTGAGCTGAATGTATTATGCTGAGGGTGCATAGTATTTGCAAATTAGCAGTGAAGATAACGTCAGATGAAAACTACTGCATCTGGATGTGGAGTCCTCAGTACAGGAGAGACATGGACCTGTTGGAGCGTGTTCAGAGGAGGGCCACAAAAATGACCCATGGAGTGGAACACCTCTCCTGCAAGGACAGACTGAGAGAGCTGGGGCTGTTCAGCCTGGAGAAGAGAAGGCTGCAAGGTGACCTGATAATGGACTTTCAGTGTCTGAAGGGGAGCTACAGGAAAGAAGGGGACAGACTCTAGCAGGGTCTGTGGTGACGAAACAAGGGGAAATGGTTTCAAGCTCACAGAGGGTAGATTTAGGTTAGATATAAGGAAAAAATCTTTTTTAGTGAGGGTGGTGAGGCGCTGGAACAGGTTGCCCAGGGACATGGATGATGTCCCATCCCTGGAGACTTTCAGGGCAATGATGGATCAGGCCCTGGGCACCCTGATGTAGCTGTGATGTCCCTGTTCATTGCAGGGGAGTTGGACTAGATGGCCTTAACAGGTCCCTTCCAACTCTAAGGATTCTGATTGAGAGAAAGTAAAATTTATCTAGTGCTGTTGTTATAAACAGGCTTTATGTTACTTCTCTTGCTCTTGTAGGTGATGATTTATTACGGAATTCATTGCAATTTTACAAAAAATATCCTGTAGTTCCTGAGGAAATCTGGGTGTACACCCGAGCTTGGGCAGATTTCTTGACAGATGAACTACAGTGATCTGGTTTGAGAGCATACAGACAATAACTTTACGTTTCCTGAAGGTAGCAAAGTGAAAGTATTTGGAAGGTCTCACTTAGCTGACGTGGTTGTAAAGAGCATTGGGTGTGCTGAAACTGCAGAGCTGTGTCCTTGTCAGCGTGGGTTCTGAGGGAGGGCTGTGGACTTCGTCCATATGGAAGAATAAGCAGTGCCCAAAGCTAGCAGCTCCCGGGATGTGCATATAAAAGTTTTTGTTCTGAAATTGGAGTAAGTGTCTGTTAAAAAAAATGAATTTTAAAAAGCTGTTCTGTAGTGCGGGACTGCAATTGCAGGGAACTTGAGCTCTCTGATGTGAAATAGTAGGGGAGGGTTGGCAACCCTGCCCATGGAAGGGAGTTGGACCTGAGTGAGATTTAAGGTCCCTTCTGACCCAAGCCATGATTTACAGTGCATTCATTTCCTCTGTTAAGGAGATACAGCTAATCCACTTAATTAGTATTGTGAATAAACCCTATTTATATTTAAATCTATTGTAGCCCTATTTAGTGTGTTCTTATTATGATTGTCCTTACACTTCCTTTTTATTTTTGGTGTTTTCTTCTGAATTTGTACTTAATGTATTTCTGTAGTTAACATTCTCTAAGCTCAAATTGCTGTGTATTTGTTCACTTTCATTATTGAGCCTTCAATATTTAATCTTCTTTTCCTGTTATGATATGTTAGCATTAGTAGACTGTTACTAGATTGTGAACGTACATTCTTGACAACTAACTGTTTCAGGAAGCCATGGAAGTGGTTTCATAGGGTTTTCTTCTGCAAACAAAGCTTCAGGAGAAGGTCAGAACATTTCATTTTGTCCTTACGTGCCATTTTCTTGCGGAATGTTGATAATTTTGGGCGATGCTTTGTGGAGCCAGCAGTTGGACTTGATCCATGTTGGGTCCCTTCCAACTCAGAGTATTCTATGTTTCTCTGCTAAGGAGGATGGAAGTGTTGCTTGTTTATGTGCCGTGTGCTGTATACTGTGTGGAGTTTTGGTGCTAACTGCTGGAATTCTGCAATTGTTTGGCTGGATTGTCTTTCAAAAGTAAAAAACATGACTAACCTTTCTGAAATTAAGGTAGGGGCTGCAACACCATCATTCAGGGTTTCTGTGGATCAAATGTATTTGTTGAATTGTTTCCTTTTTATGCCTGTGTGCACAAATACACCCTTTTATGTAAGGCAGGGTAAACCAGTACAAGGTCTCTGCTAAATATTAACATCTGGAGGCTGTTCCTACTGCCACTGTGAAGTCAAAGTCCTCAAGTCTGACAGGTAAACAGAGTAAAACAGTTCTGATTCCCAGTGGCCTAGGAAAAGAAATCAGAAAGATACCATCTTTAGTCTTTTTTCATTTGATGCTTGGAAATGTTTTGAAAACTGTTCCATGCTCCTTCAAAGCACAAGTAAGGCCAAAATGGGAATCTGCTTGAAACTAGGAAGAATTTCACATAATCCTACTTTTACCATCTCTCCTCCCATTCCAAGTATGAGGTTGGGGTTTCAATCTACAGAGTCTGTGGAGCACTCTGTTTGCTATTAGAGCCTTTGCATCCTGGAACTCATTTAAATGGTGTCCCTCATATGTAAAATATGTTTTATATTTAACTACCTCCCATGGTGCTGATTGATATTTGTGAAGCTCCACAAAGAGAAGAGCTGCTTTGTGGAAGGTATTTTTTACTATATGTTACTAATATTTTACTAATAGTTTCTGCCAACTATTAGTAAGAAATGGGAAAAGATTCTTATTCTCAAAATACTAAATGTGTTAAATCCTAAAGCTGCTCTGGAACTTTCATTATGCCAATGAACAACAGAAGTGGTTTCTACAAAGCACCAGCCAAAAGAGGGCTTACGTGTGCTGTCTGCTCAAACATACACACTTCAAAGCTGTGCACATTCTTCTAGTAGAACTTGACACTACATCCTGTCAACAATGTGATTTGGTTGATTTTTTTTTTTTGTAGAGAACATGAATTATTTCCTACAAAAGCGAATACTGCTATTCATGTAATGTTTTTATTTTACGAAATAAAGATTAGAACCCTTTGAAATACACTGTTTCATGGTCAGATCATTCTATAAATTATAAATGTGAAGTGGACAGATGTACTGGGGAGACCCTTCTTGTGGCGGAGTATGTAGTAGTTGGGATTGTAAAGTTCCTTTAAGTAGGCTGAGATGGACATTAATTCTAATCATAAACATCAATAGCTTGATACTGCATATGGCTTTAAATATTTTAGTGGAAAAACTCGTGTTAACTGTTTACCATAGCAGATTATCTTATGCATTGGAATTCCAGACAGCTCCAGATTCACTCAAGTGCTTTGGAGTGACAGCTGTGTGGCATTTGCAGCAGGGCATGCATGTGTAGCTTTGAGCTGGGCAAGGCGAACAGAATAAAAGGCAGAGGCTGCGCTGAGACTCAGTGAGCTGCTCTCCCTTCTGCTCTGACAGACCTGGGGAGCCCTCACTTGTGCAATAACCTAATTACACCTAGTGTGCCAGAAGGCTCTTCTTCAGTTACCCTCCTGCAGCTCATACTTTGTAAATAATGTAGTGTAGTAGTGGAAAAACTAAATTTTGATTCCTATCTGTAAACAGTGGAATGAAAGGCTACGGCTAGGGATTTCCTACAGATAAAATCCCATTTGTAGTAAGTTTTGCCTTCACGAGTTTCTGTCCACTGATTAAACACTGTAGCAGAACTTTTTATCTGGTCTTCTCATCTTCTCCTTTCCCTGTCAGTGCAACAAAGCTGTGTGAAGTGTTTCGCAGTGACCTTTACAGAACTGCTCGTCTTACTGTTTAATAGCCAGGGTTATTCTTGTATGAGCTTCTATCTTCTGTTGTCCTTTGAATACCAGCTCAGTAGGTGCAGGAGAAATAACTTGGGGATTTGTTTTGTGCGTTTTTGTTTATTTGTTTAATAATTCAGATAGGTTTTTGCAGCAGAAATGCACTTCTCTGACCTTGTTTTATTATTAGGTTTTGTTTCTTTATTTAGATATGTTTAGCAGTGCTGTTATAAATTTGTTCTGCAACATTTTTTCCCTGTGCACATTTAATGTATGCAGCAGTTAGCAGTGTGTGTTACTACTAACATCATGCACCTCTCCAGCGCAGGCACTGTAGCACCTCTTTTCCTTAGAAATTTGGATTGGATGCTTGTAGAGGTTGTGAGATTTGAAACCTTTTGAAATGCACAATAAAAGGAATACTCAATAAGCACAGACAGCAGTGATGTTTACTATTAGAGTTAATTGTGAACAGAAGAAATTGTGATGGAAGAAACTGTCTTTCCCAGGCACCTGTCTTGCAGGAGAACTTCTGTATGGTGGAAACCTCTTATTTTCTCTTAGCATCCCATAAAAGCAGTCAAAATACCTGTACGAGATCCTTCTGAAAACTTGTGCATTGACGTGTAGAAAAGCATGTATTTTAAACCCTTTTGAATGTTGTGGAGGTTGATTATCTGTACTGTAAATAGCTTCCAGTGCTGCTTTAGAGAGGAGTATCAGAAGTCTGGAGTTCTCTAGTACTGTAAGCTAAATGAGATCTCTTAAGTGAAGATCAATAGAACTGGTTCTCCTGGTGGGCACCATTTAAGGGCGCGCTTGGATCTATAAAATATTTGTGTATGCTGAGTCTATAACTTATTTGGAAGGCTTGCTCTTTTGGAAGAAGCCAGCTGGTTTCAGTTGGTTCATTTCTTTCATTCCATCATTTATGTTGGTTTGCTGTCTAATCAGAAACCAGAGGATTTGTTTGGGAGAGCGTAGGAAATTACTTTTGATACCAGTAATGTCCGTAGTTTGTTTAATGGTTGGGGGAAATGTGCTCAAATTCTGTATTCATTAATATGGCACGTAAAGGCAAGGAATCTTGATAACTAAATCAGTACTGAATGGCCTTCAACTTGTTTGTGATAGCAAGTAATGTTAAGGGAAAGCTGTTGAGACTTATTCTTAAGTTTAGGTATTTGTTAACAAAGATTATTGGATGTTATGTTTTAATAAAAATGAGAAGCTGGTAAATCTGATGCATACTCAAAATATTTCTATGAAGTAGCAGTGATTTTTTGCCTAAAATTATTTCAAGATATAAAATGAGTCTCAAGATTTTCTGTAAGATTGAGACTCAAGATGAGTTTGCCTTTGTGAGAATTTTATTCAGGCTCTCTTTTTAAGCAGGTGTCATGGAGGAGCTGGTAGAGGATGACATCTGTATTTTGAACCATGAAAAAGCAGACAACAGTCATAAGAGAGATGGGGAGATTCCTGTTTCAGCTTACAGTGGAAATGAGTCTGTTGCTTCACACTTTGCACTTGTCACTGCATATGAAGACATCAAGAAACGGCTGAAGGAGACAGAGAAGGAGAATTCCTTTTTAAAGAAAAGAGTGAGAATTTTAGAAGAGAAGGTAAGAAAAAGGGCAGTTAGCAGCTTTACCAAGAAACAAATGGGCTCGTTACTCTTTCTTAATTTCAAAGTGTATGGAAACTTAGAAAGTTTGGTAAGGCACATTTTCTATCTGAATGCATGTATTTGAATTCTGTTTTATTTTTTGTGGGGATAGAGAATGTAAAGGGCAAAATGAGTAGTATGCATACTTTGAGGGTAAATACAAAAGCAAGGGGCAGAGATGCACTAGTTTTATACCTGGCTTTTCCATACTTTCATTAAATTAAGACCTGAAAGAGGAGATACTCAAAGTTGCTTTAGTTTTGTATTTGTCTTTTAAAGCTCTTCTAATTTTTAAGGAAATATTTATAGCTATGTCTTGAACATCTGTGTCAGTTATACTGAGTGCTTTCAAATGCCTCAATACTTTTAAAACAAGTGTGCAGGAGAAACAATGAATAGGATGGTGTGAGAGTTAAAATAAGAACTTTCTACATAAGCAGGTATGATTTGAACTTCGAAAAATAAAGTAATTGTTAGTGACTTGTTTTTAAATACTTCTAGCAGTGTGCTAGCAGGTGCTGAGTATGGGTGGAGATACCAGAATTCACAGATGGCTTTTGATGTGTTTTCATGTTTGAAAAGTAAATAAATTAAAAATAACCCATATCAGTGTATTTCATTAATTTCTTTTCTAGTCTTAAAACAAAGCAGTTGCTGAATTTGTGATTTTCTGTATAATAATCAGAACTTATTATTTCTCATCTCATCTTAAACTTGGAGCTGCTTGGCTCCCGTCTGGAGGAGGAATGCAGTTCAGTTGGACGTGAGCAAGTCAATAGGGCATACCAAGCCTACCGAGAGGCCTGCATTGACAGAGACAATCTGAAAAGCAAACTGGATAAAATGGTATGTCTTTTACGTAATGATTTAAACAAGTGAATGCAGCATAGTTTGTAAATGTTATCTGTGGTGTCAATTTTAATTTGCTGAATATCTGAGGTAGTTCTATCACTCATTCGGGTGTATACTTGGTGATGCTATGTGTTGGAAAAACAATGCTGTTAAGTATCTTAATTTTCATACAGGGTTAGGCTAAAAAAATCAAAGCAATAATTATCTTTTATTTAGGGGAAAAAAAAGTTGAATTGTCAGACATGATAGAAGAAAACCTTTTTTTTTTGCTTTCTTTTCTGAAAATAGGTGAAAGAAACTGCAGAATCCTTGAAAAACTTGAATGAACAGTTGCAGTCCAAAGAAGTAGAGCTCTTACAGCTAAAAACTGAAGTGGAAACGCAGCAAGGTACTCTGTCCCTCTGTTGTAGTACACCCTATTTTTAGTGGTTACGTTACAAACTAAGGGCAGTAAGAGTTTTAATTATAGCAGTTAGGTAGAAAAAGGTGAAATGCTGTACTTTGAGTTGTCTTGTAAATGATCACATGCATGTTAAATTATCAAGAGGCACAGAGCTCCATGGTAAAGAGCTGAGGCTAACATGTTCTTGCATTGCAGTTTGTTTTAATAATTTGAGAAAGGTGTGCAATTTGACCGTTTTAATAGGCTAATGACATACATCTCAGGACCTCACTACCTTCTCATCAGTGGAGCAGAGGCATAGTACTTCAAGTATCAAATATGGCAGTTGGTGTCACTTCCTTTGACACCTGTAGATGATCTGGTGTAGTGCTTTAACTCACTGTTGGTACATGGCAGTTGGTGTATGTATAGTTGTAGTTGCAGTGCATTTCAGCTATTTAAAGGGCTGGAGGATGAGGAAGGGTGGGTAAATGCAGTTTGGAGAGATCCTCCTGGAAAGCAGGTGTGGAAACAAACTTTATATTTCGTCAGTTCCAAAAGCCAAAATCCACCTGTTGTTACTGCTTCTGTTAGAAGTGCTGTTTAGGTGATGGGTAAGATAAAATGTGGGAGGAAACGTCTTTATTTATATACCTTTACAAGAAAAGAGAACAAGAAAATGCAATCTGTATGAGGTTAAAAGTATAGATTGGGCTTCAGATTCTGTAAATGCAGACATTTGAGAAGTTCTTCTAAAAACTGCAGTGCTTAAATTGCATTACTTTCCACACATGTGATGTACTGCTTCCATTGCATGTTTTTATGCAGTTGAAGACTGGGGGTTTTCTTCCTGTTGTTCTGTCATCTCTAACTAGCTTCCTAAAATCAGTGAGAGGTCATCCTTGGTTGCTTCTAAATAGTAAATATGTGATCTTATTTCTGTCAGATAAAGGCTTATGTAACTTCTAGGCTTTCCTTTTGTTTTGATTGCATCTTTTGTTGTTCTGTTTGGAATTTCTTGAGATGCAAACTTGGAAGAAAACAAACAAACAAACAAACAAAAAGGGTAAACTGGGCAGCAGTATAAACCTGAAGAGAAAAGACTCACATTTTCAAAGCACTGAAAGAAGTGTGTAAGTTGGTATATACCATGTATTTTTGTCATTAACTGACTTCTGTATTTACCAGGATTAGGTTGTTAGAGGATGTGGACTGGTTGAGGTGAAACCGTGGGTTTATGGGGGTCCTCGAACTGGGATTAAAATCCAATTGTTTTGTTTATCTTCTACAGTTATGAAAAGTCTGAATTGTACTCAGACCAGCTGGGAAATAGAGAAGCTGAACAGTGACCTGAAAGTACAGAGTCTGGAACAGGATCTAGAGAATCTCAAGCAAGAGTGCAATAGTCTCAGAAAGGAATTGCAGAAATCTAAACAGAAGGTACTTTCGAGTATTTTTTGTTTTAATAATTTTGACTTTGTTGCAGCATTACTTTGAATCCCCTTTTCAAGCAAAATAAAGGATAAATAAATAGATGCAAATAGTGAGTGCAAGATGAACATCTTCGTAAAGTCAGTCTACATTTTCTCATAGTCTGTCTTAGTTCTGGAAGCAGTGCACGTACATACAGTGTAACAATGGAAAGAAAAGCTGGCTGGTTCCTTTTATGACCCCGTTCAGACCAAAGTGGTTTGTGCTGCAATTTGTCTAGGGCTAAATTTTTTTTTGAAAGTTTGGGCAAAGTATGGTCTTTTATTAATTTTTTTTTAATAAATTAAAAAAAGCAACAGTGGAATGTTTGTATTAAAAGACATCATGAGCTGTGTACTCTGGCACTTCTGTTTAGGGTAGTGGCATGAAGTCTTTTGGGAAGGCAGATTGTTTTTTGTAACGAGATTCAGCCTTTAAGCCACACTGTCAAGTTCAGATATTTTTAGATCACTTTCCTTTCTTTTTTTTTTTTCCTCCCTAGCACATGAAATAATTTAAGGCTCTGTCTGCATGAGGAAGTCTCAGCTTGTTGAATGATCTTTTAGGTCTGGCATATCTTCAAGGGTAATTGAGCCTAGTCTTTCACAGTTATAGGGGACAAAGCTGATGCTGTGTAAACTGATTGCCCTCGATGAGATTATGAGTGAGAACTGGATTTGGTAGTTGAGGGTCTTACCTTGCGGTGCCCATAGGAAACAGGTAAAATAGAGGGCACAATAGGATCTGAACATTTGAGGGTAGAAGGGAATGTCCTAGTGCCAGAAGAAGATTGGGAATAGAAAGAACTTGAAAATGTAAAGTACTGGAAGAGAATGGAACTGGTTGTGCAACTAGCTGAAGAGTGTGAGGGAACCAGTAAAACTGTTCAGTCACTGTCTTATCCCTAACTCCTCATTCAGACATGGGGGCAAAGATCTGTTAAGCCTAAGATAGGATGATGAATTTAAGATGAGAAAGCAGGAACTAATACGGTGGAGTTGATAGTTTGCATAGGAAAATGACAAGGAAGATCTGAGACAGAAAAGGAAAATACAGTCCAAGATAAGTATCAGTGTCTGCTCTTTCCCTCCTCTTTTTCACTGGTGTATGTCTTATGGACAGTAAAAAGGACCAACACAGAGGGTTAGGAAGGAATGGCTGTGGAAGAAAATGGCAAAATAATTTTTTTTTTTACTAGTAGATTTTCCATCAGGACTTGAAATGTAATACAGATTTCCACAATTTTGCCAGTGCTTCTCTGATGTTCTTCTGTTTTAGGGGCACGTGGCTGTTGTGAGGAAATCACTGTATAATGTAGATGTGGTTAGGATCTCAGAAAGAAACACTAAGCTACTCTAACAATAATAAAATACATTAAAGTAAGTAATTTAAGATAAAGGACACAAAAACTGGTGCGTACTTAATACTTATATTTATAGTGGCAGTCTCTGTGACTCTGCAGTCACAGTGAAATTATACAACAGACTTAAAGAATCACAGATGCAGCCTGTGCCAGTGCTCCATCACTGCACTGTGAAGAAGTTCCCACACACATTTGTGCAGAACTTTCTCTGCCTCAGTTTGTGGCCATATAGGAAAGAAATGTGATTGTTTCAAGAAGATGATTGTTTAGACTTTCTGTGATCATAAATTATTAGAAAATTTTGTTTCATGTAGTATTTACGAGTCCATGTGCAGGGTACATAAGACTTAGAAACAGAATCCTTGCACGGCCATTATTCTGCTTTCTAACAGGATTTGTTTTAATTTGGAAACCTTTCTTTAGCTGTTTTTCTTATGGGCACGCTTACGTTACTACAGAAATGTACTTTTGAAGCAAATCTCCTAATCATCACTGCCTACTGTGCCTTGCATTATGGAGCAGTCTGGAGTATGGGAATTAGATTCCTTCTTGATGAAACTAATGAATACCCTAACTTCTTTGGGTATTCAGTGACTAGACACAGCTAGTCTCAAATAATGTCCTTCTCCCTTGCTGCCTTCTAAGCATGTGTAATTGGAGCATTGGGTTCTCACCTGAACAAGTCTCTGAAATCTGCTGCCATCACAATCCAAGGTTATGTATATGCATCATCTTGTCTCAGTTTTAGTCTGTTTGTTCCACTAGGTGGGGATAAAGCACATTACTTGGAAGGTACACAAGGTGTTCTGTTATTCTTCACTGCTGTCGTTTGTTGCTTTCACTTAAATCTGGTATTATTTTAGATATTTCCAATAACTTGTAAATTTGGAAGGCATATTTAAATTTCTCTGCAGTTTTAATGTCTTGTGTTACTTTTATAAAAATAATTGAAGATTGTAGATTTCATTGTGAGAATTAATGTTCCTAGAATGAACAAAGTAAAATAGCATTTGTAGGGAATACTTGACATATCTCTCTTGAAATAATGCTTATGCCAGCAGCTTTTGTTGCAGAGAACAAACAGAAGGAAAAAACTTCATTTTAATATCATTTCTACTTCATCATTTTAACTACTTAATATAGAAACCAAAAACGTTTTCAAATGTAGGGTAACGTAGTGCAACTGAGATTTTGAACAATGAAATTGAATCTCTAATGAGCAGTAGGAAAGCCTTTAGCAGCAAGGAGAAGGGGAATTCTCAAGTGTAATACAAAGAAATATGGTAATGACAGGTCAGCATTCTTTTCAAAACAGGGTGCTACATCCCGTTTTAGTGTTTTAATTCAATTCATTAACATTTTCAGATGCTTTCTTTTCACAGCAGATATACTTTCTATTTTTTTCTACATATAAATATTCTTGTTCAAGTTTAGCTTTGTAGATGATGCGCTGTGTTGTACATTGTATCAACAAGTTCATTGATGTTTTAATACAACTGGTGCCAAATTCATTGCAGCTTTGACCAGAAGGGATGGTAGAAAGGGAATGTGAAGAAAAGGGGTATGAGTGAGAACCCTTCACAGGTGAGGGTCTAATGGAAGCATTATTAATAAAGCAGGACCCACATCTGATTTGTTGAACGCTCCTGTTAACTTCAGTGAGGCTGCCTGTATCACAGAATCATAAGGAATGCTGAAGGTTGGATAGGACCACTGGAGATATTCTGCTTCAGCCTCCTTGCTCAATCGGTGACACCCAGAGCTGGTTTTGCTCCGATTTAAAGGTCTTTTTATACTGACACAAGAAAAAAAAAAACTGATTACTGTTCTCATACCTAGACAGCAAACTCTTTGGAAGTCAGAAGTTTTTGTCAAGCCTTTCTTTTCAAAGAAGCACAGATTCCAAGGACTCAGCTGTAACAGAAAATACTAAAAATGTAGTGGTGGCTGGTTTGAAGCATTTTGTCTCTAGCCGTATAGAATCAGCATGTTACAGGATTACCTATGCTGTTTTATTAATGAATTCGTGACTGAAGAATGCTTTCACGTAAGTAGATTGTTTAGGCATTTTAAGTGGAAATTCTTAGTAGAATTCTTTATGCTCATTTTGAAAACTGCTGCAGCCAACACAGATGAAGACTTGTGATGTTTAGTGTTAGCTAACTTGTAGGTTTACTGCAGTATTTTTTGACAGATTTTGAGTTTTTATGTTAATTTTCTTGCTTTCTTCATTCTGTTATGCAGGACCAGGACCAAGATGAAACTCCATTAAATGGAGACCTTCATCAAAGGCAAGCCATTCAGAGGTATGAAAATCAAGTGGCTTTCAAGTTATATACTTAGCTTACTGAGAGACAGTTACATGAGTGAGTAGATATTACCTCTTCAAATGTGTTAATTCAAATAACATAATCTAATTTAAAGTTCAGGCATACTTGTTTAGGAAAATCATTGTCTTTTTTCCCTCACTTTCTGTGAGGAATGAGTAGGCAACCTGTTCCAGTGCTCTGTCATCCTCACTACTGTTTTTCCTTGTGTTTGTATGTAACTTCCTGTGTTCTAGTTTGTGTCCATTGGCGTTGTTCTGCTGCTGGGCCCTTGTACTGCTGAAAAGAGCCTGGCCCCAACCTTTTGTCTCGTGCCTTTTACTGATAAGAACTGATAAGATCCACCCTCAGCCTCCACCAGGCTGAACAGTCCCATTTCTCTCAGCCATTCCTTATAAGGGAGATGCTCCAGGCTCCACATCATCATTGGCTCTCCTTTGGAGTCTCTCCAGAAGTTCACTGTCTTTCTTGAACCGAGGAGTCCAGAACTGGATGTAGTAATATTTTTTAAGTTCTTATGGAAACAAACAATTTGTAATTGAAGTTCCCGAATATTCTGCCTCAAAGAAATGAAACGCTACCTCCATCTCTTGCACCATTATGCCTATTCGTGCACTGCCCCGATTTTCCACTAGAGGGTAGAGTACTCCTTCTTAATGGCAGGCTGCTGAGAGGAGTATCTCCTTGCTTACTGGGCTACAAAAGAGATGAGAGGAAATCAGTCACTGCAAAAGAACACTATAGATATTTCTTTCATATGTCTTCTGGTGTAATAATGATAACGCTGTGCACACGGTACCATTTGCGCTCGCACTTTCTCTTGTGGTTTCTGCCAGAGCTTCATAGTCTTACATGTCTGAAAAAAGGTGTCAGCTCAAGGTAGAACGGTTCTCTCTTTGATCCTACAAAGCAAATTTATTTCAAGAAGTCACGTTTAGGTGGCAGCCATCAGAATTCACATATGTACAGCATAGTGTTTACTGTACTATGATGTAAATAATGAGCATATAGTGCTTTTGGAATAGGTAAGTGCATCTGAAAACCTGTGGGGTACAGAAAAAAAGGAAAGAACAAATCCCTGAAAAAACTCATATGTGAAACATTTGTTGTAGTAAGTGATTGCCGTGTTTATGAGGGATAGAGGTAACTACAGTTTGTTAAAAGTTTAGAAAGTAAATATTTCACTTTTATCAGCAGCTACCTAGTGTGTCTTCAGATTTTCAGTTTTCAGCACTGTTTTACTGTAGATTTAGTTGTGGTGGTTCTAAAATCTTCTTATATCATACAGCCTTCTTTTTTAAGGTGATTATATTACGATTTTCAGGCAAGGGACTGTTGGCAAAACATTGGCAATGAACATGCTTCTGAGAGTTGAACAATTCATGTGTTTTTTTGCTTTTACTGTAGTAATATGAACAAAGGGAATAAAAGATCAAATTGATTAAATCCAGCTTTGTATTTAAGAAAAATAATAATCTAGCTTCGTATCAAGAGAAAAGTGAGAACAATAAAAAAATGAGTATTTGTGGCTAAAGTTTTTGCTTTCCCATAAAGTGTAGAGTGGGCAGAATACACAGGCACATATGGGAAGAGAAGCTAAAATACTCAAGGTTTATACTATCTGAGAATTGTAGGGGTTGAAAGGGACCTCCAGAGATCATGGAGTCCAACCCCCTGCCAAAGCAGCTCCCTAGCCCAGGTTGCACAGGTAGGCATCCAGGCGGGTCTGGAATGTCTCCAGAGAAGGAGACTCCACCACCTCTCTGTGCAGCTGTGCCAGTGCTCCGTCACTGCACTGTGAAGGAGTTCCCACACACATTTGTGCAGAACTTCTTATGTTCCAATTTGTGGCCATTTCCCCTCGTCCTATCACCACACACTGCAGAGAAGAGTCTGGCCTCGTCCCTTTTATGCGTTAGGTCCTATTATGTGTTAGAAGGCAGTACCAGGTAAACATCCAAACACCTGGGAGCCTTTGGTTCTCAGTCTTCTTGAAAATCGTCTTTGCAATGAGGCTCTAGGTCAGTACCTACAAAAGCAATAAAAATGTGTGATTTAAGTGGAATTTTGTTACTTAACATCCCTTTGCAAGATCCTTTAAAGGAGCTAAACTTACATCACAGAATTCCTTCTGGGTGGTGCTGTACTATATTTACTAGTTTTATGTATAAATACAGTTAATTTATGGACAGTTCTGATATAATTAATGTTTGATCTTATTTTTGAGGTTATTTTAAAATGTTCTTATTAAAATATATTTATTGTAAATAAATATGTATAATATAAATAAATAAATATTTTTATTTATTATTAATTATTTTAAGATTTTCTTATTAAACATTCAATTCCAAAAGGATTCTGCAGTTAAAGGCGTGAGGTTTAGCTAAACTTCTTAAAGTATGAATATGGATTTTCTGGATTTTTGTTCATGCTCACTTTCTTTCTAGCTAATTAGTTGAAACTTCAGCATTGAAGCAGTGCTGCTGTTGCTAAGTCTGTTGTTTCCGATTCAGATAATGAATAATGTCTCTAATTTTTATCTTTTCTGATAAATCAGTATATTAATATAAATTAGATGACTCAAATCTGAAACACTACGCTGAATTATTTTAGTTTGATCTGCATGTGTGTGTGCTCTGTATCTCTACTGTTAAGTCTGAAATCATCATGGAGAAGTGAATGGTGTAAAATGTCAAGGATGCATTTTTGATTGAGTATTTAAGGCTGTGATCAGTTGACGTGTCCAGGATCGTAACATGTGGTGGTGTGTGTGGTCATTTATCAAAAGCTATTTGGAGCTTTTGCTCTGAAAGAGTCTAACTTCACAATTTAGTGTTCATTTGATATATATTTATCTATCTATGTATTTAAAAGAATTCCTTTGGGACTACTGATTTTATGGGAAGAGTTTCAGATAACGAAACTGGAGAATAGGCTTCTTATTTCCATTTGGGCAACTTGAAATTATTCGTATTGTCTATCTTAATATATGTTATATGTTCTAATATGAAAGAGTAAAATATAATATTCAAAGGTTATCATATAAAAGTTCATTCAATTTGAGGTAATCATCAGAAGTGCTCGGTTTGTTTTGAATTCTGGAACTCTAGTAAACTGGGCAATATATGTCAGGCAAAACCAATTAATACTCAGTAAAGCCTCAGAAATGTTGGTGAGCACGGGGGTGCTTTGGAGATGGCAAATATTTAATGTTGAATGTTTTTTTTTTGTTTTGAAAGCATGCAGCAAGCATATTGGGAACTGAAGAGAGAAATGTCTAATTTGCAGCTAGTGACTGAAGTGCAAACTGAGGTTCTACGAAAACTGAAAACAAACTTAACAGCGACCAAGAAAGGCAAGTCAGTGTTTACAGTAACAGACCTTACAAAAAACAAATGGTAGATCCAAGCTGTACCGTTTGAGAAAGAAGCTGGCTATCATATCTTATCAGAATCTCATCAATTGAAGTTGATAAGCCTATATTATGGTTCCAGCCTACCCATTTTCTGCTTTTGCTTCTGTCTTATACTGGTCAACTTCACACATAAAGGTGTTGCTGATGTGTTTTTCCTTCAGTACTGTACTCTGTTCCCCTTGTGGCTTTTTTCTCAGTCAAGTGTTGCTTATGTGCACAAGGCTGAGGTGTTAAGTTTACTTGTATTTGACCTTTTACCACAACTACCTCATATTAAAAGATATATATATTTCTTTCAATTGCTGACTTATTTTCCCAGTTTAGCATTTTCCCAATACAGTATTAATTTGGCAGCATTTTAAATTTGGACCATTAAGAGACTGAAATCCTATAATGTTTGTACATTTTGTTAGCATTCTGAGAAGTTGCATTTTCAAGCAAACTGCTGTTCAGGATGAATTTTTCTGGTTGCACAAAACTGACTTATTTTTGCTGCTGCCTTGCAAACAGTTTAGGGGAGAGTAACTTCTGTGAGCAGTTCATCAAATGTTTTTTCTGTTTTGTATGTATATTTCTCTTCAGCCAAATGCTTTACAGGAAGGTTCTTATTTGTTGAGGCATGACTTATCGGTATGTTTATCTCCGTGTTCTTCCCTTGCTTTCTGCTCACTTGAGTTGTGGTATTCACTGTGCTGAGAATACAGAAGATGCTGGTCAGAGAAACTGAACTTGATGACAGTTTTGAGTGTTCCTTTTTTGTTCCTAAGCAGCTTTGGGCTCAGTGACCCAATCACAGAACTGTAGGGGATAGAAGGGACCTCCACAGATCATGGAGTCCAACCTCCTGCCAAAGCAGCTCCCTAGCCCAGGTTGCACAGGTAGGCGTCCAGGTCGGTCTTGAACATCTCCAGAGAAGGAGACTCCACCACCTCTCTGTGCAGCTGTGCCAGTGCTCCAACCCCTGCACTGTGAAGAAGTTCCCACACACATTTGTTTGTGAAATTAATTCATTTTTTGAATGGCAGGATTCACCTCCGGGTAAACGGCTGGCTGGCTTATCTGCCGCCCACGGTGATTAATGATCATCCTCTGGTACTTGGCCAATAAATTATTAACATTTTCAGAAGGATGTAAGAGTAGGTGGACAACTCTGGTGGAAATTGAAACTGTTTTTGTATACCTTGCTTGTTAGCAACACTAAGAAATGCAAGGCAGATACACTTGTGCTGGCATTTGTAGAAAAACACTGGCTTAGCTCAACAGGGGTAGCATTTACTTAAAAGTCTTCTTGTGGTGCTACCTGTTTTACAAAAAACAAACTAGTTGCTGCTGTAAGAATATCAGGGATGTGGGAAGCTTTGTATTATTTATTATTACTGATAATCATCTTTCAAGGTGTGTAAAATGTGCAGAACATTATTCATTGCTGTTTTTATGTTAACACTGTCAGTTAACGTGTATATTCTACTTGCCTCCCAACATAAATAACAGCTAACATCAACAAATGTGTTTCTGCTGATGGATTTTTGTTACATTTTCAAAGGCCTTTTCTGCAGACCATGTGAAGCTCAGCCTTCATTTTTGCCCAATGCCTTGCAGAGTACCTTATAGCAGGTATAACATGAGCAGATTTAAGATTCAACACTGAAGTTTCTCCTCATGTCTGTTACAGTGTTTGAGGTATCTCAAAAAAATGGATAGTGTAGAGGGATCTTCACAGAACTTCTCAGAGGTACCAGCTATGTGCTGGTACGTTGGTCACTGCTGCAGCACAGATGGTGCACACTCTATAATCTATCTGCAGTGTAGGAAATCATGTAGCCGTATTTTTTATTCACTGTCTAAGATTCTCACGTTTGTTCCTTGCCAGTTCTGAGGCTACTTTTAAATACTTGCAGTGTTCAAACTGCATTTGGACTAGCTCTAATCTAAGGAGTCATCGGAAGTAAGTTATTCCAACTATTCCACTCATGGTGCTGTAATGGCACACAATTTTGAATATGGGTGTGCCACTTCAAACAGCCAAAGTATATGAAAAATTAATGTAAATATTCCAGAGAGTAAAACCTACTTTGTCTATAAATGGTTAATGATTCCTACTATTTTTCAGCTGATGAAGTACTGTAGTAGTACTTGGAATGTGCTACAGTAGATTCCATTCTCCTTAAGCTTCTAAAGGTTACCAAAATTTGAACGGCCTTTTGTGTCTGCCAGGATGAAGAGGCTACATCTAATTTATCACCGTCTCTTTCACATACAGTGTCTCTATTGTTGGAAAGGCTTTTGGCTGACATTTGCAAGTTGGCTAACAGCTTTTAATTTTTAGTGACAAATTGCAGTTGCGTTCTTTGACCAAGATACTGGCTGCTCTTTTAAGAACTAAAGATACAAATCACCGTTCCTACTTCAAATTCATAATCGTTCTGGAAAACTGCCCATGAGTTTCTTTAGCTGTAGGAATCATTTATCTACTCCACTGAGGTAGCGCTGCAGAAACGGGACCTGAGCATTTTTGTCTGTTCAGATATGTATTGATGTAGCTTTTTCTTTTCAGGTAAACATTGTCCCGTTTCAAAATCCTTCCCTTTCTAATGTAGTTAAAAACTTGCCTGGAATTTCAGGTGGCTGAAGGTTGCAGTCTATGGCTTTACTTTCAGAGATAATGCTGAAGTACGGGGAACCTGTGAACACGCGTTTCCTCCTTCCGCTTCATGGACTGTGAGAATTCAGGTTCTTGGCAGCCTGAGAACACGACTTGTTAAAAGAATCAGTAAAGGAGGAAGACGTGTGCTCTTGTGTAAGCAATATTCTGAATCTGGTCCGTTTTTCCAAGCACATGGAAGTCCTCTGTTTCAGCATTCATTCTGGTCTTGTCAAAAAAATTCTTCAGCCAGCCTGTGTGGAAGTGGGGAATGGGTGATGGTGTTGGGTACATTTTAGACGCTGTGATTTGAGGATCTCTGGTTCATCTTGCAAACTCTGACTGAAGAAGTTAGCATATTCAGTTTGTAACGCTTAATTAGTAGTTGCTAAAGCAAAAGATGACTTGAAAATTGGTAGGTTGAAAAGCCAGGCTTCAACATACCTGCTAAACTGTTGTATATATCAGGAGTATACGAAAAATGCACCAAATAATCCAGTGCAATTTAAAAACCTTTTTCAATCTTTTTCAGCTGCCTCTTCTGCACCAGTGCAATGTGTTGAGTTGAAGACTATTACAAAGCAGAATCTGACGTCTGGGGTAGTGTATAAAAAACTCTCACAAAGTGATAAAGTACACTGCAGTGCTGCAGCACCCCCTCTGCTGGGACATGTCAAAATCCCGTCTGAAAGGGTAATTCTGCAAGCGTGGACAGATGAGAGGCCCATTCCAGTTGATGGTAAAACATTTCAGGAACACCATTCTTACGGAAAGAGCTCTCTGGAAGATAATTCCTGGGTATTCCCAAGTCCTCCAAAACCTAATGAGAACATGTTTTGGGAAACAAATAACAAGATTTTGTCAAACTGTCCGGCAGATTACCTGGACCAGTGTAATCAAAACTGTCTGCACAAGGACTAAGCAATTTTTAGAATGAACTGTGGCATTTTAGAATGATTCTGAATAGGCACCTTACTGCTTGAACTTTTGAAGAGGTATTAAATTGGTTGAAGTGGGTTTCTTTTGTTGGTTTTTTTTGTTTAATATTTCTAAAATAGAAATCTGTCTTCCTCTGCTGTAAGTCAGAAGCAAGTTCCTTGAAGTCAAAGCAGTGATGGTATAATGTGAACAAATCTAGCACAGAGCTTAGACAGACTTGTATTGCAAATGGAGTATGTTTCCAAAAGATTACAGCGAATAGTTAGTTCTTGAAATAAAACAAAACAATCTCATTTGGTATTTGTTTGCTATCATTATGTTTTCAGGAAAGTATTTGGTATCACGTTAAACTTCTAACAGCCCTGAGCTTGTTTTTCAGAGTGTTTTTTTTGCAGATTAAGACACGAAATGAAGATTGGATTCTCTCTCCCACTCTCCTTTCAATTAACTTTCTTGTTCCTATGGTTTGTTTTTTTCTATTAGAAATGTGGTTTTATGTGGTTTTCATCAAAAAAGTGAGATTTTTGCTAAACTCTTTATTTATGTGAGATGGTGGCAAGGGAAGAATCACCTCTAGGCTTTCCTGTTTGGGTCACGGTTTTGGGCATTATGAATTAAAAAGGATCATACGTAACACTGCTAAATGCAGTAACTTCTGACTGCACAGTTCCCCCTGCCTGTTTGTGCTGTGGGAAGCTGCTTGAGTTGTGCACACAGTTGTGCCTGCTGCAGAATCATTCCTGTTCACGGTGCACTTATCCTTACCGTGCCTCCTTTGCACTCCACCAGAACCTTTTTTTTTATTATTTGTGTGGTTGTTAAAGGTACTAATTTTTCTTTTATTAATAAGAGAAATAAAGCCTTAATTTAATTGGACGTGGTGTCGATAGAATAACTGTGGTATCTTTAGTACTCTGTTGAGAACTGAAGTTACTCAGATTATGACTGCCTGCTTTGATTGCGTGTCCAAGAACTTTTTTGGGGGTCTCATCTTAAGGCCAAGAACTGTTTTTAGACAAATACAATTTATGCCTGGTTTTTTTAAAAAACTTTTGCTTCTTATCTGAGTGAAGTACAACAGGGTTTAGTAAATGATTTGACTGCTCAATACTTTGAAGGAAAAGGCTTTGTATTTTAGATCCATGATGCTCTTAACCTGTAATGAGTGGGAAGGTGCTACTAAAAATGTTATTTACAGATGTGGGAATTAAGTATTCAACTTCACAGGTCCTACTTAAGGTCAATGTGATTAAAAAAAAAAAGTAATAATAATTCCACAGCTGTTTAGTAGCAAATTCCTTAAAATTGCCTGACAAACCATGGGAAAGGTATGACCACTGTAATGACAGGCTGTAAAGGTGTTATTTAGGCAAGTTGCTACGGATCTCTGTGGTTCCACTCACTCCAGTCACTTTCTTCCCTGTGGAATAAATGCTTCACATGATGCCCATCTTCTCCTGTTTCAGTTTGTCTATTAAAGTTGAAAGAATGCCTTCAGATACCTTCTACTGTATTAGTGAACAGCATACATAAATAATGTTTCCCATTCACCAGATACTGTTTTTTATCTTTCTATTATCTTGCTCACGTAGAGGGCCTTGTCTGTGATTAATGGAAATGGTGTCAGATGCTGGAATTTATTCTGATCAATGAACACAGCTGACTCAGGGGAGTACAATCTCTTGGAAAGTAATAGAACAAAACCCAATATGCATAAAACAAATCCAAGTCACTCGGCTTTAGCTGATAGAACCAACTACCTGTGTAATAACAAAGCAGCAGGAAGCATTTCTCATGTGGCTGCATAAAGTACGCGGTGTCTAGTTCCAGTGTAGCTTACTTCCCAGGGTTCCCCCAACCTGTCCTCATGGAGATTTTTTATTTAAGGAGTGCATTACTCCACAGCCATCAACATCATCACTACTTTAATGAAGGAGCTCTACTGTGTAAGATTTTAAAATAAATTTTTGATTGAAATTGATTTAACTTTTAAATCTCTTTTAGAATCTGGCGCGAAAACTTTTTACTCGGCTTTAAATACTTGATTTTATATAAAGGTCATTCCAAATGTGAAGGAATTAATTTCTTTTGTTCCATTCAAGAACAAAACTGCCCATAGAGCGTGCTGGTGTATTCTGGGAGTAGTGTTCTCTTTGACGCTGAAGTCTGAAGGATGTAGTTACATTTAGCTGCCGTGTGTTCCTGGGGTTCTGCTGCTGTGTTGAAGGTACCCCAGCAGCCTGTGACAGGGAGACTCAAAAATGAAGCTTTGCTGGGCAATGTGTAAGAATTTCCAGGCTTTGCTTCCAACTCTTGGTTTACCAGTGCTGCTTCTCATGCTGGAGAAGGTGTCAGTGAAGGAAAGGGATGTTTGCTGAGAGGAACTTGAGAAGAAGTGCAGAGAGGAGGGTAGGATTACAGAGCTTACTTGAGGCTGCCTTTCCAGTGCAGTCACTCATGCCTGTGGTGAGATTGTAACATTTGAAAGGAAGTCCCCAGACCTGAAGTGACATGGTAGCTAGTTCACTTGAGGAGCTTCTGTTGGTCTGAAGCAACTTTTCCATCTTGAGTTGAAATCTGATTGCCATTCAATCCACCCCACTGGCGGCTTAAGGTACTTCTTTCCATTTTCAGAAGTGAAATCTTTTCATCACAGTCACAGCGAATGAAATGCAGAAGTAGCAGTAGCAAAGGGGTTCTGGTGTTTAGTGTGCACGTGTATTATTTGTTGCATCAAGCAGTAAAACTGCATGAGATAAGGACCAGTACCTTCAAATGAAAGACTTTTTTGTCAATTTTTGAGCTTGAATGTAAACTGAAAATTCAAGAACTTCACCGAAACCACAGGTTTGCCAGTTTTAATATAAGAAAGCACTAATTCTATTCAGCAGAAATGAAAGGCAGCTTTTGGGCAGGCAGCAGTTGTTACCTTGCACGTTTATGTGAGCATATGGCACGCTGATGAATATGTATTTGACTGTTTTGAGAGCTGGACTAACATTCTAATAACACATGTGTAAACTTCCATGGCTGCTTGATTCCTTTAAATCTCATCATTTTAAGTCTCTCTACTGGTTTGATTGTGTTTATGATGGATTGGTTTTTCCTCCTGTATGAAATATCCATACTGAAGAAAAGCAAATTCTCAAATGAGCTGTAATGTACTGTTACACTTTTGCAGCTGGAACAAGGCAAACTCTGTACAAGACACATGGTGAAGGTACACTAAAACAAAAGCCATTGCAAATAATAGTATGTGAGCTGTACTAGAGATGTAAAATGGACAAGACTGAATCTCAGAAACTCCTTGTAGCAGACTTTGGGAATCTCAGACACCTGTATTTTTAATGGTGATGTGGTCTAATAAAGGAAGTCTGAAGTGCTGCAGCAGCTGACCAACTGGCCTGTGTTTTCTTCTAGTCTTCAGAGAGGTTCTAAGAAGAAAAGTGGTGAAGAGGTAAGGTGTTTCCCTGATGCTTTGTGTAGCACAACTACAAAAATGTTTTTAATTATTTTTTTAAGGCTCAGACTATGCCCCTCTTTGCAGGAGGAGAGCATGCTATTTGTAGTTGTATGAACTCTAGGCAGTAAACAAATGTATTTATTATTGTTGACAGTAATTGTAAACTCACTTTAATTGTGTTGCACATTCCTAAGTCTGGTAAGGATTTGAACTGTTTTTCTTAAAAATCTACTGTTTCTAGAAAGTGTTGTGGCACAAATTGAAATCGGTGCCCCTCAGTGAACTCCTGAGCAGAGCAGACCTCGTTTCATTGCATCGTGAAATCAACGAGATGAAGTGTTACTAACAGTAAGGTGGAAGAGGATGCTGTAGTTGTTGGGATAATGCTGTTTTTGAGTATGAAGTTTGACCTAGGGGAGAAGCATGAAAAATAACCAGGCACTTTTTGTTACTGAACTGTAAGTGGATGGAACATGTTTCAACTCCATTGAATAGACTTTTTTTGTGTGGGGGACCTACAACCAGAATAGAATCTTGTAGTTTGCAAGAGCTGCAGTTATACTGATAGAATAATGTCTTTAGTGCCACGTGGTGGGTGGTTTTACACTGCTGGAGCATGTGCTTCTCCTTAAAAGCAGTTACAGTGGAACCTGCTGTAAGCTTCTGCTTACAAGAGGCACTGCAACTCCCTCATCACCCTCAGCTGGCTACCCTCAGTCAGAATAGGACAGCTGAATGTGCTTACAGTGTTTTTTTTAAGAGGGTAAAAGAGCAAGCCTGTCTCTCACCCTTCTTCACTGGCTTTTGACAAAGTACAGTGTGTTTTTGTTGCTTGTTTTTTTAAGTTCAGTATTTAAAAAACTTCCAGTTAATTGATGAAGTGAAGCTGAAGGCTTTATCAGTACTACTGCTGCTTTACTACCTGCATTAGAATCAAGGGATGCTTCCTGTAAACCTGAGTAGGAAGGAGAGGCTGCAACTGAGATTAAAACAACCCCTGAAGCAATTTACTAGTATGTGTGTCACTTCGTAGCACTTCACTTTCACTTCAACTTTAAAAGACGTAAATGCAATTAAGATACATGACACTGTGCAATGCATTAAAAGCATAAAAGATGTGAAACAAAGAATTCAATACTGGGAAAAATCAAATTAAGGCCATGAGTGTAAACAGAGGAAGCTGATTCCAAAGTAAAGTGCTGAGCCCAGTTCTGAATGCTACAACAAACAAAGGAGTTGTGAGTACCCAGTTCTCAAAATTGCAAGTGTTGGTAAAGAGAAGTGAATGGCTTACAGTGAATGATGTATGGCAATTTCAGGCTTGACAGAGTGAGCTTGCTTGCTTATTGCCAGCTTAAATGGATTGGTTACAGCACTACACATAAACTGTGTAACAGAATGGTAGAGGAGTAACACCCACAGGTTAAACAGGACTTTGTCCCATTATCTGTATTAATTCTACCACCAGAACCAATCAATCAGTGCACTGGGGTTCCTGCCACCTGCTGAATGTAGGTTCTGCTAAGCCAGAAAAGAAGGATCATGTTACTGCGTGACTGTCCATACTGACTGGCTGTGGTGTGGGCCTGAGTGAGATTCCCATAAGCCCTCTGTGCTGGCACCTACCTATCACAGGTAGTGCACCACACTGCCTCTAACAGGATCCTTTGATGAAAATGACAAAAGCACAGGCTCTCTCTCCAGCTGCTTCTAAGTGTAGCAAGTTTTCATACTGAAATAACAGAACAGTTGCTGTCTTGAAAAAACAATAATACATTTTATAAGTCATCATCTACCTTCATTTTCCTCTATTTAAGTACATCTGGGAGAAAAAAAAAATCTATTACTTGATGTTAAGTATTTTTTGTTTGTTTTCCAAAATGCTTCAATGCGTGAGACAAAAGCAAGTATGTGTGTGGGACATCTAAGTTAAGTTGGCTAGTGAAATAGCTGACTCCCCCTGAAGTTTGCTACTAACCTAGAACGCTATACATCTTCTGGCCTGTCTTTCTGAAGCCTTCCCTGCTCTTCCAGACAATGTGCTGCCCAGCAGCAGAAGTAATATTACACATTATTCCAACACACAGAGCAAAAGCAAGGAGTAACCTTCGAAGTTTAACTTGAGCTTGTGTCTATATATCTCAAGGTCTGATTTTAATTTCCCACTTGAGTAACTAGCAGTACTAGTTTTGTGGTGAAACAGTACTTAAGGTAAATGCAAATGTAGCAAACTGTATTACTTAGGGCTAAAGACTTTTTTTATTTCATGTTTTATACCATGACATGAAGGCTACCACGTGTACAAATATCCTGTGTAGCCTTTCCATACTCATAAAGAAATTTCTTATTTCATATTATCCCAGAAGTGTAATATGAAGAGTTTTATAGATTAACTACTGTACTTTTTAAGAGTTCTACAATTATGCAGCTTCAAGTACCTGTATGCAAAAACTCCTTTGTATGGTCCTGTTCATACAGGGCCTTGTTTCTGCAACAGCATTAACAGACGTTTCAAAACTGACCTGCATCTTAAGTATGTAGTTTAGTTGTTTCCTCATCCATAATCATTTTGCAAGTGTGATCACTCCTGAAGTGCAGGAGTGTATATAATTATCTTCATGCTGAAAAAATGACAGTGGGGGAAGATGATTTCTCAATGATTTCTTGCCCTCATTGTGCCTCTTTCCATTCTCAAGTGAAGTACAGATGGGACAACTCTTGAGTTCTCCTCTGGAGCTGAAGCAGTTTTTTGTGCCACACAAAGGCACGGAGCATCCATCTCTTTTGATACTGCAGGCTCAAAATGTAGGTCACAGGCCAGGCAGAAGCACTATCGAGCTCTTACAACTCAACATTTTCATGAAAAAGCAAATTGGTCCAATAAGGTCTTCTTTTCTGCATCTGCCACCCTTCTAGCCAGAGTACCAAAACCGTTTCCATCTACCCTCAACTCCAGGTGACCAAGAGACCAGTTTTAGTATATACCCAACTTAAGATTCGTTAAGAGAGCTTACATTTATCCACCCTTAAATTTTTATGTAGCCTGCCACATATAACTAGATACAAGCTTTAAATTTCAAAGGCTGTTTGGTAACAAAATCTCAAATCCAGATGGAGGAATGGGCCTTTGCTGTCATGGTTTGCAGGAGGAATCGCATGTATTATAACCTTAAGTACAGAAAATGAGAAACGTTGACCTTCAGCTTCAGAGATTCTTCTTTACCATACATTCCATTTACTGAGTTGCTCCTAAATTTTACCAAGAGGTACCAATGACTTAAAGTAAGTCTGTTTAAATCAAGTCAAATCATTAACTTAGATATAGAACTGTAACAGTTCAATTTAAATTTTAACTATACGTTTGAAGTAATCTTTTGCCTTTTTTTCTTAATTCCTGTTGCTCTGTATTCTTCTCTCTGCTTCAAATATTCTGCTTTGCATTCTTCATAGAATGATGGATCAGTATAGCTAAAAGAAAGACAAACATTATTATTTTACATTTTGGACTTATAGAATAGATACTGTATGAACAGCAATCAAAATTGATCTTCATTCCCACCCAAAGGTATCTTCTTGTCTAAGAAACTCAATATTGAATTGGTCTGCACTCTTCTAAGAACACTCTTTCTTGAGCCATAGTCCTCATTCTTCAGGCCTATGCAGTGAAACCACAGAGAGAAAAGCAGAGAAAGGGAAATATTAATTCAGTAGAGCCAAATTATTCTTCCTTGTTTGCAGTTAGTTTCCTTGGTATAAGAATCTTCAGTGAGCACTGATCTCTATGCACCTGAGAACCTACCATGAATTTCATGGAAACAATTTCAAGTCTGTGCTTTGAACAGTAAACACAAATGTAGATAGTAGCTCCAAAAGTAAGGTCTCCTATTTTTTTCCAGGGAAACCACAACAGATAGAAAGAGCACAATGATGCTATTTGATAAAGTTCTAAGCTACAAAACACTATCTTGCACCATAGTCATCTCTGTTAGCTATGCATTTTAGCCAGCAATGAACAACAGCCTGCATGTCATACTTGTTAAAATCTGCACTGTTTCACATCTGCTATGATGGTGTCATTGCTAGGAGAATACTGCCCATGCAGTCCTTGTAGGAAGGTGACATCCCCACACTATACAGTGAGTGTGGTAGGATAATCCAGCCAAGATTACCACAGTCTTCCAACCAGTATGGGATTAGCATTATCATGCTCCCACAAGACAGTGCACATCACTTTACCCACTGCAGCTTGAGCTTTTTCTTTGATGGGGAATTTATGTGTTGCCGCTCTCAACTGCTGTTTTGACTCCAGCTGATAATGGTGGCACCATCTCTCACCACTGGTAATGAAGTAATCTGGGAATTGTCACCTTCAGCCTCGTTATCTGGACCATTGGAAGCAATAAACTTGCTTATGGTGCTCTTCCTGTGTGAGCATTCATGGCACCCACCTGGCGCAAACATTCCCATGATATTCCAGTGTTGCCACCATCATTTCCAATGCACTGAAACCAATATTCAGCTGTATACACAATTTCCTGGTCATGATTGATATGGATGAGCTGATAGAAATGCTCTTAATTACATGGAGCATGGCCATCCAGACTGTGGCTTGTCTTTCACATCGCTGTCACTGCTGCTGAAACACACCACCCCCTGCCTCACTGTGCTCACATCCACTGTTCGGTCTCTGTAACTGTGAACGTCAATGGATGCCATTTTTTCCTGCATGGAGGAATTCACTTCCACCCCTTGGCTTCACACACATTTCCATGTCAGATGCCATTCTGTCACACAGCAACAACATGTAAGGGAATACTGGTGGGAAGGTTCAGCCTCTTCTGCCATACAACCATCATCTGTGTCTGACCTCATGGGCCATCATAATAAATTAAGAGGCATTTCTTTCAGAGCAGTACTCACAGTATCTTGACCATTAATTTTAATTCAGCTTACTTGTAATTTTAAGTATAATTATTCAACCTCTATGTATTTTGCCACAGTACATACTTCATGTGCTGTCTGTTGTAGAATTTAAGTTAGGAAGTTACAGACAAATAAAACTAAGTGACTGAGCTCCCACTGCAGTTAGGCTCCAGCTCTTGTGTATCTGCACGTTTTTTCATCATTTCTCAAACACCTGACACCACCTATCACTACATTAAGGGCATTTAATGTTAACCACTGGTTTAACAGGGTACTATGTGCATTCTATCACAACCCAAACCACCCGCACCCGCATCAAGCTCAGAGAACACCAACTCTACACTAAGAAATTCAGAAATAACCTCAGCCTAGTGGGAGTATACTAGACTTCTGTGGGGGTACATTAAGACTTCAAAAAGAGACATTTCAATCCATTGTGGCATCACATCAATTTCTCTAACAATTTCCTACTGCAGACCACAGCAGTTAGATGCTCTCGGAGTAAAGACTCAGTGTTGAAAGACAGTCCAAGAAGCAAAACCAGAATGAACTTATCCTGTCTCTATAACAGAGTATGAAGGTGTTGTTCACCCACACCCTGAAATAATGAATTCAGCGCACTGAGTACAGGACTGCATTTCATTGGGGCTGAGATTCTGGATCCATTAGCACCATTTAAGTGCAAGAAATCCTTTTTAGCCATAGGACAGTTTTATTAATAAAATTAAGTCTTCTCAGGTAGAGCCCTGACCACCATCGTTTCTTGTAATGTGAAGGCACAATTTTCAGGAAAAAAAAAAAAAACAACAAAGGCCCAAGGTTAGCAAAGCCCTTTTTAGAAAGCAATATAATATTTCTATTCAATTCTACATTAGCACTGCCAAAAACATGGAGCGAAACAAAAGCTCACGAGGGACTTACTAGCCAACGAGGCAATCTTTCAGAGCTGTGTTCTCTTGCCGACACTTCACCACCATTAGGAGACCAGTTTCTTTGCAACATTTAGTAAATGCTACAGAAAAACAAAAGCAGTACAATTAGAAAAATAACAGTAAAAAGAACAATCCCTGTATGTATGTTTTTCCACAGGATAAAGTAAACCTAAAAAAAAAACCAAACAAACACAAATCAGATATGATTTATTATTAACATAGCTATAGTTGGCCTGGAGCCTCATACTGTTTATAAGGTCTTTGTGGCTTGTTTAGCAACAAGATTTTAATTAGGATTCTCCCCTGATATCATATAACCTGTGCACACACTGCTGTGGCTAATACTAACAAATTTATGAAGCTATTCTTGCAGCAAATCCATGATTCTTATGCTGCTTTTCATATTGACTATTCAGGGCTACCACAGCAAAACAAAAGGAAGCATGCAGAATTAGGTAAGCCAGGGTTGTTAGCGTTTCCTCTTTAATGAAAGAATCATTTTGGAATAATTGAAGTACCTTTATATCTATAAATTATCTACAGTAATGCTGCCAGCAACTACTGTTTCAAAGAAATATCATTGCCAATCACCTCCTGAGAACGCATCTTTGGGATGCAAGATAAGAAACAGTGAGGTCATGATTCTCCTCTGGAGCAGAGGGAGAAAGCCAGCAGTTGATCAGCTGGGGGTGCTACGCTGCTCCAAGGAGGACTGCCATCTTCTCTGTGTCATGTGACAGCCTTTAGGCATTCACATACAGAGCTTCTTCAAAGAACAAATGGCCAAGAAAGGAGTACTGTCCCTGAAAATACCGATCACCTTCAAAAGTTCTTGGGATCATGATCTTTGGAACAAGAGAATACAAAACAGAGGAGGGACAATCATCTGTCTCTTCCCAGGAAATATGATCTTGCACCTATTTGCTCAATGAAGTGTAAGTACACAGACTCAAGGGCCTTGAGACTTAAAGAACAAGTCGGTGAGGCGCAGAGACAGAAAGAGCTTTGGGGACTGCATTGGAAGCCAAGTCATGCTTAAAGCCATGGGCTTTTTTGTTCTGTTTTTAAATCTGAGAGTAATTTAAATTATGCCTTGTTACCAGCAATCTGTACAGATGTTTCACTAAATAAGAAACTAGACGATCATTAGCTGTTATTCCGTATTAGGAGATTTCAAACTATTTTCTTATTAGGACTAGAAGCACAACAAATTTAGGTCAGACACACATCTTTAGTAAAACTTACAGCTAATCAAAACTTAATGCAAAGGGTAAACTGCATCTATAAACAGTGTATGTTTACACTGCTTACATACACTGTGCATACAAATACTCTACCTAACATGTGTATATATATGCTCAATGCATTGCTCTTCCTGTTTTGTCAAAAAACTTGTATTTCATCTATTCAAACTAGAATATCCACTTTTTGTGCACGTTGATCAGTTCCATGGTTTTGGCTGGGAGAGAGTGAATCTTCACCACAGAGGCTCACCTGATGCTGTGTTTGGATTTCCAATGAAAACAGTGGTGGTAACTGAGGGATGTTTTAGTTGTTGCAGAGCAGGGTTCACAGAGCCAGGGACTTCTGGCTCCTCCTGCTGTGCCAGGAGGTGCACAAGCAGATGGGAGGGGACACAGCGAGGACTGCTGACTCAGGCTGACCAAAGGGATGTCCCATAGCACGTGGTGCTGTGCTCAGCAGTAACAGCTAAAGGTAAAGAAACAGGAAGTAGGGATGTTCAGAGTGATGGTGTTTGTGTTCCCAAGAAACCATGAAGTGTGAGGAGCCTTGCTTTCCTAGAAGTGGCTGAACTCCTGCCTGCTGATGGGATGTACCAAATTATTTCCTTGTTTTGCTTTGCTTGCATGCACAGCCTTTGCTGTACCTAATAAACTGCCCTCATCTCAACCAGAATTTCTCACATTTTCAGGTTCCCTTTCCCATACCACCTGGGGAGAGTGAGCGAGCGGCTGCGTGGTGCTGGGCTGCTGCCAGGGCTAAACCACAAGAATCACATTGGTATCACTACCATTCTTTCAACTGTGTGTATAAATATACCTTCTCAAGTCATGTTGGAAATCAAGAGCCCTCCAACACCTGCAAGTTAACCATGTGAAAATATGTACACAGCTGTAAAACTGTAGTGTAGCCCCGTATTTGTCTTTCCATATTTTCTAGACATTTAGCTGAGGTTTCAGATTTGCCCAGGAACTGTTGATCCTGTACAATGACTCTGTAAATCAGAATTTAGATAAACAAGAAAAGAGAGATTACTGCCTATAAAAAACAGCAAGATAGGATTCTATCTTTTGGTCAGAGCTTTGTCCTTTCCCTTCTAAAATAGGCATTAAGGTACCTCTGAGGTTAGGGGGGCAAAGTATACCTCCTAGCATCATGGACACTGATGACTTGAAAGTGACCCAACAGGGGAGGGAAATCAGCCTGCCCTTGGCTGTAGGAGGCTTTTGGTAATTAACCTACAAAACAAACAAACCAAAGACCCACAACCCTCTGTGTGCTCAAAGCATCAATGACAGTGGTGTGTCATTATCCTGCCAAACTTAAATTCACCTTTGCAAAACGCTGCAAATAATTGACATCTTACCCACTTTGAAGACATTACTGGTGAGCACTTAAACATACACAGCTCCTAATACTGTATATTCTGGCTCTGTAACCATGCTCCACTTGAAAATGTACCAGATAGAAGTACACAAAAAAAGTGCAACTGAATTAACTAGTTAATTAATTATTAGTTGGAAAAACACAGTAACTCGTGCTGAAAGGTATGTATCAATAATCACACTTGATTTCTCAACTCTCATTTGGTGTGCGATTCAGCTTCAGACCCCACATCATCCAAATGCATGAGCACAACTTTGAGGAATAGCTAAAGCTTATGAAGCAGTGTAAGCTCAGAACAATGTAAGAAGCGTACTATTACATTATTAAAACATTCTTCGGCTTTTACAGGTGACTATTTTTTGTTTTGCTTCCTGGAGTGCTTACACTGAATGTCCCTGCATCAGCATCTCAGAAAATTCATACCTATTATCACATTTCTAAAAATGTCCTCTGTTTTTCTGCAAAACATCAGAAGCCTCTGAAAGCTTACGGTTCATCTAGTGACCATTTTGATTTCTGCTCTCCACAGGCACTGCCCTAAGTGCTGTGCACTTTTTCTGCAGTAATCATTCCTTCTGGAAGCTGTGAAGTAAAAACAACACTGCAGACAACGGGAGGTCCCTCTCACTTGTTAGCTCATCCATCTTAATTGGCTACAGGCGCAATGTCTTGGTGAACAGAACCTGAGCAGCAACTGCAAGCACTGCCTGCCTTCAGGACCCCCGCGTGAAGCTACAGCCAGGCAAGCAAAAGCAGTGCTACCACGTAGCAAGGCAGATGCACAACAACAGAGGCAAAGAAAGAGCAGGTTGAAAGGTATCAAGCATTCCCATGTGAGCGCAGAAAACTTAGCCCTCTTCTCCTCTCGTTTCCAGAGCTTTGAAATCCCTTTAGCAGCCATGTAAGGGCTGTGGTTCAAGGCAGGTCTAGTTACAAATGTTAACCAGAAACCTTGCCAGATTCTGGACAACGCTGTTTTAATTATGTTCTGTATTGCTCACAGCTCTTTCATTGACCAAAACATCTCAGTGTTGATCAGCACAGCACAAAGAGTGTTAACGCTGTTGTACACAATGGTTCCAGATACCATCTCAAACCAAGGGCTCATCTCCATCTCTAATCTGACAATGAACACATTCCTCACTTGAGCAATACCTGTGTTGTAGACCAAAGCTTCAGGGTGCACAACATATGACAAAGGGAGCGGACAGCACAGGATCTGATGACAAACCCACTGTAGTTTGACACGCTACTAACAGCCACGAGCAGAACTCAGACCTGCAGGGACGCCAACTTTGTGCTTCAAACGAGCCCACTCACTTCCTGACACCACTGGATGTGATACAAAGACCTGATGTGATATCACTGAATGTGATACAAAGAGCAGAACTGACCTCTTAAAAATCCTACGCACGATCTCACTTTTACCACTCTGGCAAACAGCCTTCCATGACTTTGCAAGCTTGTGCAGGGAAGCAATGCTTTCTTTCTGCATGCAAGCAGCAATCTACCTCAGGAAGCAGCAAAACTAGATGCAAATTCAGGTCATCCGTAACTGCAGTGCAGTTTTGTTTGTAAGAAAACAAAAAAAGAGCATGTGTTTCAAACAAATGAGTTTTCAGCTATATTTAGGAACTGGGGTGCTTTAACTTCTAGTCGCAATATGGCTATACAGAAATTGAGCTATAAAGAGATCAAAAATAAAGACAGAGATATTGTTTCAATGTTGGCACTGTTCGGCTGAGGAGCAGAACCAGACACAACTCACATTAAATGAAATGAGGGATGGAGTGAAAATGCCTTACTAAAGGGAAAGAACAAGCTTGTGCTCCACAAAATGAACCCCGATAAGGCTCTGTACATGGTACATACATGTGTCCATCACTGAACCCTCTAAGCAAGGGTTAAGAACACACCCTGCAGATGCTTATCACTTACAGTGGAAATCACCAAGTCCAACCATCAACCCATCACCACCATGCACACTACATCCCTTAGTGCCACATCTACACATTTCTTGAACACCTTCAGGACTTTCTTGTCCTGTTGCTGTTAGCAGGTAGAAGAGGCTGACCCCCACCTCAGCACAGCCTCCTTTCAGGCAGTTGTAGAGCATGATGAGTTCTCCCCTGAGCCTCTCTTATCCAGACTGAACAATCCCAGCTCCCTCAGACACTCTCATCAGACTTGTGCTCCAGACCCCTCGCAGCTTCACTGCCCTTTTCTGGACACTCTCCAGGGTCCCACTGTCCTTCTTGCAGCAAAAGGCCGAAAACTGAACACAGCACTCGAGGTGCGGCCTCAGCAGAGCCAAGTACAGAGGGACAATCACCTCCCTGCTCCTGCTGATTACATTATTTCTGACACAAACCAGGGTGCCATAGGCCTTCCTGGCCACGATGCTGGCTCATGTTTAGTCAGCTGCTTACTATTATCACCAAACCCTCTTCCTCCATGCATCCAGGCACTTTGCCCCAAGCCAGGAGCAGCGCGGTAATGGGCAAGTTATGGTTCATGACGTAGTATCTAGAATAGGTAAGGACCAAAGAACAATGAGAAACAGACACTGGGAGCAATCTGTGCAAGAGACAAATGAAACACTTACATTCACCAGCAGGATCCAGAAGCTCAAGCAATTCTGCCACACACTGTTCTCAGTGCAATGATCTGTACCTAAGGGGATGTAGGCTGCGCAAGCAACTCTTCTTTGGGGACACAAAGTTGTTCACTCAACACTCCATCACTGATATAAGTTCCTATTTCCCCCTTTTCCACTCTCTCACATAGAAAACTTTGCACTTTCATTCAAGGCAAACCCAAGTTAAATTTTGGGCACAAAGATAATCTAGCTATAATGGGAAGAGCATTCAGATCCTATGACTTTCGGGGACAGACACAAGGGCCAGGGGGCCAATGCCTGTACTGAGCCCTCAGTGGACAGAGGGCAGTGGAGACTGTGTGCAAACTTCCCAGTTTCATCCCCAGCAACCCATGCCTCCAGACCTGCAAATGCTACCACCAATGAGCAGTACTTCAGTATTCCAACTCTCTCTATCTCAACTTCAGAAAGTATAGCACAGAGAACTAGGGAAGCACAGCACCTTGTAGGTCCTGGCACAAGTAATGCAGCAGGACAATGGACAAGGGAGATTAGATTTTAAAACTCTGCTAAAGCATTTGAAACCTTTTAAAACCCTGCTGTCTGGACACATAAGTGATTTTTTTAATTTTTAAATGAAATCCTATTTTGCCAGTAATTTCTAAACAGAATTATACAAAAAATCTGGGAGGCATCAAGAACTACTTGGAAGTCTGGCTGTAACTGAGTACCTTGATGGTTAAGAATTGCCTGAATTTACAGAGCGCTCCTTTTAGTAGTGTTGGATAAATTGAGACAGTAAATAACTTCATTTACAAAGATCCTCACAATCCACATAAATCATTGCTAAAAAATACTTAGTATTTAAAATGAATGTTTTTCTTTAGTATTTCTGAGCAGTGCCCCCTCCTCTAGTTCTCTTACTGCTCGACTACAAGATAATACAGGAAACCAATGGAAATCAAAGTGAACCTGGGTAATTCTTTTATATCAGACGGAAGACAGACAGATAAGTGGTTTTCTTTCCTCATCTACTCCAGCAGTTACAGAAGCACATGCAATATCTGCCACATTAAAGACACAATTTTCAAACTTTAAAAGATCAGATACATTACCACAAAGTTAGTTACAGCAAAGTTGGTGGAAGTCCACCGGCACCTGTCCTGGGATGCACAATTCATAATTCAACAAAAAAGAAAACAATAATTGAGGGCACTGCTCATTTTTATCTTAGAATGTATTCATAGCTTCAAGAAATATTTGCTTCTATATAATGAGAATAAAAACTTTGAGGATTTTAACTCAAAGGACAAATCGACATCCACAATAACTTGTCCCACCTCCGCAACATAATGATCATCTTCTACACCATTAAACCAGATGAAAGGTTAAATTCAACATTCTTAATCAGTGTCTGCAGATACACAACAGTGGACCACAACAATAAAGCACAATTTTTAAAATGCAAATGCTTTTTATATAGCCTATCAACACCACCCCCTCCAGCCTCAAATAAAGGCAGACAAATCTCTTCCCTGGGCTGCATGCAGAATGAGCTGGCAGAATCTGTGTCAGAGTGTAGCAAAGTTTCAGTTACATACAAAGACTTAATAGAAAAACAAGAATCAGGAAAAATAAAAAATAAAAATCTGTGCTCTGTCCCAAGCATTAAAATGATCAGAAAGTTTTGAATTTCTCTGATGATAACGTTAATAGATTATATTTGTTGGGGATTATTTTGCACAGTATTTTTTTATTTATTTCATTCATTTAGACTTTAAGTAGTTTCAAAAAAACAGATAATCATTTCTTTAGGTAAACATGTAAGTCTTCCCACACAAAAAGCAAGAAAAGAACAAAAACTGTGACATCTCCAGTCAGAGAGCAGCGTGGAAACTGCGTTGGAAATAAAACACTGAGGGATCACCTTTTTTTTTTTTCTGTATTAACTGTCAGATGAAGGCCATTTCTGAAGGTCCATATTTTGCAGAATCGTAACAACGTCCATTCCCTCATACTGCAAAAATGTAGTGTGATTAGTATAACATCAGAACGGCCATTTATCAGTCATCATTATGTATCTCTCTCGCAGATGTTCTTGCACATAAGATAAATGAAATATTCTGCATTATAGAGATAAATTGATCCTCTTGGGTCTAGCTCTGGTTTATTTAAAGATTTTACAATTTTACTACTTAAGAGAAAGTCCTACAGAGGTGTTATCTCACCATTTATATTTTCTCAACACTTATGATACTGTTATCACACTCTTAAAATATATATATTTTTTTTATTACAAAAAAAAACCTAACTTGTATTCTGATCCAGACCAGGCTTAGTTCTATTCCTGGGGTAGGTTTCTTTCCCTGTGAAAAGGAGGGAATAGTTGCACCCAACATCGGGATGGATCAGACCTTGAGCTCTACCACCAGGAGGAGAAAAGGTGTTGAAGTAACAAGAGGGATTTGGGAGGGGTAGAAAAAGAATGAAACAGTTCTGCTACAATATAAATAAGGACAAAACCTTAAATATGTTTGTGAAACATCTACAAAATCATTAAAATGACAAAACTTTATCCGCAGCATTTTATAGTGAAATTGTTATGCTTTTAATTTTGTATTAAACTGTGATTTCTTAGCTTGTTATTTTGAAAATTACTCAGTATGGACAGAATAGATTACTGGTGTACTTAATGAGCCAGAGGAAGAAGTAGGATGAACATGAAAAGATTGCTTTACATAGAGGAGTACAAGCTATTTGATATTTCTAACACAGTACAAAAGAAAGCTTCTCTGCAGATTGATCATGGTTCAGTTAACATCACTGAATATCTAATACCTCCAACTCAATTAATTCTCACCTGATTAAGATCAGTCTGATATTCAAAGTAAATCATCTCTCCAGTCAAGTAGAAATCAATATTTATGATTTTACTTTTAAATTACAATAACAAATAAAATACGTGCATCGACAGTATGCCAGGAGTAGCTTTCCTATTCTAGCCTACTACAGCATGCCTACCACAGCTGATTAAAGAATTATTCTAATTTGAGCAACAATATATATAAGACTCAGATTAATCTGAATAGAGGGAGACAGCAAGAAATAATTAAATGCATCTTATATAGGGCAAAGAGAAAACTGACATAAAATAACCTCGATTCTTTCAAGTGAACCTCTGTTATCAGATCAAATACTATGCCTCCACAAATATTTGATACAAAATACAAATAATCATATATTTTCCTTTACCCTGCTCATCATCACCTCCCCACATACCAGCTCCATTTCAGTTCTTAAAGCTCCAGCATGCTGCCAACTCTATACTGAGGCAGATGACCTATAGGTAGTAGCATACACTTCAGGACTGGGAAGAAGCCATGACTGCAGGAATCCAGGCATTTTAGAACAGGGATATTGACAGTGTGAATGTTCACTCCTGGGTAATCTTCTTCACAGTGCTCACTATGGAAAACGCCAGCTCTGCCTTGAAGTACACAATGCAAACAGGATCCTCCAGTACATTATACCTTAACCTTGCTGGGAACGTTGCAAAGTTGCTCATCTTGTGATTAAGAAGTAAACATACAACAAGAGAACTGTCATGAAGGCAGATAGCACAACTGGCGATACACAGAGGGCAAGTATTTTCCCCCAAATTAGAAACTGTTTCTCTAAACACACTGCCTTGGGGTAAAGAAGATGTGTTAGCAATATCCTAGAAACAAAGCTGAAGACTTCACTTTAGGGGACATTTACAATTAAAGATGAGAAAATGACATACTGGATCAGACAAAGGGCCCATTTGTCCTGCATACCATCTCTCTCAGAAGTCAGTAACAGCTGCTACAGGGGAAAAAAAAAAAAAAAAAAAGTGCCAGAAAGTCTACATTATGGATTAGCATTTCCTCGAGTGAAGTTTGTTCCTAACCCCTATCAACTGTAAGCTAGGCTTATACCTTGAAGCAAAAACTTCTCACATGCCTTTCAAAACACTTACAATCACTTGCACAGTAGGAAACTTGTCAGTTTAGACCAAGATAAGGGGAGGAAGAAAGAGGAAAAAAACCTACCCTGGTATCAAAAAGGCATACGCTGGCCTGAATTCCTTCAACATCTATCTGCTCCTGGCTTGCTTCAGTCAGTGTTTCAGCTTCTGAGTTGTAACTGCTGAAGTCACAACTACTGCAACTGTGGTTATTTGTCATACCACAGATGCCTTTTTCATTAGCAAGTTTTCAAAATCCTGCTGCAAAAATTAATTGGACTCAAAGTATCCCTTGGCTGGATGTAGAAGACCTGCCTGTACAGCCACTCTCTCCCTGACAATTCTTTGGCGTAGCTGCAATAGGACAGAGCAGAAGGCAAGAAAGGCACTTTGTGTACATCAGAAATATCTGCTTTTGTTGTCCTGTTCCCCTCACACCTCCAATAATCCACTTACTTGCTCTCAGAAGCACTGTGACAGCAGATCAACTGTAGTTGCAACGCCAAGAGATGATCTGCACAGTTAACTAAGAGAGATGGTTCTCCAAAACAAGAATCCAGGCTGGATCCACAGACAGAGCAAACAATGCTGTGTGAGTGACTGAAGTAACCCTAAAGCAGCAAGCCTTAAAGTCTCAGAGACCAGCTGAAAAAACGGTCCTTGAAGTAGTATTAAGATGTCTCACAAATGTTCATCTCTTAAACATGTGTAAGTTACATGGTATGGTCATACGGCAAGAGAGTTTCTTTTCTTAAATTAAGGCCTATACAGAGCTGTTCAAATGCACACAGGAGATCAATGCCTTAAATTGTTTTCAAAGCTATCCTAAAGTTAAGCATTAAAAAACAAAACAAAACAAAACAAAAAATAAAGCCTTCCATGTCAATTCTGAAAACACATGTAGAGCACGTAGGGATTCTCCTCTATCACCTAAATCCAAAAAGATACCTTTGCCTTTCGTTACAGAAATTCCAATGGGGCTTTTGTTATTTTTGAACAATAATTAAAGACTGGATTTCTGACTGAAAGTCTGTGTGTGTGTGTGGGGGGGGGGGGGGGGGGGGTGGAGANTGTGGAGAGGGCGGGAGTGTGTGTAAGAGTATAAAGAGTTTATGAAACTAGCAGCACAGAATCATAAATAAATCAAGGAAGCAGCGAATGACAAAGCCATATGTCCATTCCCACATAATGCAGAGGCTTGCACTGAGGGAACCTCTCTCACTGGACTCACTATCCATGTTGTGACATCTAAAATTTGCTCACATTCAGACTGAGAATTGCGGTTGTTTGTCAGAGGCATAGCCAGAAACCCCAAAGCAAGGCAATGCCCCAGGCAGCAGCAGGAGAGAACTTCTGTCTGCACCAATTAACCCACACTAGCCCACAGGAGAGTGCTGGAATCTCTTCTTCCTAATTTCATAGTGAGCAATAAGATACAGTAAATAGTAATAATAAAAAAAGCAGCAAGTGTAAGAAAGGTGGGAATTATTTCACTTCAAACAAAAAGGCCAATGGAGATACAGCCAAGTACAGTAACTCAAGCCAGCACAATTAGTACAACTGAAAATAAGTAAATCCTTCAACTGATAACAAAAAATATCAGGACGGAGTAATTAGAGTTAACATCAGGTTCTGAATAAATATTTGTATATACACGTGCAACCTCATGATATTGTCTGCAGCTCTCAGTCCCAGTGCTTGGACAAGGACAGGTCGGCTCTCCTTGTTCAACCATTCCATGTCAGTACTAACGTATGAGGTCTGCCCAAAATGATTTTGGGAGGTATGATTGCTGAAAAGGTTAAAGTTAAGTTTTCAGTTTAATAAGAATTCTGAATGCACAAATGAAACCTGACCAGAAAAAATGTTTTCCTAAGAAATCATACAGATTAAAGAAAAGGTGAAAAAAAGTACACCTTCAAATTTCAGGTAGTACTTTTCTGGCTGTTGCTGAATGTTGACAAAATACTGTTTCATACATAAAATTTATAAGTAACATGCCTTTGTTTCAAGAGAATATGGACTCGAACAGCAAACGGAGCTTTGGGAGAGATGGCACAGTGAACTGCCTACTGCTAACTTTAGGGTAGTGGGTGCAAGCTTGACCCAATCTGATCGCTCATCCTGGATTAACACATTTGTCAGTATTATTTTCATATGCACACATACACACATAACTGTAAATGCATACGTATGTACATGTGTATATCACACATCTCTAAGTGTATATACATGCATAACTACACGTTTATAAATATCCATAATGTACATGTGTAGAACAAACACAAAAACAGTAAGAGATATGTCCTCCCACCTCTGACTAAACAACACATCCAGAGCACAGCATTACAGAGGCGAGGGTTATGTCCTCACAAAAAAAAAAATAAAAAAAAAGACAAAAAAGAAATCACGAGGGCATAACTATTCCGTGTAAGGCTTTACAGTGACTGTGCTATCTCCAGCAAGGGAGATTAAAGTGCTCAAAGATGACCACCTGCTAGGTTATTTAAGTAGATTTATCAGGACAAACAATTCCTTTTGTCCTCCCCTTGAAATTCAAATAATAATAATAAAAATACATAAATCCTTTGAAGCAAAGTAAACGCATTGCCGTCAAACAGTTTGTGTGGGTAAATCATGATTTGTCTGCTAAAGATAGTGGCTTTAGGAGTGTTCCTGTCAGGAACAAGCACTGCCTTATAGTTACAGTTTCAGGTAAACCATGCCCAGCAAGCACAGCCACCCACTTAAACTACACTGTTTTTAAACAACTGCTTCCTTTAAGACTGACTTGATCTAATTTTCCTTCCAGCCTGTAGTAAGTATCCCTGACATCAAGCGTTACCATACCAGACGCTGGAAGAGGCAGAACTGGAACAAATGCAAGTTCCCCCATGGCTACTGTCTGTCACTGCCTGCTCCTATATAAACAAGTGCATCCAGCCTGAGCAGCACAGAGTCGCCTCGTCGCTGCTCATCCTTCCAGCTCCTTCAGGAGCTGCTGAGCCACTCGGGGACAGCTGAGAAGTTAACATACCAGATGATTCAAAGCAACAACACACCCCATAACGACTGACTCCTTAGCTGAACTCTGATTTTAAATAAAAAGATCTATTTATAAATAAGCCAGATTCACTGTGAGTAGCACGAAGAGCAGTAGTATCCTTCTACCACACGGTGGAGATAGAGCAGGTCATTTATGTAACTCTCAAGGAGGCAATTACACAGTAACTCCACCATGACACCAGCTCTACCCCACAGCATGCTCGTTCAGAGATGCATTTTTCCCCCTCAGTTCAATTTACTGCATTTCAAAAAATTCAGTTTTAAGTCTAACTTCAAAAAAATTTTTTTTTTTACTGTTGTTACTTACTTCCCTCCACTCTCCGAATGAAACAAAATATCCTTCAACCAAAAGTGAACTCTTTCAGCTGGAGGGTGGGAAGGATACAAAATAGGACCAGAAATGTAGGCTAGCTGAACTCCCACAAGGGTACCATACTGAAGATGAATACACTCACACTCCTCAGAAGGAGGAAGCAACCCTTCCTTACAGGTCACAGTTCTCCCTGTAGTCTCAACCGTCACTCCAGCATCTCAGAACAGGTTACCACGGACTCAACTGCACTCTGCAATATATGTTTAGAGTCTCTCTCTTTTTTTCTTTTTGCTGTATTAGTATTCTTCAGTGCACACAGGTGTGAAGGTGTGGGAACTGTTTGTGCTGAATAAGGCACTATTCAGCATTCTTAAGGATGACCTAACCAGAAGCACAGTTTTAGTGGAAAAAAGGTTCAGTGGTGTTCCTTCATTCTGATTTTTATACTGAAGACCCTTTGCAATGCTGGCCACAGCATCGTTTCTTTTTCAAAAGAGTATGTATCACTGACCAGGTAGGCAGCCAGAATATCACACTTCCCTATTTACATCACGCTTTTAAAGAGTCTTTTTAATGATACGACAAGAAAACACACTATCAAAGTTCAGCAAGATCAGATGCTTTTTAATACACCAGTTTTATGAATTTGCAAGTTAACTGTTTAACGCACACTTCCCACTTTCCATACATCAGAACTTGTTTTAAGCCAGGTAACAAGGATAACTAGAATATTAAAAAACAATTTAATACCAGAAAATAATCCAGTCCCCATACTCTCCTCGTACCTTTGAAATTGTTGCACTAAGAGCTTTTAAAATTAGAAAGCATTATAACTCTGTTTTGTTGTGAGTCCTGCTCTCTGCAAGCACTGCAGCTGTGCTCAGCCCTCAGCTACTCTACACTTCCAGACCAACACAGATGCTCACAGGGTTTCTTGCCACAGAGTGACTGCATCTCCTCTGTTAGTCCAACACTGATCAGCCTGGTTACTGCACAGTCACCTACACACATTTTCTATCAATGGGACCTGTTACAGACATCAAGTTTTGGAGTTAGAAGGTGCTCACTTAGCTGCCTTTTCACTGATCTCAGGTAGCCAAGCTGCTATACAAGGAGTCCCCCACTTGCCTTACAGGAATAGATTGTGATTCTCTACTTCAGGAGTTCCCTCTTGGCACACACCCTACCAGAGCTAGGAATGCATATTATCTTCAAACTTTCCAGAGATACTACGCCAAACAAATGAAGCTACTTCTATTTAGAATAACGCAAGACAGGCAGCTTTATTACAAACCTACTTAGAGAGCAGTTGCCATGCTGGAGCAAAAACTTGTAAAAAGAAGGCAAGCACCTCAGGTGTTCCCTCACAGAGGGAAACTGACCAAGCGAGGAAAGGAGGAAAGCAACCCAAAACACACACACCACCCGCACACTGATACACCTCGTTATCTGATGTGTGGCTTCCAGAAATCACTGACTGTACAGACAGATTGGGCATGGATCAGAAACGAAGATGAAAACAGAGCTGATGACAAAGATCTGCTCATGAATTCATTTGTTTTGACAAGGAAGCATCAGACGGAAGCCATCATACCCAAGCATACGGCAGAGAGAGCCAAACAACTGTGTCTGTGATGATGCTGGCTGTCATAAAACAGCACCAGGCTAAAGAATTCTCCATGTGTCAGGGGTTTAAACTGGATTATACAGAGACACTAAGAGACATGGCCACTTCTCTACAGCTACGTTTATAATTTCAGAGCCAGTAAAAACAAAGTACTTGAGGAGAGAGGATTTACAAACAAGTTTTTGACAAAAACACTGTGTGAAACAAAATGCACCAGGAATTATCAGTCAGCTGTGGAAGTCTCTCAAAAGGAGGAACTGTTCGATGTAATGCTTAACGGGCAACTGGCATAAAAACTGGCGTCATACCATAAACCTTAATGAGACAAGTCTAGATTAAAGTATAATGAAGCCTTGGGGGACGTACTCCAACTTGAGACAGTTGACTACGCTGTGTTCCTCCAGCCGTGCGCACGTGTGCTCAAGTTTGGAAGAGGCTGCTTGTGTAAGTCCAACTGTTCTGCCTGCTCTGTACCATGTGAAGATCAGCTGTGGCCAAAGACTCCTGCGCATTGGCCAGCAGAGGCTGCAGGCACCAAGAACTCAAACAGCAGCAGCACTCAGGCTAGGATACAAGCAGGAACTGAGAGTTGTGACCTCCCCAGCAGTAGTATTACATCTCTGTGCAAATTCCTTTTGTCTTAGGATCTTCTTTTTCTTTGGAGTGCATTTTTCCTTCTGCATGCTGGGATCCAAGACTTCCGACCACGCATAGCTTCTCCACTGATCTGAAATTCTAAGAGCACAATCTGACCAAAGATCTTTTCTCCATTTGCTGGGTTCTGAACAATACAAGCTCTCCTTGCTGAATGCAGATGCACACATGCCTCCACCCCCACAGACTTGTCAGTATGTAAGTTTTTCCAAAGATTTCTTCTCACCTTTATTCTGAAAGAAAAAAATCACCCAAAAGCTAGCATATGCTGTATTAATGTAAAACCCCTAGAGGGCAACTAAGCGTCAATTTCAACCTGCATAAATATTCAGCCTCTTTAACTAGTTTACATATTATGTAAACTATTTCCTTCAACCTTGTTTTTTTCCCCTCATTTAGAAGAAATGAATCCTTTTCATTCTCAAATCACATTACTGCTGCCTATTTAGTGTAAGTTAATCACAAAGGCCCAACCAGAGACTGAGTGCTCAACCCATAAAGCTTAAACGTGAACAAAAAAAGAATAAAGGAAAGAAAACACATTCAAGGTCCTCCTTTAAACAAAGAGAAAACAAGCATATGAAAGTCTGAAATCACCTTCTTTGCCTTAAAGCCCTTTATTATTCAGCCTAGTATTAATTTATTGCATGGCATCTGCTTTCTTGTACAGCAGGTTGGTTCTGAGTCTCAGATTTATGAATTTATGTTTATATTGTTGTGATTATTTGCCAGTTTACCCTTTCATACTATGGTTTCAGCCTTCTATTCAGTAAGTATTTATGGACAAACAGAAAAAAAAAGTAATAAAGCAGGAAATAAGATACTAAATTAGTCTGGCTCTGGAAGTTTCATTTGCTCTTCAGTCTTTAACTAGATTACAGGTCTACTGATAGCGCTAAAAGAAAAGAAGTGGAAAGTAATTAGTGCAATGAAAGTCAAAAAACTTTCATCCAATTCCAACAGTACTTCTCAAATTTTGAAGTGGTAACTCCTGTGTCCAGCTGAGCCTGTTGTAATGACACAGCAGGCACTGACTGCCTCTCCCTTCCTTTCCACCAAATCTTGGTGTGAGCTGAAACGCACTGTCCTGCCAGTCTACAAATGTTTGTGTTGCTACAGAAGGCACTAAGAAATCAATGGGATTCCCAAGCTATACAGAAATGATCTGAAACAAGGAGTTACAAATAGTTCAAAGGAATCCATAGCAAATGCTCACAGGGACGGAGGGTTTCTACATAGCTTTTTCAGAACAAATACCCTCACAAAAATTGGCAGCCTAACCATCAATGTTTTATGAATACTGATGACGGGTCAGTCTATTAAATTGTCTGTATATTCACTGACCACAACAGTAATTCATAATGAAACTACTATCATTGTTACAATTTACCCTTGATGTGAAATGCATCCCCCACTCATCAGAGCAGCTGAACTTGTTCTCAGACAAGTCAGGCCACTGCAACTCAAACATCAGGACCATGGAGATGAGCAGCAGCAAGTCTGCAATGAACTGCTCTGCAATGAGTCCACAGCTTATTTGTCAGAGAAAATATGTTTCTGAACTGTAAGCCTTGATTAAGAGCATGAGTTCAGAAACAGGCTTCTGTTGTGGTTTAACCCAGCANCACAATTGCTCACCACACATCCACTGACACCTTGCCAGTCCCAAAGCAGCAGCAGCACCCCAGCCAACCTCATCCAGTTTAATAGCTCAGCACGATGCCATTATATATGGAATATCCCCTTGGACAGTTTGGGTCAGCTGTCCTGGATCTGTCCCCTTTCAGCATCTTCTGCCTTTCCTAGCCCCTTACTGGCAGGGTAGCATGAGAAGCTGAAATGTCCTTTGCTCTGTAGAGCACAGTTCAGCAACAACAACTACATCAACAACTAAAACACTGCTGTGTTATATACACTGCTTTTCTTCTAAAATGAAAATAGAGAATCTCACCAGCCACTATGAAGAAAATCAGCTCTGTTCCAACTGAAAGCAGGACAGCTGCAGCAATAGAATTCCCTGAGNTAGCATCACACAGCCTCTCACTCACTCACCCCTCCCAGAGGAATGAGGGGGAGAATCAGAAACAAAAGTAGAACTCACAGGTTGAGGTANTTCAGCATCTTCTGCCTTTCCTAGCCCCTTACTGGCAGGGTAGCATGAGAAGCTGAAATGTCCTTTGCTCTGTAGAGCACAGTTCAGCAACAACAACTACATCAACAACTAAAACACTGCTGTGTTATATACACTGCTTTTCTTCTAAAATGAAAATACAGAATCTCACCAGCCACTATGAAGAAAATCAGCTCTGTTCCAACTGAAAGCAGGACAGCTGCAGCAATAGAATTCCCTGAGACATTCCAACAGTTTCCCCAAGCACAACTAGTTATCACTCAGAAGATAATTTTGTCATGCCCATTCAGCATTTCTGCTACAGAGACAACCAACATATTTTTGTATTCAAACTTTCAACTTTGCACACCTTTCATTAGCCACAGCAGTAGTGAGATACTAATTAAATTCAGGTAAATAAATGCATTTCTGAATATGTAAGTAGCTATCTACAAGAGAATTGAACTAGTATATTTAACTTAAAAAAAATATATATGCATATCACATGCTTTGATGGATGCCTAGCAGCCAGAAGAGAAAAGATGAGATCAGAACTATTAGCCTGATTTACTATTATGCTGGGAGAATGCAGGTAAAGCAAACACTACCAAATCTGCTAAACACCTTCCTTCTACAGAATTGCAGAAATTATTTCAGGGGAGTTTAAATTGAGTATCCTCTGCCCAACAATGAACGTCTCGAAGTTTATGCACAGTCAGCAACTAGCATGTATGTGAACTTGATTAGAGTGAGCAAGACAGTTACCCAAAACAAAAAAGGAATGACAGTAATATTCTGATTAAAAACTGCTCGTTTCATAATTACAGATCAGAAGCATATCAAAATAAATGGTCAAAACAGCTCTTGCTAAAAGAAGGTGAATCTCTTCCCTCACCATTCTCACCCCCCACAAAGGACTTCAAACTTTCTCAAGCTGTTTTCAATCTATGAAATTAAAAAAAAACATGTATCACATGAAAATGTAGATGCTTTTTATTTCCTAATTAGTTACACCAGGAATAGCTTTCAAAAGGGTAAGATGAAGACACTTCTATTACAAAGTTCTCCACGGAACTGAAGACTCATTTCTACTGTCATTCAACAGTAACGACATACTATCATATGTAAATAATATAAAATATTTTAAACTTAGAATACTGGATAGAGACACTGAAGACAGTACAGAAGCTCTGAATTTGGTCCTACTCTGTTCAAGACATGAATAATTAAATCTTTGGTTATAACTCAAAACACCATATATTCTCTGATTCTACAAAAAATAGTGGTAAATTTCCTTTCATTAACTAGACAGGTGCCATATGTTAAGGTAATAAGGCAGAATAGGCCTTAAAATAAAATGAGAACATCTGTAAGCATTACATCCCGCCAGAATCTTATCCTAAACTTCCTGTCAGGCAGAAAGGATATGTCTGTTTGAATCCATGACAGTCTATCTGCACTACAGGCTCACTCTGCATTGCCAAACATTTTCTATCATGTTGACTTTTGCTTCCAAATATCCTTCTCACTGAGCTGCTCTTAAATCTGGAAATAAATAGAAGGAAAATTTTCTTCACATCTGAAATAAAGTATAATTGGACTCAACCTTCGTGCAAGCTGCACTGGCAGGGATCAGAAATGGGATGGCACATAAACCAGGCACAATATTGTTAATGTTATTATTCCATAAGCATACCCAGGGTTCTATCATGGATAAATCAGTGTTTGTGTAAATCCTGCAACACACAGATTTTCCATACTAAAGAATTCAATTTCTTCAGCAATGTTTAGGTTAAGTTTTTGTTATGCTTCTTAAATAATGAACAGAAGGCACACTGTTAAGTCGGAGAGTTTATACACATCATGAAGCTGTACTAAGAAAAACACATTGAAAACACAGAGCAAAGAAACAAGAGGAAGAAATCAGGACAGATGAATGACACAGATTATTTACACAAGAAAAAATAAAGAGTACTTTCCAACATTGGCCTTACGAATTATTTCGACTTAGCTGCCAGATTTACTGTAGAAAATTACTACTCCAAAGGCAGAAAAAATAACAGGGTAACAAAGTATATTTGGATCTGCAGACTCTGGTAGTACTCTCAGTGGGCATTGTTTTCTTCAACCTGAAAGTTCTCCCTGTAAATGTGGACATCATGCTTAACTTATTGATGCTAATGTTTTTTGGTGCTTTCTGTCTTCACTTCGCCATGCTCCTGAAAACAGCTCCTAAACCTTAGGTTCCACCATTTACCTAAGCAATCTCAGGGACTCCACAGTAGAAACAGTTCTCCAGAACAGTTACTGAAAAGGCTTCCCCCCCTTAAACGTTTCTCTCTTTTTCACCCCTTTTTGCCTTTTTTGGATAAGCAGATTGTCTTATTTATTCCATTCAAAGTGCTACTTTTATTTAGGCTGCTACCAGGAATCTGCCCTATGTCTGAAGGTCTTCACGAGAACACTGCCATTCCAATAGCAGGCTGGGTTCTTTTTCTGTTTGGGATAGGGTTTTTTTTTGTTTGCTCGTTTTCTTAATAGCATAAAAAACATTCTTCTCTATTCAACAAACACAGTAGAGAACTAGGAACTCTGCTCTTTCAACTGCAGATGTCATAAAGTACACACTGGTATTGATGAGTTGCTGTGGATCACGAGCAGGATGCAATACAAATTACAGAAAAACTTCCTCTTTAAACACATAGCAAACCTTTTAAAATTACCTACTTGTAAAACTCCTACATTCAGCAGGTATACAGTTAAGATGCTTACTGTCATGCACAAACACTATACTCAGTGAAGATTAATGTCATTCTGTGAGCCACTGAATGTTCTGAGTGACTATATTCTGACAGAGAAAGAGGACAGCAAGAATATTCAGTAGGCTCTTAACATTAAAAAAAAAATTAATCTGGAAAAAGCAGTGCAAATCAGCAAGAACAAAATCAAAAATTCTTTAACCGTAATAGTGTATACAGATGTGTTTGAGTATGCATGCCACACATACATACAAAAATACACTTACAAAGCACAAGCACAGACAGACATTCATTTTTTTTCCTCTGTGCTTATTTGTAGCTGACACTGAGAACATCAATGCCGTGGCACACGAAGGAAAGCTGGACATTCTAAAACAAAACATCTTAGAAAACTTGCTGATCTCTGAGCAGTAAGAAATAACTAAGTATTGGAACAATCTGTCTCCAGGAGCTGCAACATTAACCAGGCTATAGATACACTAAATGTGGCCACAAGAAAAGTCTAACAAGTCCAATTCTGCCCTGCATTCCTCTCATTCTTGATAAGTATGTCCAAGGGAACCCAACTGTTCAACTTCAAGAAATCATGATGTAAACTCTTTTTTAGGAAAAAAGTAAGAAGGCAGATCCTTAAATACCACAAATAATATCTAAAAATGCCTACAGGTTTTTCAATTCCTTCCCAGTAATATGGATTTCAAGAGAAGAATCCATTTACCCCACCCCAAGTGTACATTATCATCTTCAAAACTCCTCACGCAAGTTCCTGTCCTCCTCATTGTCCCATAAGAGCTACCTTCCAACCCCTGCTTGATTTCTTTTGCAGCAGGTGAATTTTCTTGTTCCATAAACATAAGGCCTCATTCACATCTCCAATGCTCTATCTGCACAGCTCTAATACTCACTGTCCATCCCCCTTCACATCTTCTGACCTGTTGTGCAGCTTTTGATTCCTCATCCCAAATACTTCTCACGTTCTGTCATATAATCACATTTCATGTATAGGTATTCTGATCTTAGGCAGCACACATTCCAAGTACTCTTTTCAGCATGATACCTTTCTTCCTTTTTTGGACAGTGTTAAAATGTTACAAATAAAATTCAGAGGAATTACAATAAAGCAGAAGTGCTTTATTGACCTCTTATTGCTGTAGCCTTTATTCCTCTCTCAATCAGACCTGTAAAAAGAATTTTCATCAGAGCAAGAATTTCCTCTACTCTTTCCTATGCAGCACTGCATAGACAGTAATTGGAAAACAATTACAATAGCACCAAAATTAAATGAAATTTTGCAGCAGGAAAGCTGGATTATTTTTGTTGCCAAGTACCAGAACAGTAACATGCAGAAATATTGTTTTATTCAGCAAGAGATACAATAGTTACTACTAAAAAAGCTGTATATTGTCAGTGTAATTATCACAGCTATATAAAAAATAAATAATAAAAAAAAGTGCCTGAGGAACACTTCACTCCATTTAAACAATCTTTAGATCTAGATTCCACACTGAAGAAGAAGCTTAGAATGTTTTAGTCCCTAAGAAGGATGAAAATCAGAGATTTCATTAACCACACTCTGAGGTTAATGAAACCACATTTCAGAACAATAACAAAGCATGAAGAACAGTAAGAACACCACATCTTGTTAAGAGTATGCCTACTCACTGAGCCATAAGTCGACTTTAACTTGTTTTCTCCTGTTGCCTGATAAGGTTTATTCCCCCTGTCCTTTGTTGGATTTTGTCTTTCGGGGTTTGTTTGAACTGCTCAGCTGGCTCAATGTTCCATGAAAATATGTTCAACAGGAATAGGTCTCCAGTCAACAGGAAATGGAGATCAAAACTCTCACAATACACTGCCTCCTCAAATCAAAGCAGGTCAGATGAATATGCGATTATTATTCTGAACTCCAATTAGCACAGCTGTAATTAGAATTTTTCCCCATTACCTCTCTTTGAATATAACACACTCTTTAAAACATCAAAACACTGCCCGTAGTCCATCCGAAAGCTCACTATTTATTGGTTTGTAGCTCCAAATACACAGTAGCTGCCTTTCGACAAAACTAAGCTCTGCTCTCCACTACTGCACCTAATGCTATCTACACAACACATTCTGATGTTAACAGTAGAAAAATAACCTATTTTCTGTGAGAAAGTAACCCCAGGGTAATATTCATAATTCATATACAATTAAAATATTCATACACGTGCACAGAGAATATAGCATGACCTCAAAGTATTAGATTTATTTACACAAGTGCTGACTGTCTTACCGTTGAATGCAACTCTACAGTAACTCTAAGAGGGGTTTATAATCTGAAACAGCTAAACAATTGCTGAAGTACATAATTAAGAACACACGGTTAATATGAAAATTTCAATTAGTCACATGTACTAGTATTAACAATATGTGCAACTATGCCACAGTAATATAATACTGTAATACTCTAATACATAACTAGGTGCCTGTAGTTTATCACCACCATCAAACAAATAGACAGTAAAAAAATATCTACAGGATTAATTCTCATTTGCTGGCAGTAATGCAAACTGAAAGGGAAGAATCAGGATGTATCAACTAGGAAAGAAAACTGAGGATCATCAAATAGCATATGTAACACCTAATAAAAGATACAAATGTGGTCTTAGTAAGAAGCTGCAATTATAAACTCTCTTTTTTTGGGAGGACTCGGAGAAAGAAATTGATTATGTCTCTCCTAACCACTGGCTGCTGCCCTGTCAATTCAGCCAGCACTTCTGTAAAGGCTGACCTAAACACCACTAAACAGCATTACATTAATGTCAAGGGGAAGTCTGTCTTTCTGCCTTCATAGCTTGCACCAAACTGACCTCTGAAATGGAACCACCTACTCAACCTAATAGTACAGAGCTTACCAGTAAGAGAATTCACAATAATTGGACCACAGAGAAGGCAATCTTGGCCTCAAAGGGCAAAACACAAGGCATAACACAAGGCATAACACAATCAAATACAACTGTCAAGAAGTCAGAGGATGCACATTAGCGCTAGCGTGCTTCCAAAAAGAAAAAGTTCAAAGAAAAAATAATAGAGACTGATAGTCTTCTCATTACTAGGCAAGGAACCTCCAGGCACAGCAGTAGCAATGGAGAGACACACAGTGATCTAGAGCTGACAGGCAGTTTGTCAGCATGCAGTGACACGACTAAAAGGTGAGATGGCTGAGGAGGATTCAGGCCTTGGTTCCAACTTCAACACTTCAAATGATCCAAGAAAGATACAACGACAATTGTATGTATACACAGATGTACAAAAGGGAGGTACTTGTGTATATGTTATATCACTATAAATCCAGGGTCTGAAAGACTAGCTTTACTCCTGAAATATGATAATCAGCACCACAATACAATACTTCCTCTACTTCTAAGAGCTGCAGAAAAAGCTACCCTACTGTTCAAACTTCAGCAGTTAACTTGGCCTGTGCTTATCATGTGTATTATTGCTCATGTGCTACAGTAATGCAAATCCATGCAGGCATCCTCTGTTCAAAAAAGCATTTTTTACTATTCTGTATTAATCTATGGAGTGTTAATATATTTATGCTGGAATGGGAAAACAATTTGAAATTCAGGATCTGAACTGGAAACCAATAAAATCTCTAACTTGAGAAAACCAAGAGTGGACAAAACATAGATAACCTATCACGGTATGAGCTCTAAACTATCACCATCACTATAGCATCTATACATAAAATTTTCTAACAGGTAAGAGAATCAAAATTAAGATAGTGCTTGCAGGATGTGGCAACCTGGCTGAAATTGATATTCATTAGAGTACTCTTTGCATGAATAGGAGCATTTGGACTCTGTGGTCTTTATCAGAGCCCCAGCTGGTAATGGTTGAAGGTTAATGCCTTACTCCATTCTGTTCAATTTTCTTTCCTAATTAGTCCTCCAAATCTATAGCTGTGAGCACCAAGTGTCTGTGCTCAAAAGAAACTAATTAATGCTAGCAAATTAGATCAAGTCCAAAGATCCAACAGCCAAACTCTTAAATGCTCCTTGTTAATAGGAAGTGTAGCTGTCAATAACTGCTGTTGGTGGCTATAATGAGGCCTCTTTCTTTCATTGAAAGTGATTTCATTTCTCTTTGTCCCTGTAAAAGCTGTTCCATTCCCTAATAAAATAAAAAATAAAAAAACCTCTACACAACTAAGTTGCAATGCTAAAGCTAGCAGTCTGACCCATTTCTTGTGATCAGCTGGGTTGAAGTGACACGAAGGGAAAGAAGGAAAAAAAAAATCAAATGAAGTTCCCTCCCCAAACATTTTATTGGAAGTCCTAACTTTAGCTAGGATACCTGAAATTACCATCACCAACCAAGACAATACGCTCTCATACTTCTTTTCTATGAAACCTTCTGAATCAGCTTTGCTTAGTTAATACTGTAAATATCATTCAAAAAGAGAAAAAAACAAAAAAACCCACAAGACCTATGATCTCATTTCTTCAAATTGTAATTTACATATAGCTGTTCTCTCTGCTCAGTTTGTTGAAGCAAAGCTCAATATAACATAATCCCTCTAGAGATTGTATTAATTCACTCACATGGTTAAATGCGACAAGAGTAAATGTTTGCTGGAAATATATCGACCTGAATCTTTTCCTAAAAGAAAAGCTATCATGCACAGACAAGAAGATCATGAAAATTCTGCACTTTATCCTCAGAAACAGCTACCAGGGGAAAACACCTATTAATTCATTACCAATACTTAATATAGCTGTAGTACTATCAATACATACCATTTACATAACTGACAACTACACAGTATGTGAATCGGTGTTCCCAGTAGCTTCATACAAGGTGAGAGGATCACACAATATGACTACATTGTACTTTAAAATGCAGATAATAAATACAGCAACAGAGGATAACGTATTTCTCCCCTTTTCTATCCAAAATGTTGTCACTCAGTTTTCTCCAAAAAATGAAGCTGTAGGTGACAAGGCAGCATAGTTTTTCCCCTCCCTTAGAAAAAGTTTATTTTATCAAAGTTTATGTCTGCTCCCATGCAACCTTTCAGGCTTCCCATTAAATTCTCATCAGTGTGTATGAAAGCACATGTAAGACATTTCTGGTCACAGTAAGGTCAATAAAAATATTACCAGGAAATGTCATGCTATCTCACTGATTTTTAACAGTTACTTGATCTTTTTGCTTCAGTCAATTAGCAGATGATTTTATTTCCATATATTTCTTAAATATGCAAATTTTTAAAAGGACTGTATTTTCCACTGTGAAGCAGGTGAGCTAAATTCAGTTATGAATGGCATTTTTAGTTTCAATTTGCTTCAAGAAAATACGATTGATCAACAGTTTTAAATGAGTTGTCATTTAATTTCCCAATGCTATCAGCCACAGCACCTGCCAGTGTTAACCTCAGAACAGGCTACAGATACCAACAGGTTCATGCTACAGTCTGCATCAGTTAAGGAAAGTAAGCAATGCTATCTAGTAACATATCAAATTGAAATTCACTATTTCATATATTTCATAATTTGCATTTCTTATAGAAGAATATATATATAAAGACTTTTTTTTTCTTTTTTTTTAGGAGGGACAAATATCCAGGCACGTACCTAGGTACTTAAATGTGCAGCATCAAATATACCTCAATCAGTAATTTCTTCCTTTATATGGAGTTTGATTTGTCAGGTGTAAGGGTCATGGTCTAGAGCAGGTGGCCCCTACGGGGACAGAGATAATGTCAGTGACAGGACTGTTGAGTAACTGCACATTATCAAAACTCTGGTTGACACTGGTCATGCTCTACTGTAGAGAAGCCTGCAGTAGTGTTGCATCCCATCATTTCCACTAAGTATCAACATGAGCCCTGAGGAGGAGAGGGCTAATGGGGAACATGAAGAATGGGAGGAGGGTGACTGCCTGGAAATGTCCTTTTCCAGCCACACTTTCCAAACCAATTTTTAAAGCGTTGCCAAGTATCTTAGGAGATTTTTCAGAGCAAACTGATTCATATTGCTAATTACTTCCTACAGACACGAGAACCAACATAACTATGCTCCAGAGGAGATTCCCAACTCACCACAGGTAGAAACTATCTTCCTTTTGTCTCCCTCTTCTACTTTAAAAACACAAAGCATACAGAACACCCTGTCTTCTTGACCAAATTAATTCCACCCATACCAAAACTTCAAACAAGACGCAGATGCATTCTTATTTGTGGAGTTGTAGGCAGTATCAAGTGTTCAAACATCCAAACTGTTTCCTTTACTTCACTGCCCTCCTAATGGCAGAACCAAACTGATCTGACTAGCTATTCCTGTACTCACTCTGAAAAGCATATAGCCCAGTTACCTACGTAAATCCTCTGAACCTGACAGAATACATCTGCAACTCTCCCTTGCTGACTGTGAAAGGTCCAAACCCACTGATCAGTACCAGATACCAATACATAAAAGACAAAAAGAAAGTTTGGACTAACATCTCTTGTCACTAGAAAGAAGAAAGAAAAAAAAAGGATTGTGGGGTTTGGGAAGGTGGGGGAGAGGTATTTTCTAACACAACAAATACACAACATATTAAAAAAATATACAAAATTAAAGTCTCATGAATGACTCAATAACCTGAGCACTTTCTTTTGGGGATCTAATGATATAAGATAAATTCAGAACCAAAACCCACAACCTCTAAAAGTTAACTGTTTATGGCTTTTTTTGTTTGTTTGTTTTCCAAGGCAAGCTAATAAAAATAAAAAACTATCTAAATGTACAATATATACAGTACTATGCTTTATATATTTCTGTCCTGAAGGGTTCTTTTATATTTAACCCTGGGAATTTAAAAATTTCAGAATCAATAACTCTGAACTGCAGAATAAATGCTGTTAAGTAACGGAATAAACATTTATTATGTACGCGGAATCAAAATCAACCAAAGCTCTTACAGCTGAGTGTTCCTAGTTTCACAACAGAGAGGAGTCATGGAAAGAAGAGTGCAAGAAGCTGAAACAGCAGACGTTTTGATAAGCTTAAGACAATCTTTCCATGAAAAATGATCAATCGAGGCTCCTGGTATTTGCTGATTTTAAGAAACGTACTCAAATTTTAGATTTTATAACTGTAAATTAAAACTAAAAACTTGACAATTTCAAAGGAATAAAGCTTAAGAAATTATTTTACAAAATAAATGGATGCAGCAACAGCAGATAAGCACTCCTCTTAGCCACTTCAGTTCATTAATATCTCTGTTATATGCCAAGAATACACAGATAGAATTACATGGGTACAACATGACTCATACTAGTGTCTGCTTAAACACTCTGAAATGTTCCTGTATGACAACGTGCTGTGGTTGTTTCATTTGTTTGACAACATTTAAATAAGGTAATGTTCTCTGTAGTTACTCCAATAATAGCCCACAATTTCATGAACATACATTTAATGGACGTGCTGATATTCTGGTCATGGAAAATTGATCTCTGTTCTTCAAAAAGAACGTTTACTCTCTTAACAAAATTACTAACATAGTAATTTTCACTGGAAAAAAGCTTGAATCTTAAACACAGAACACAAATTATTCTGCAATTAAGACATCCTAAATTCTTGAGAAACATGCAGCACTTACAAGAGCTACACTACAACAATTTGAAAATAAAATCAAAATAAATTTAAACAAGTAAAATGAAATACGACTGGCTTACTTAATTGTTCTTAAAAATTATCTTAAAAATGGACAAGTTTTCACAATTATTTCATCCGCAAGCTACTCCGTTAAGCTAGTACCCCAGCACAGCAATGGGTCACCCATGTAATCGTGCTGGCATAGCAATATCACCTCTTGAGTTAACAAAACCTTTTCTTATTTATTCTTTCTATTTTTAACCCTTGGGGTTTCTTTTTCTCTGGATGCCTCCTGAACACGTGCTGGACAGGCTGTCACTACTCACATTATTAGCTCTGATAAGCACACATCTCTAGGTGGTATAGCTGCAGGCTAAGGTAACGGCCTGTATACAGATGGACCCCATGCTCATGCAGAGAACTATTGAATGTACAGGGGCTCCCTGTAGGGACAGACAGGAAGCCAGCGTGATCAAGAAAATTGTAAAAGCCCATACTTGTAGAATAGCTTTTTCTCCTATACTAATAATACATTTGTCACAATTTCCTGGAGACAAAATGAAACAAAGGTATACCAATAGGAGTTGGTCAAACAAAATTAACAAAGAGTAGAAAAAACTAAACCAAGAACAAGCTAAACAAGAACCTATGCTACTTAGTGTAAACAGCACCAATTCATACAAGTGCATTCTGTAGCACAGCAACTGTATCTCAGGAGTTCTGATTACTTAATTACACAGTTTATGTTCATAGTTTGTAATTCTTTACAGCATAAAAGCCACTGCCTATTTACCATGATTGATACTATCCTTCTGTACTAACAAGACAAATTTATTCCAGGAATAGTTTCACAATGGATTGGAGAGAGAAATTCTCCTGTTGACAAAAATGTTAAACCTTCACTTCCCTTGACTTGCCCTCCACCTCCCTATATGGATGGAAAGGTGTAGCTGAAGTGATGCAACAACCTTTTTTCACAAGGGATACAAATGTAGATGTTGTTCATTCATTTAATTAAAAAATAAAAAAATAAAAAAGCACTAGAAACACTCAGTTTCCACCTATAACTTTCAAGAGGTTCATCAAAACTGGCTTTGAGCTAACAGAGAGACAGATGAGTCCACAAATCTTATTTCCCGAAAGATTTTTATCTGATATCCCCTTATCAATGATCCACATTACTGATACTGGTAATATATAATACACAGCATAACGTTGGTGCCCTCCTTTGGTCCAAATGGTACCAGATGGACACACAAGATAAATGAGGTGTTCGAGGTCAATAGAGAGCATTTCACGGGGTGCTTGCTTTCAGTGCACTGCTATGTATAGTAGTTTGTGTGAGCCTGGTTAAGTTGATTTATGGACTACACTGTCTGGTTGTAACTAAATTTAATCCTCAGAAAACGGATATGTGGTTTGAAAAAAAAAAACTCCTGTAAAGAAAATGTGAATTGAAGAGAGTGAAAACAACACAACCACAACCAAACACAAAAGTGACTGAGTTGACACTTGTTCTAGTTAGAGCTCATTGTTCAGCCACCTTACAAGGTAAAAACAACAATCTAACCAGTGTTATTTAAAGTCATGATATCAAATCTAGTACTTCACTCTCCTATTAAGCCTCATGATTGAAGCGTAGAAAACTATTCCAACAGCAAAAGACAAAAAAACACACATCACAGAAACACTTGTGCTTAAAAACAACTTCAGGAAGAACTGTGCAAGCGTAACCATTGACAATGCATCTGCTTCTGTGGGAATAAAAAAATGGGATTCCTGGAAAAGGTTACAGAAAACACCAAGCATTAAACTCTTCCTGCCCAGTACTCATAGCCATGTGTCTGCAGCAAAGACATCAGAGCCAGAAGAGCACAAAGAGATGCAGGATGTCATTAATGCAGTTATCTCTACAAAAACAAGCCCTTTAAGTAGCAGAATCTGTACAGAACTCTGTAATGAGACAGGAAATGACGATAAAAATCTTCCACACCACACGGAGGTTTGCCAGTTATCTCATAACAAAGTGCTTAAACGATTTGCCCAACTTCAAGCATTTTTGTTTTCTTGTCTTTTCTTTCTTTATATTTATTTTTATTTATTTATTTTAACACAGAAAGACAAGTGTTGCAGATTTGCTGACCTTTTCTCTGATGACAGGTGGCTGTGAGTAGTTTGCTGCCTGGCAGACATTTTCAACAAAAATAAATAAGTAAATAAATAAATAAACCCACTTGATGTGTCCCTTCAAGGTGAAGTTGATGCTTCAGCAAAGAGGGAGAAAGTAACTGCTTTTCAAAAGATAGCTGTGCTACGGAGAGAGTATTTTGAAAATGGATGTTTGGAAATGTGTCCATTGTTACTATTATGGAAAACAATGCAAGTGTCTCACCTATAAAACCCTCTCATATACCTGTATACTTTAACTTGGAAACTGAATTTTCTAACCAACTTAAAAATCACAGGAAGTTTCAGAAGGCTTCGAATCCATCTATTAAAGATATACACGTGCAACACAATCCGATTAGCTTATTTCATCTTTATCTCATTCTTTTTTAATCATTATTTTTGCATGCATATACTAGTATAGTGAACATACGTATAATTAATAACTAAGTCTACATATTTTGGGAGAGTGTGCTCAAATGCTGTTTTTTTCTTAACCACTAATCTTCAAAATAAAATAAAAAGTACCAAAGCAGACAGCGTCAGCCTAATCCAAATTCTGTCTAATAATATATCATCATGAACATGTATCACTAAAGCGCTGATGAGGAAATGGATACATTTTAGTAAATAAATCTGTAATAATGAAGGAGGGCCTACCTGAAGGCTCACATGAAGCAACTTCATCTATGCAAGTATCAAATAATATGTACGGTAACTCTTGTGTTTCTCTCCCATTACATAATCCAGATCAAAATATGGAAAGTTTTCCATCAATCTGAAGCCAACCAAGAGCGTGCCATTTTGATAAACACTCCACACTCCCAAGCAGTCAAAGCCAAGTTGGCAGATTTTTATATATACAACGTATTATTGGTTTCACAGTGAACAGTTAAGATGCCAAACATACATATTAATTCTATGACTACTTGTCTCCAAAAACAGGGATTATATGTAGGGCACAAATGTGAATACATCAGATCTCCTGATGCATATTTGACTCTTACCTTGCACTTTATCTGAACACAGCTCCTTAGCTCGGTCTCTCATTATTTGTGGAATCAAGACATCTTTTTCTACATGTCTCAGCTTAGAATCTTTCTCTGCAAGAGAGATAGAAACAAAAAAATCAAGAAAAATAAAACTGATTCACAGAAATAACACAACGCTGTTTATAGGACAGACAGTAATATACTAAATCCACCACAAACCAGCAGCAGAAAATAACATGGAAACCATACACACTGAAAAGCAGGAAAGTCCCAAGATCTGAAATTACTCAGACACAGGCACAAGCATTATCCTGAACATTTTCTGTTCTGCTCGATGTGCAAAATGAACCAAAAATAATGAAAGAAACGAAGAAATCTGTTGGCACTTTCCTCTTCCTACTGTACTAAATAAAATATCTGCATAAGACAGCAAAATGATTTAGACTTATGTTTGATTCAAGATATTAATATTTTTCTATCTGTATTAGCTATACAGCTACAGCTATTCAGCTCGTGATAAAACAGAGAAATATAGCATGTTAGAGCAGAACCTAAAACTTGTATTTTTACGTGGAAGACATAGGTTTTTTGAAAAGAAACAGAAGTTATCATTTTCTTACACACAGAACCTGTGAGTTTCTTCTTTTAGAAAATCAACAAGAGAAAACACAGAAACCTGAACTCTGAATTTACATGTAGAGCTGCGGTTTGCTTTCAGTTGGCTCTGAACAGGATTCAGTACTATTGAGTACAACTAGGGATAACAGAGATCACCTGGAATGCAATAATTTTTTTCTAAATCAACTCTCTTCAAAACGAAGGGTTGAGAATTTATTGAGCACAGCTTTTTCCTTCTTTGCTTCTGAGTTAAAGCCCTGTACAGAACATTTGCTCAGAACACTGTAGAGTCCAATATCCTTATACCAAATACCTTATTTTCCTTCACAAACACACTATTTATTTACCTTTTGATGTTGATATACTTCAACACAGAATCAGTTGTGACGCTCTCCTTATGAAAACTGTCAGATATGCTGTTATTCTGAGTGACAATCACGCAATTTCAAAATAACATTAAAATATTTAGATTAAGCAGAAGAAAAAGTGTGATGTATTAAATCAAAGAAATGAGAGGGAAAAATCCCTCTTTTGAAAAGGATCTTTTCAAATACACTAATTTTCAGAACACCTGCAGTTTTCTCTAGATCAAAAGGAAACAGATGAATGCTTCTTTAGTCATTTCTAATTCCTCATCTTTTATAGGTTAGTAACATTATGAGGCCACATTACGAGGTTTCGCAGCATTGTATCTGTGATATTACCAGGGGAGTCTGGTAACGAAACACTATAATGACCAATGCACAGAACTAAAAGCTTATCTTTCTCCCAGAAAATTTCTTTTTTGAAACTTCTACTGCAAAAAAAAAGGAAACACAGTCTCTCAAGCACCAAAAATACTAAACAGAAATTTGCTTTTATGCTCTGATTTTCATGACCGAGAACATAATAATAAATACAATTCTGACAGTTCCTCAGAGTATCAGTACAACTACTGTACAGAGCATTTGCACAGTAAAATATAAGCTGTCATTAAACTTTAAAGCACATTTCTTAAAAAGCAGGACAAATAAGTTCAGTCAAATGGTATAGCAGGAAACAGCACCACCAAATTACGTGCCTCTGCTCTGCTTTGAGCAAGTTCAGCCAAAACAACTGGCACTACTGCAATCCTGCCCTATCCCAGTGCCTGCAATGCTCTTCCCTCTGCACACACAGATGCCCTCTGCAGCCTGTGGACTGAAAAGAGAAGTGAATTTGGTTGAGCAATGCACAAATTTCTAGTTAGGCAATTTTTCAGCTAGATAAATTCTCCAGTATGAAACTTCCATGGTCCATGAGAAATAACGGCAAGAGTAGGAACAAGTGGAGGGAAAGCTACAGCTGTCACGAGCACCACTGGCTCAAACTATAGCCTATGCCTTTATTTTTTCTTAGCTAGTGGAACATCAGCTGCCACCAAAGCAAAGGATTTGACAGTCTCCAGTTGGCACCGTGCACACTCATCACATCACCACCTGTGGGCACCTCAGGACACAGGGCAGCATCCAGTAAGACAAGCCAGAAGAGAGCTGTAACAGTCATTTAAAGGCAATTATGGAACAGTATAAAGGAAAAAAGAATAAAGACCACTTTGTCTCATCTACAGGCGTTTTCTTATTCAGAAGTTTGTTGGCAAGTATTAGCTTTTAAACCATTTGAAGTACAAGCAATTCAAATCATCTTGTACAGTCAAGTGGTAGCTTTCTGCACCCACCTGCCTCTGTATCTCCAAATAGGCCAAATGAAGATGTTCAGCTTCAGCAGTACTGTTTTCACTCATCATTTTCAACTGGAACATCTAAAGCATATCAATATCCTTCCTTGATTCTAAACTATTCATTATGTTACATGAATAGTGATTTTTCAGTCAAGGATCTTAAAACACTTTCCTGAAGTTGGTATCCTCAGCATTTATACAAAACATTAAAGAAAAATAAGGCATAAATACTAACAATATCAGATACCAGATAGAAAAAAGTCTGCGTGGAATAATCGCATTTCTGATAGCAACCTGTAAGTGCTTGCAAATAGATCATCAGGCTAAATAATCAGCTCTGCAGTTAACATTACACGGCAAGAACTTAAGAAACAACACCTCAGAAGCAAGACTTCATCAAAAAACATGAGACAGTCGTGATTTAAAGCCATCACTTCCTTTTGCCTTTTTTCAACTATATTACATTTTCTAGAATAATAAGTAGTGTTTTCCCTTTAGACAGTTCACCAGTCTACACTAAGAAATATATTTCTTATTCCAATACCAGATTTGCTGCCAACTAGTCCCAACACAATCTGCATTACAATACACCTACTACATTTTTTGCCTACTGTTTTATTTTCTCTTCAAAATATCAATAGAATCACTCCTAGGCAAGCAAGAAACAGGTATTCCTACAGTTTGCCCTTCTTGTTTGAAGTTGATACCTTTGGTTCCTATCCACATCCTTGCTGCACTTTGCCTGGTCTTCCACATAGGTTGCTTGAGATACTGTCAGCATTTGGCAGCAAAGCCAGCCAAGAACATGCTACTTCTCAGCTGCCAGCAGGACAAACAAGTGTTAGCAGCACCTTCTACTCCTCATCTTCGCCAGACAAAACTTGGATGCACTTGTTATAGCAACTTAATAGTTCAAGCTGTATGGGAACTGTTGAATCACGGCCTGAACCACTGATGGATCACATGAAGCAAGCACAGTCAGCCATGGGAATACAGATGAAGGCAATTCACCTGCGTGACCAGAAGGGGAGCAGTCTGACTCCACCTCTCCTAGAACCCATTTAAGGGCTGACCAACAGTGGGGAAGGATCCTTCTGGAGATAGCTCCTTTGGAGTTTCCTACTGTGAGACTAGGACATGGGTGAGAATTTTCTTTTATTTTGATTGCTTCTTTCCAACAATAATCTTTCTAATTGCATCATCTGAGAAATATCTCAACTACAATACTGTTTGCATTATTCATTCTGTTAACCATATGCAAGCAGATTCTACCTTTATAGGATTTGTCACTGTAATTTGCTACTACAATCAGAAGTTAGAAAGAATGAACCAGGAACATAAGCAACTTGAGTAAAGGTTAGAAAACTCAGAACTAACAATAGTATAGTATTGTTAAAACAATTAACAATAGAAAAATAGCACTTTGTACAAATAGACACAAAAGTTAAGCCAAAACCAAACGTAGACTTGCAGGTGTAAACACATCTAGGCCACTGGCTCCTTGAAAATGAAGGAAAGGCTACAGCCAAGGAATCAGTGAAGTAAAGCTACTAGACAAAATAGTATCAGTGTGCTCCAAAACACTGTCATGTCTCACAGGGACACAGAACACAACAGCTCAAAGATCTAAACTTACAGTTGCCAGAATAAAAGACACAAGAACAAAACCTATAGGTAAGTAAGGATCCCTCTGAAATTGTTCTCTGTGCCACTTCAGGCTACTGTAAAGAATTAAGGGTAGAGGCTCATGAAAGTACATGAGATACCCCTATTCAGTGAAACATTAAGAACAATTTTAGAGCATTATTTTTCTTAACACAGAATCTGTGGGTTCTGGCAAATCTCAATGCCTGAAACAGCTCTGACTGTACATAATTCACAGGGCACAAGGCTACATTTCTAAGTTTACTGTGGTTGATTAAAACCCTTAAGTGCAAAAGCTATCTAGTGCCATGGAAAGCACTGTGAATGTTTGGTTTAATAGTTTCCATTATTTTTATAAAACTCAGAAAAAAGCCAGGAAATATATGCACCAGTAGGATGCAACCGCTAGAACAGCAGAGAATACATATCTTGTTCCCTCTGCATGGAAGATGGGAAATGACTGAAATCTCTTTGCCTTCAAGCCTTTAGCTAAAGGATCCACAAAGTCCTGGAGAGAGGATCACGGCACAGTCCCACACAATGGACAGCAAGCCTTTAAAAGGACAAGAGGTAGAAGGAATATGAAGCTGTTTTACAGTCTTAATAATGAAAACAACTCTAGCTGCTTGTCATATTGAAGACTGTTAAAAAAAAGGAGAAACCAAGATTAAATCTTTCCTGGAACAGCAACCCAGTATATGTTTTATTACCTCTCCTCCCTCACTCAGCATCACTGGTTACTGACTCTATTCATCTCTCTGTCACTGCATCCTGTTGGCAGTTTACAGCTCTGCTCTCATCTCTCAGATAACTTTGGGTAGCAAAGACACAGATTACTCAAAAGTTGAGAAGAAGTTGAAAACATGTCCAGATCTTTGAGAAGCCTCACACCTTTAGCATCCAAAAGGAAATGCATTAAGCAATCCAGTAAAAGTTCTTGAAACGTGCATTTCTGGTTACTCTGCTTGTCATTTGGATGCCCTTATTTATCTACTGTCAACTTTTCTTAAAAATAACACAGTACATATGATGAGCTAAGCAATGAATAATAAGTTAACAAAGTGCATTAAATTTGGGGGTTTAGTCTTGTTTTCTATCCGTTGACAAAAACAATTTCTACACTGTAAAGACAGCATACAATTATTTTGTTTTATAAAGCCTATATCTTCCTATGAGCTGATTATAAAGCTGCCTGGAAAGTATACTTTTCTTAGTAAAAGATGCAGCAATGCAGCATTAATTGCATGCTTTCAGGCAAATGTTCCTTTCATCAGACTATTGGCTTCAAAACACACTTCAGACTTATTCTTATATAGTGTAACAGTTGCATTCTGAATGGGCAAAGAAAACTCCTCCAGGAAAAGAATGCACTCAAGATTTTCATCTCAGCTATTTTGCCTAGCTTATCCAATCTGGATTAAATAACAAGTTACAGATCTTATATTAATTCATGCTAAGACATGTGCGTATATATGCACTCCACAAAAACAGTCATCAAAAAAGGACTGTATCACCAAATATGTTATCAATTACTTGAAGTCTCTGCTTTGAAATATAAAGTCACACATCACTGCAACAAATTTAGAGATAGATCTATTAAAACCATGGGCAGAAAAAAAAGCAAGTGCTTCTAAAAATCTGAGGATTTTTTCCTGCGATTGTAGCTTTTTAAAAAATGCTTCTTGAAGATTAAATTAATACTTTAAGTACCCAACCATACAACCCATGAGAGAACTCCTGTGCTCTCACTCCAAGAAGCTCATGGGGCCAAAACGACAGAAGTTTCAGCATACTCATTTGCAACTTTGGTCCCACAGAACTGTTCAGGATTTTGCTAAAGGGAAAAACATCCAGTGTGAGGCAGCTCACGATGGACCAGGAACAAACTTTTTAACGTGTACATGAAACACTACCAAGTTTGGCAACTTCATTTGCACATCGGTGTTCGCGTAGAAATTGGGAGTCTTAAGTACTTTGCTTTCTACCAAGGTTTTAAAGCACAGAAGGACAACGTAAAGTGATAGAAGTATTATAATTCAAGTGAAGTAACGTGATTTCCCAAAATCCTGATTGAAAAGCAAAAGCAGCTGATCGGTGTACTTCCTTTATACAGTAGCCTTTTTTTTTTTTGTAAGCTGTATATGAATAAATCTCATTGTATTTAAAAAGTTACAGATTTTGAGATTTTTCTATCTAATATTCACATCATTTTAAATTAAGATGGAGTACAGGGATGACAACACCAGGGAAAATTTCCAAAGCTTTAACTTCTCACCATTCTATCATCACCTCAAAGTCAATTTTCACCTTTTTCACTGGCTGAATTTGTTATCTTACATTTTGCTTTGGGGCTCATGTGTTCTTACAATATGGCAGTACTGGATTACAAGAATACTGACAAGCCTGTTTGCTAAAAATGAGCAATGGCTATATTACAGTCTGTAATATCTAGAAAGAAAAGGAAAAGCAAACCTGACAGAGTACACATATTTGTTAATTACACGTGGCTTCCAAATGCTCATACATCTACTGACTAATAAGTAAAGCCGAGTCTGAAGTTGCTTGTGGAGATTTTTGATGCAGGGAGGTTTGGCTGTTGCTTTTCTTCACTCCTCATAACATAGTCAGGACCCAAAGAATCAAATGTAGATCTGGGCTTAGTATTTACTATGCTGCTTCATTCACGCTATCTTGAACTGTTGCACAGGAATATAACTGCCAGTTAGAGAAACATAGGATGTGAGCTACTGAAAAGGAAACCACCCCAAACCCCTTCAGACAATTGTACATGAGAATTCCAGCCAAATACACAAAATAAGAAGGCAGCAACAACTATGGATGTTACTATTTAGAATTATTCTTAATTCTATTACTTCTGAATTATTCACTTGTTAAGCTGATGTAAAATTTTTCCAATCACAATTTCTTGTCACTTAAACAAAGACACCAGGCAGCAATTACTTCAAAATCAAAATACACATTTTGTTTTTTTTTAATTTAACATTTATTTTGTTTTTTAATGAAAGTGAGGATTAAAAAGACAACAAAAAATGCTTGCTTTATTCATCTTTGATTTCTGCACTAACAGATATAATGAACAATCAGCACATGTCAAACAATTGAATGGAGACCTTACAAACCAACATCACATACACATGATCAAAAAACACAAGTGATTATTCAGTTTTCCAAAAGTTGCAGAGCATGAGGTGTTCTGTCACAGACAGAAGACTGAAAGCCTTCTGGTTACATTAACAAAATGACTGAAGATGTTTCTCTGGATTTTAAAGAATCCATTCAAACTATTCAGTGTTCTAAAACTAACTGGAATGTCCCAGTACATCATCCAAGTTCTAGTTCTTTTTCCAGAACAGTTCTCTATAATGGGCTGTTGAACAACTTCAGTGAATCACTACTATCCTTTCCATTCACATTTCTGAGACAGGCCAAAGACATGAAGAACATGAGAAAGGTCAGTCTGATATAACACCCATCTTGATGAGGGTAAGTTATATGCTAATCGCCAATGTTATGTAAGGAAGTTTAATTAAGAGGTGAAACTGCTCTTCCTTTTTCTTATATATTTTTCTCCTTTTAAATTTGACATTGCTGTCTCTCTTATTATTTCTTCCAATCTTTTGAAGATATGAATATATCTCCGTATATTCTTCTATTTCTGCCCTACTGTCCATGTCATTTAAAGCCCCTAAAATGACCAAGGTAGGTGCCAAACTTTGTACTGTGTATCTAAGCTACTACCAGTAACCTTACTCTTCTTTTTAAGCATTTGTGAGTTCTCAGAAAGGGATTCAGATATTATTATTCAAAAATGACAGCTACAACCAAATGCATGTTAAAAAGAAAATGCGCCTTACAGTAACCCAGGACTTCTACTACTGAAAGTAGCATCTTAACAATGGCAATTTTAGAAGTGGTGCGTACAAAATAAATAAATAGAACTTCCATGCTGGGCTGTAGCACATTTATTCTAAAGAGGGATAACACATAAATCATGTTAACACAGAATTTTCTAAAACGACTTATCTACTAATTCATTTACTGGCCAGCCTGCATGGGGCCCTGAGCAGCCTGATCTATTGGGTGGCATCCCCACCCACAGCAAGGAGTTCAAACTAGATGATCTTTAAGGCCACTTCCAATCCAAGCCATTCTGTGAATGTAATCACCTACTAATACAACCTCAGCTCCTTCCCAAACTGTGGCTGTCAAAAAGCCTCCTTCCATAAAAGTTGTGACCTGATTCACAGCTTCTACATCCTGAGCCTTAGAGGACTCCCTGATACTTGCTCCCTACTGCCTGGCAAAGGCATGAGAATATTTGTGTGTTTTGTAACCATAAATGGAGCATCACTCATGGTAACTATTAACTCAACTGTGATTTTTCCTCTTCTTTTTTTCCCCTCATACACAAGCAAAGAAGCAGTTAATGATGACAACCACACCGGGGTATCTGAGTTAACACCTTACTGATACAAACTGAGCAGCTCACACCTCTTGCAGCTATTGTTCCACTTTCTCCACAATCTCACGTAGACATCTCTGCTTTCAATACACGTTCTGAGGTTTTCAGCGGAGATGTAACAGTCAGGGGCTGATGGTAGGGCTAGTGGGGAGATAAGCTAGAGGATAACAAGGTCGCAGATTGAGCGAGGTGTCAGTAAGCAATGCTGCTGCTTAGCAGATCAATCTCAGTATTGGTGTCACAGAGTATATATCCACCTCCTTGGGACTACTAACACAGATTAAAAAAGAAAAAAACAACAGCTACAGTATAGGATGGGAGCCACATGTCATGTCACAACAGGAATAAACGGGGAAGCAAACCACTCCTATATATGAACCTTTGGAACCATAGTCTTTGCTATATAGATGAACGATAGCTTGGTTACAGCTACAGTAATTACTACAAACTTCTTTTAATGGATAAGTGATAGCAAAATTGTGCTTCTGACAACAAGCAGTGTTAAGTTTTATGCCATTTTCATAACTCTAACACACAGCCACTTAGATGAGCTATCCACAAAACCTGATCTTAACCACCACAGCGGTGGATTATCACAAGGGCCTGGAAAGCCGGGCCCAAGCCATTGCCATCAGGAGCAGGAAATAGCCAGCGCCCTTTGGCTCCTGAGGACAAAGCCTCACTTAGCGAGGCACGGCCTATTAACGCAGGTTTGCCTGCAGAAGGCACATGCCCCAGGAACGTAGCTGTCACGTGCAGCTTATGCTACTGTTAGGCCACAGGTTAAAACTCAAGTCACAGGACGCAGCCATCAGCCACTTGTGCGCACGAGGGAAGGCACCGCGATGCCCCGGAGCTCGGACCGGGTTCTGCCACTGAGGGGAGCCGGAGCCCCCGCACCACGAGCACCCGAGCCCACCGAGGCTCCCGCGGTGAAACCTCCTCCACACGCGGCGTGGAGGATAGCAGAAGAGGCCCGCGGGGACTTCCCACAGGAAGCCACGGCGAGGCGCCCACGGGAAGAGGAGGCGCGGGGGTGAGCGCTCCGCGGCAGCCGCCCCTACCTGCTGCGCCGAGGGGAGGCTCCATCAGCGGCTCCACGCTACGCCCGCACCTGCGCAATCTGCGTAACCAGTCGTAACTCGCTGCCGCGCAGGCGCGGATCAACCCTGTCCCCACCCCCGAGTCGAGCAGAGCGGGAGCGCATGCGTAGCGGAAGGCGGGAAGGGCTGGCGGAAGATGAGCGCCGGCGCCTTGGGGCGCGGGTTTGGGATGGGGGGGGTGAGTTGGGCTGTTTTGGGGGCTGTGTTAGTCTCAAATTTTGTCTTGGAGTAGAGGATATTAGCTTTTCTAAGTGAGGGCACAGCTGCTGGTTGGGGCGTGGGAGCCATTTTTGGGGTGTCTGATGTGGGGGCTGGGAGAAAAGGACGGGAATGAGAGGAGCAGCTGCCTTCATTGGTTAGTTGGTTTGCAGCCTTTAGGAAAAAGCTTCCTGCATAATTGTGGTTGCTGAAGGATAATCACACTAGGAGGTCTAAGGAAAGAATACACAGTGCTTTTTTCATACCATCACTGTGAGTTTATTGCTGTTCAATCTGATCTGCCTGTCCTTGGTTTACCTTTGTATTGAGTCATATCTGAGGCATAATGTAAGGGCAGAGGAATAATTCTGGTCTTTTACTTGTAAGTTCCAGTATATCTAACTGACCAGTCTTTCCTTACCTGTTAGTGATATGGCCAACGACTTTGAGAAACAAAACTCAGAATGAAAATCTGTAAGAAATAAATACCTCCTGTTATTTCCATACAAACTACAGCAACTATAAAGAGCACAATAACATATTTTGTTTAAAAAAAATTCTCAGCTACAAGATGCTCTTTTTCAACATAGTCAACACTTTGCAATGATATTCCAGTGTTGCTACCATCGTTTCCAATGCACTGAAGTCGGTATTCAGCTCCACATGCAATTCCCTGCTCTCAATCCACCGATGTACACTTATGAGCAGATTGAGATGCTGTTAATTTCATGATGTGGCAGCTGTGTATTGCTGTTGCCTTTGCTGAATTGCAAAACCCACCACTTTCCTGTGCTCACATCCACTGTTTGGTCTCCATAAATGTTAACAAGCATCAGTGAATGTCAGTGGGTGCCATTTTTTCCACACAGTGGAATTCAATGCCATTTCTTTGCTTGAGACACTCTTCTACATCTGATGCTATTTTGTCTCACTGCCCCTCTGCTGCCATCTGTCACACAGCCGCAAAGTGTAACAGGATATTGGTCAGAAGGTTCAGCTTTTACAACGATAACACCAACATCCAGCTCTGATGTCATGTGACAACATAACAAAATAGGAGGTATTACTTTCAGAGCAGCCCTTGTACTATATTCATAATGCTGCAAAAATGATTCCTTAAGAATTAAGAAAATCTTTAAACAAGGAGACCAAGTGAGAGCTGAAAGTCAAGACTTTTTAACAGATAGAATCCAGAGATTCCAAAGACCTTTTCCTACCAGCCTCTTCAACCATTTTGGCAGCGGAGTGGTATGAAACATCAGTCCATTTAAACACCAGTCTCTTATATGAGGTGGCAAAATTTCTTCTTCAGTATAACATTTCCTCTGTTATCCTGCATTGTTACTTCCTGTTCAGTGCAAATGAACTGAGCATTAAACATTACATCCTCAGATAAGTGAGAAGTCCAGGAGTCCTCCTCAAACACCAGATAAACCTTGTATGCCTGTGGAAGATGACAACAGAAGCAATTTAGAAAAACTCAGTGGGAAAAAACATTGATCACAATTTCGGGTTATTTTTTCATTAAAATAATTATCATTTAAATAGAGATCTGACTTTCAAGTTCACACTTTTTTGTTTGCTTGTTTTTTGTTNAACGAATGCAAGTGTTGGGAAGAAAAAAAATCTGACAATCTGCAGAGTTACATATTTGCAACAAGAAAATACAAAAAACAAACCCTACATGATACAAAAAGGAGCTTTCAGCGTGAGAACCAAAAACTCAATACAGTAAGTTGAAATAAATAAAAATTAAATAATTGAAGTTAGTCATCTTTGCCAATCTTAGACTCTTGGCTGTTATCTGTAGATGCCTTGCAGAATCAGAACTACGAAGATTTCTTTAAGACCCTTGAACTTAAATTTCTGCTCTATGTATTGTGTTAATATTTTTGTTTTCAGAGACAGAGTACTTGGCTAGGGACAGCTTCACTTTGTAATATTTTGAATATTTCCGTTTCTTCATAAAGACAATAGACACAAAAATATCCAACAACTTTATAACCTGGGCAACCTGTCCTACCCTGCTGCCGAAGTGCTGTCAGGCCTGGAAAACAACAAAAAAATTCTGCAGTTCTAATCTTCATGTATGACAGAAGCAAATGTCAAATGANAGCTGAAAGTCAAGACTTTTTAACAGATAGAATCCAGAGATTCCAAAGACCTTTTCCTACCAGCCTCTTCAACCATTTTGGCAGCGGAGTGGTATGAAACATCAGTCCATTTAAACACCAGTCTCTTATATGAGGTGGCAAAATTTCTTCTTCAGTATAACATTTCCTCTGTTATCCTGCATTGTTACTTCCTGTTCAGTGCAAATGAACTGAGCATTAAACATTACATCCTCAGATAAGTGAGAAGTCCAGGAGTCCTCCTCAAACACCAGATAAACCTTGTATGCCTGTGGAAGATGACAACAGAAGCAATTTAGAAAAACTCAGTGGGAAAAAACATTGATCACAATTTCAGGTTATTTTTTCATTAAAATAATTATCATTTAAATAGAGATCTGACTTTCAAGTTCACACTTTTTTGTTTGCTTGTTTTTTGTTTGTTTGTTTTTTCCAGTTATACATAATTTTCCCATATGATAACTCAGTGCTTTTATTTGAAAATGGGTTTTTTGAACTTGAGGCCACACTATAAGCTAAGTTCTTCACGCCAAAGCATTCACAGAAATTAGTAGAGCGTGATGTAGGCAAAATCTTCCACACGATTGCCTTTGGCCTTACTGATCTAGAGTATTTCTGTTGCAGAGCATTAAGAGTCTTTGTGGTGTTTTGTATTTATACCACGAGTTTGTTCTCATTTGTTAGGGTAGAATATGGATATTATTATTGGTTTTGGTAATATTAAACTATGCCACTCTTAGTTAATATTTATACACCAATTTGATACTTTTAGAGTAGGGCTGTGAAAGTGCAACATATATATATATNTCTGCTCTATGTATTGTGTTAATATTTTTGTTTTCAGAGACAGAGTACTTGGCTAGGGACAGCTTCACTTTGTAATATTTTGAATATTTCCGTTTCTTCATAAAGACAATAGACACAAAAATATCCAACAACTTTATAACCTGGGCAACCTGTCCTACCCTGCTGCCGAAGTGCTGTCAGGCCTGGAAAACAACAAAAAAATTCTGCAGTTCTAATCTTCATGTATGACAGAAGCAAATGTCAAATGATAAAAAAAACAAAACAACAACAACAACAACAAAACACAAGGACTTTGTCAATGAAAAACAAATAGAAATGGAAAAATAATGATAGAAAATCTTCATTCTGGAGGTTTGAGGGCAGCAACAGGTTTTGAGTGAGAGAATATATAAATGTGGATCTGAAAATATATTTGTTCTGCTTGGAGCTATTATAAACTACTGGAAATGAAGTAACAGAATAAAATGTCATACAGTTTATTAGAAATCTTGACACGTAATTGAATGAGACTGGCATTATGGGTAACAGAAATGACAACTAAGAAGTTAGGACAGAAACCATCTAGGAAGAGGGTTTAAATTAACAGAAACAGACTTGGGAGTCTGTGTGGTGATGGCTGGATAAAGTAGGTGCAGTGACTGAATCAATGACACAAAAAAGTTTTGTTTCATTTTAATCACTATTTGAATGAATATGAACAGAATGATTTTCACAGAAGAGAGGAGGTTATGATGTTAGAAATGTGATAAAAGCCATGTCAAGGATTTTAGTAATGGATAAAAAAGCTAAATGCTTTGTAAGTACGTATTTTGCACATTTTTATACGCAGAGTAGATGCAAATAAGATCAGCTTTCTATGTAAAGAGAAAAGATTTACTGTCTTCCTTCAGGTGGGAGTGCCAGTTACGTGAGCACCATTCTGTAGGAGCATCCAAGAGTATAATGGGATAATTTCATTAAGAAAAAAAAAATGTGGGAAGTGAGGATCACATAAACAAGAAATCCTACTTGCATCTTATCACTGGAGAGAGTTTTGAAATGACATTCAGATAATACAATTTGTGTTTAGTTAGATCTTTTAAAATATGATTCTTGCATTTGTTCTGTGATCCTGTGAAGTTAAGGTGATATGCATGGGGCTTTTTCTTTGCGGCACATTGATGGAAGCTAGTACTGTAAGCTTAACTTAATTGCCATACTAGTATCTTCCCCTGATTTTCTGATTCTACATGCGTCATTTCTTTATTACTGTCTCCCAGGGCTACAAGGAAAACAGGAAAACTCTCATGCAATTTTTCATGCAGTTAATTCCCTGAGGGTAAAATACTGGGTACTCCAGTAAAAAGAGACTCATGGTTGCAGTCATGGTTTTCTGCATTGATTACTACAGTGGGGAAAGCCTTGTAATTTCCCTAGTAGTCCTGCAGGATGGTAGAGATAATGGGGATGTTTGGTTTTCAGCAGTTCTTAAAAGATTAAAAATAGTCATAAGTAATGCTGGATTGCAGTCAGTTCTGTATTTCTAAGATTCATATTGTCATTTGATTAGTTAATCGCCCATTTTCAGAGGTGTGAACATATTTTCACACATCAACCAAGACAGTGTTAACAATGAAACTATAAATAACAATAGAGATTAATTATCTATCGCACAAGTCTCCACACCATGTTTTTACCAGATAAAGACTCTCTGTCTTTCTGCACACAGGTGTGATTTTTTTTTAAGCTCCAAACAATAGCCTTGTCAAATTAGTTCAGATGAATATTTTCAAATGGCACCTCTTCAGCGTGTTTGCTGTTAACATTTTTGATCTTGTTCCATGAAATGTAACTTACAGTAAAAGGCTGTGATACTTTGCTACACTTTCCCCTGTGAAATAAATGTTCATTGATAGGTGAGAAAAGTGAGGGAGTTTTAAAGGAGAATTAACATTTAGAATCAAATAAAACATTTCTTTTTCTGCTTAAGAGAGGCATACTTTTACAAAAGCCACTATAAAGTTGTTCAAGTTGTCTTGTTTGCAATTGTGTTCTGAGATTTTTGCTGACTGGAGGCATCTATTCTAGAAGAGAAAGAGAGATGAAGGGTAAGTTTATAGTCTCTTTTGTAGTGCATATTCCAACACTGTAAAGCTATTCACTCACAGAAAATTAATCCCATTTGAATGCTTGCTTTCTAAATTTTTAAAGACCAGTGGCCTTTTTTAGCAGAATATGCTATTGAAGGAGGAGGAAGGACTAGGAGTTTTGAATTACTTCTGTCCTGTCCAATCAATCTTTTATTCTGCTTGTTCTAGCAGCTTGCAGACCTCTGAGCCTACAGGGCTGTGAAGTTACACACAAGACTCTTGGAACAATATCTTTACAATGCAAACATTAGCGCTGTGTTACTTTGGCTTCTCTCTTGCTCCAAGAACAGCAGTTGGCATGTCATCAGGTGGCACTATATCCAGACCTCTGTGCCTTGTCTCTTATCACTTCTTCCAAAATGAAACTTTTTCCTTCATGGGGTAGGCCTTTCTACTCATGTTTTAGGGAAGTTGGAAGCATCTTGTCAGGGTGACTATTTACTGTCATTTCTGTTTGTTGTCCTAGCAAGAAGTCGCTGAAGTAGTATCTAGGGAGCTGGCCATCTGCTCAACTAGAAAAAAATGCATCAAATAATAATTACATTTTCCAGTTACTACTAGATATAATTGCTAGAGAGAAAAACACTTTTATTTCCTTCCTTCTGCAAAGTCTGTGTAGAACAGCACAATCTTTCACTGGCATTTGTTTCCTTAAAACTGCCTCTTTTACCTCAACAAATTCAGATATAACCCAAAGTTAAAAAACAAATACCCGATACAGATAACTGGATCAACATCTGGATTTCCAAATAATAGTAGTTCAATAACATGAAAAGAAGGGAAGATCCACTACTAAAATGAGACAGTCTTTATAATCTGTCATTATTTGATCTACTCTTCTTACAAGAACAATGACTTCTAAGTCTGTGAACAGTCACATCAATCATAGGGCAACTCTCAATTGCATTGGAGGTTTAATTTAGACATTTTTGTTACTTTGTTTTCCTTCCTTTCTGCAAAGTTCTCCTGTTCATTATTTTCTTTACAAAGCAACTTAGCAGTTCTTTTGCTTTATGCTTCCACATTTTTTTAAATGCCATACAGAGAAGGGTTACTTCCTCGCATTAGATGTTTAAAAGGCCAATTTCAGTCTGGCTTCTGGGCAGCAATAAACGCTGCCCATTATAGTTCGTTGTATGTGAGCTTGCAGTTGAGCCATCCAACTTTCTTTTTATTGATACTGGCCTGAACATTTCTTAATCCTTCCCTGAAATAATTTTGGTTTGTTTGCATCACAGCGGAGAATACGTTTACGTAGGCAAGCTCTGAAATCCAGTGCTGCTTTCTGATCTATTCCTCAGCATACGTGTGTTATAAGTCCATCATTGGTGTCCGGATTTGTTAATGGTATGGAAAAAGAAACATAGTTAGACCATAGCTGAAAGATACTATGATTTAATTTTCTTAATGCTTATAATATTTAAATATATCACTACACTTTCTTGTAACAAATTCCAACTTGACATTTAAAGACATAAAGAGGATGTGAGTAGAAGAAGATGCATTTCCTTCCATGACTGATATAATCAAAATGTGTTGTTTTTATAGAAGATTTTTCCCTCCCTTCGGTTGCAAATGAATGCAATTTCTATCCCTTCCTAATGTTCTTTATTTTCCTGAGTATGGTTTTATATCTGCTGTACTTTTGTCTTCTGATATTTACTTCAGTGTTAAGAGATTACCACGCTGAGAGAGGGAAGGTCTGATTTCAAAACCCAGCTCTCGACTTATGATTCCCCATAATATGATTCTGGCATGTTTTTCAGTATCAGTCTTACTCAGGATATTTGCATTCTAAAGTAGTAGATGTTTTGTACAACTCAAGTTCTGATGGTTTGTTGGCAAGGTGGCAGCGAGGGTTAATTGCAGTTACTATGGCAAACTATAGTGTCATTTTTAGAATCTTGTGATTTTTTTTATATTGATTAATGTTACACTGTAATACACAGAATCCAACTGAAAGCTCAGAAGACATAGCTCAGTTAACTCCAGTTGGTTTTAGTGGTTGTAAAGAGTCTGACAGCTTCAAATTGATTTGAAGTTTATTTTGGATCATTTGCTACAAAGCCTTTGGTTAACAATCTCTTACGCTTTACAAAAGTATGTTCAACCTTTGTTCACTTGGTAGACTAAAAGGTGTTTGAGGATATATAATGTAATGGTTCTGTACTTAAAAATGCAGACTCACTGTAAAGCCTTGGCAAAGTTAGTTAACAAATCTTATGAGATCTTGGAAGTGCTGGACAGTTCTGAAATTTCAGAGGCAATGTTAACTTTTGGCAAAGTGCAACTGGCAGTTGAATGCAAATAGTATGATTTGGGATTTCATTGTCTGTTTGCTCAGTTAAATAGAAGTTCAAGGTATTACTTTTAATTCTTGACTTCATAACAAACTGCAGTTTGGAGTTACAGATTTTTCTTAAGTACTTCTTTTTGTTTACATTCTGGATTAGTGTGATAATTGCGCGATATTAGTGTATTAATTTGTCAAAATTGGGATTGGGATGTGTTTCCTCAGGCATCTGCATATCTATTTGAAAAATCTCATTGTGAAAATGATTGAGAAGACAACTGGTGGCAAAAAAAAAAAAGAAAAAGCATTACAAATTCTGTATTCAGTATGAATAAATCTACTGCTTATCTTTTAACATTCTGTATAAGTAATACAAGTAAAAAGTAATGTATGTGCTTTACATATAGGTATATAATTCTCTTATACATATCCCATAGAGTTTAGGAAAGAAGCATAGCACCAAAGAAGACATGACTGAACAGAAATGTGTAAAAAAAAAAGTGTAACCAAGGTTCAGCTTTCTGTCATGTTTTCACGTAACCAGGGTTAAGTGTTAATCAGCTCAGAAGAACAGGGATTTTTGGTCAGGCTATTTCAGACTGATTGTTTCTTGTCAGTTTTTTTACCCCACTTTTTGTAACAACTTTTATTTAGTTTAAGTGACTAATTCAGATTTTAGAGAAAAGACTACCCAATGTTCTGACATTTCAGTAAGGTTCAGAAAACATCTCTGACACTTCCCAGAATTTCTACAACAAAATTATGGAGGAGAAAATTTCACATTTGTGGTAAGTCAAAGGCTTGAAACAAACAGAAAATTATTCTATGAAAAATATTAATTATATAAATTAGTGTTGAGAAGATGTAAAGAATAGAAAATCAATGAAAGCACCCATACTCCAAATCCTTCTGTCTTTTACTTTCAATAGGAATTTGGAACTATGACTTAATCCACTTTAGAGGTTAAATCATCTTTTTTTTTTTTTCCCCCTAGCACTGGTAACACATAAAATCTCCCTCAGTATCATAATCTATATTCAGTAAAATACAAAAAATTGATTGAAAAATGTGATGAATCAATCACCATGCTGAAATAAGCTGTGGCAAGGGGAAGATGAAGTTTGAATGATTTAGTAGCTTAGTGGGTAGGGATGGTGATAGGAGGGTGGTTGGGCTAGATGATCTTGTAGATCCTTTCCAACCTAGTGTTCCTGTGAATCTATGAATATATGAATTTTATCCTTGTCTAATAAGGAACAGCAAGTTATGAGTAACAACAAGATTTTAACCCTCATGTTCTAAAAAAAAATCAGTTATAATTTCAGAATAACTATTTTTCACTTGGCTGTGCTGTATAATGTTGGTAGCATCTATAGAGATAAAGGTTTTGTTTGTTTTGAAGGTTCTTTCTCTCTGTTTAGAAAAGGAGATTTTCCACACTAGAAATTTACTTAGTTCAGTGTTTATTTCCTCAGCTAGAAAATCATAGCAAAATGGAGACAGCCAAGTTATCTAGAGAAATCGTAGCACTTTTGGATTATCACAATATTTTGTTTTATCATTACCTCCTTATGGATTTCTCATTCATCTCCCTTCCATTGCTATTTCATGCATAAAAATGTTTATTACTCTCTTCCTTTCTATTGCTACTGGAACAGCTTGGCACTTTGTAATGTGTAACGATCACTTTTTGCCAATTTTAGTGGGAGAAGAAGCAGTATGTGGCAAAACTTGATCTAACATCTCTAGCAAATGTTATTCTTGTTATGGTTCCAATTTTGAATGCATTGGTTCAGCTGTAACTGAGAGTAAATAAGTAATTTTTTTCATTCAGCTCCTGCATTCCTTGAATTGACTAGAAATTAAGACTAGATAATGAAAAAAATGGGGAAAATTGAGATTTAGTTTGATTATTATTATTATTATTTTAAGTTCATGATTATGTTTTGCACAAGCAGAAATAAATAGAATCATAGAATCACATAATCCTTAGAGTTGGAAGGGTCCTTCAGAGGTCTCCTAGTCCACTCTCCTGCAATGATCGTGGACTTCCATGCCTAGATCAGGTGCTCAGAGCCCCATCCAACCTGACCTTCAATGTCTCCAGGGATGGGGCATACACTACCTCTCTGGGGAACCAGTTCCAGTGCCTCACCACCCTCACTGTAAAAGACTTTTTCCTTGCATCCAACCTAAATCACCCCTCATTGAGTCTGAAACCATTTCCTCTTGTCCTATCACCACAGACCCTGCTGAAGAGGCTGTTCCCTTCTTTCCTGTAGCTCCCCTTTAGATACTGAACGGCTGCTATCAGATCACCTCAGAGCCTTCTCTTCTCCAGGCTGAACAGCTCCAGTGCTCTCAGCCTGTTCTCATAGGAGGGCTGTTCCTTCCCTTGAATCTCTTCTGTGGCCCTCCTCTGGACACACTTCAGCAGGTCTGTGTCTCTCCTGTACCGATGACTCCATATTTGGAGTTGTCTGCTGTATATTTAAGCTCCTAGAATATCACGATGTTCTAGCATGTTTTATACTAATTTCAGTTGTAGACTTCATTGTGGAAGACGGAGCTACTAGCACCATCCTGTGTAAGTGCAAGCAAAGACCTTGTAGGAAGATGTATAAAGTTTTGTTGTCAGTTTAAGCCCCATCCATGTTCCTACCATGTCTTCAACAGAAATGGAAATATATTGTTCCAAAGATCATATTACTGCACTTTGATTTTTATAATTAATAATGTTTTGAATAATTTAGTTTTGAAGTTAATATGACCATTCAGGTGGTAATGAAGATGTCTACCTACTGACACTGAGTTCTGTCTTACATAGCTGAAGTTCTGCCTGAGCTAAATCCCTGTTAGAACATGAGAACAAACTTAATTATTTTGCTATCAGTGAACATACACTGTTCAGTTTATTTACTTCCTACTCAGCAGCCCATGTTCTTCTGTGAGACTAAAGGATTCAAAATGCCCACTTATGCATAATGTTTTCTCATAATTTCATTCTATTGATATAGCAAAAAAAAAAATCCCACAGTGTACCACTGTCTGCAAAATCTGAGTACCAACTAGGTTAGGGCCCTGCAGGTGTCTAGATGAGAGCTCTGGTTTCTTGACAGAAGCCTCCAGGGTGAAGGCCATGGGAGACACCTCAGGGAGACCTCCTGCTGGTTGTGAACCAGCACTACGAAGCTGAGAAGCAGCTGCAGTGAGTGCTGCTCGCCAGCCTACCTGCTGGAGGTATGGGGCTGTGGTAGCACAGAGCCAGGGTGGAAGAAAGTGGCAGAATCTCTGCAGCACAGTCCTTGCCAGGTTAGGGAATGTGTAACAGAGCAGCTGTTGGATATGCAGTGACAGTTACCACAACCACCATGGCTTTGCTGGCTGACAGCATGTATCCCAAAGGGGGGTAAAGCATGGGCTACTCTAATCAGATGTTCAGTTGGAGAAAAATGAACTTTCTGTCACTCAAGTCCTTGTGGGTACTGCAAAGAGAACAAAAGAATACAGTCATTAAAAAAAGTCACTGGCTACTGACCTGTCTGTCAATGTGCATTAAAGAAATTTGATGCTACTGCTGAGAAAGTATCAAATTTGCTTTGAAGAGCAATGGTAATATCCAATATGAAGCCAGAATTGGTGATCATTTGTAACAGTCTTGTTGGAAATGAAGAGATGATTTTATTACTTATTGTGAAGGATACTTGCATTTACAAGAATGAGAATCTGATGCTGAAAACAGGGAGAGAACAGAGGAGGGAAAAATTGGTAATTGTTGATTCCAGGCATATTCTGGATGTAATATGCTCCTTAGAGTGCACAAGAGCAATTAGGCTCTGAAAATTGCGTTAGACCCTGAGAAAGGATGAACTGACTGTTTCAGTAGTTGTGTCAAAGAGATGCATTCAGTCTGACTCATAAAGGAGCTAGATTCCACTGTGAAGAGAGACTGGCAACACTAGCATATCTTAGGGCTTTGACTTACTGCATCTCATTAGACTTAAAAGCTGTATACTGTAAACAAACCTTCTTTTTCTAGGAAGCATCTTCAAGGCCCCCCTTAGAAGACATGCACATACCAGTTACATTTCTGCAGACTTAAATTCATATCCTGTTTCAGAAAAAAAGCTTTGTGGTCTCGCTTCAGTACGTCAGTGTTTGATGTACATCAGAAATACCCTTTTTTCTCCCAGCTTCTCACACAGTCAGAGGACAACAGTAATTCTGTAAGTGCTGTGCTATGCTGCCAAGATGTTTTTGCCGTAAACTCCTTCAGCACTTTTTCATTCTGTTTCTCTCTGTTCCGTCGCTTAATTCAGAACACTTCTGACTTCAGCGGTAAAAAACTTGTTGTGTATATAAACATGAACAATACTTGCTTAAAGCAAGAGTTTTTTACTTCTTTTCATTCCTTAGACCTGTATGAAGCTTCTACATTTTTCTTGTTTTTTTGACCATTAGTTGGAAAGACATATAGCCATTGGGGCCTCTGGGAGAGATCCTTCCCGTTTCTCACGTGAAAGCAGGTCACTGCTCTTATTGATTTCTGAACTATCAGATGTTGTTCTTGTCAATGTCAAGTTTTAGGTCTCTTCCTGGGTTGGTATGGGTATTGAAGAACCCAGTATTTGGGATGTGCAGGGCAGAGATAGGTGATTTTGCCATTAAAAGTACCAAAGAAACAGAAGTGCTCTCCTGTTTTTAAGTAACCAGATTTAACATTGTTCAAATAAGTTTAGAAAGTAGAAAGTTCACATGTATAACCTTTTTTTTTCTCTTTCTCTTTTCGGTATTTCCAAGAGAAACTCAATAAACGACTTACTTTTTCTTTTGCTATTTTATTATAATCAGATGATTCCTGGAATGATAGTACTAGTGTTATCCACCTTAGAGAAAAAAAATGACATCAAGAGAGGGAAGACTATTCTCTTGCAGAAATGATGATGACTGATGAGAAAAATATGTCAAACTATTGAGGTCTGTAAGAATGAAATGATATTATCTTTAAAATTTGTATAAATAAATCAGAAATATAGAAAACTTTGAAGATTTTATGAAAAGCTTTTAGCTAAATGAATTTCTGTCCAAATCTTACAGTAGAGTTAAAGTTCTCACCCATATTTGCAAAGAAATACCTTATGTTCTACTAAACTTGTGCTATTTTTGTATTACTGGGGAAAAAATGATAAAGTTAATTAAACATTTTATCTAATAAAAACTTAATAATGGGTTTTAAGGTACCATGGATGGATTTGAAATGCAGCACTTGACCCAGTTGGGTCAGGTTTACTCTTTCAAATTTTACTGCTGAAGCTTGAGAATGTTAGTGGTCACATGCTTGCATTTGTTGTGTGAAAGAAACCTCAAATTTATTTCAGGTGAGTTAAACTCCATTGCCTAACATGCACAGGCTGGCACTATGGATGCTTTTCTGCTATTATATTTGTTGTTTAAAAAGTATTCCAACACCAATCACATGACTTTCAAACTCAGTTCTTTCTGATCTTGGTTTGTGCCTTACAGTACAACTGAAGGCACCTTTGATTTTCCCATTGTTTTTTTGTGAATACTCCTCTTGTTAGCATGCTGTAATGAGGCATTTAAATGAAGCCACTTAAAGGGGCCAGACGCGATGTTTAGGTTTGTGTTGATGTTTAGTTTATTAAAAGTTATGGAGAATCACAGCCTATGGGAAGAGAAACAGTACAAACTTATCTGTGTCACAGTTCTAGTAATAAGTCTGTATTGAACTTCACTATGGAAGCTGGGGTAGGAAACTGACACAGTCCTATGGAAAAAAAAAAAAAAAAGGAAAGAAAGAAAACCAACAGATGCCCATTAATAGCCACTGCATTATGCAGCAGTGACTGCCATTCTGGGTGGGAAAACTATCCTCTCTCCATTGAATAGCATGGCATATTTTGCAAATCCAGAAATGCAGGCCAGCAAGTGATTCTTTGATAAGAGGACCTCAGTAGAATGAGATCCTTTAAAGCTATTCAAACCTTCCTGAGGAACTTACAATACAATCCACAGAATAAAATGGGTATGTTTATTCTTGACTGCTTGGGAAGGAGATCTGACAATACCATTGTTTTAGAGAGTCCAACAGCAAGGTAAACTGCCCACCTTTAGCAGCTGTCTGGGTTCTTTCATTTGTTTTTAAGAGAGGACAGTCTTTACTGCATGTTAAATTTACAAATATAGATCTAAAATCTAGAACATGCCAAGGCAAGTGTATTCATGAAGTTGCAAAAACTAATCTGAAGTGATATGTTGCTTGACTATAACACATTGTCACTGCTCTTAAGACCCCACAGCATTTCTGTGCTCTGCCAAAAATGACTAGGCAATCACTCAATTTGTCCTGACTATATGTATCTGCCCCTCTCCTCCTGTGGCTTCGCCAGTGTTTTAAAGGTAATATGCAGCAAGAAGCAACGGGAGTTTGGTTCCAGCTGCTAGATCAGTCCATGCAAACAGCAACTGCCCTGGAAGTAGTGAACTTGCATAGTTTCACTAGCTGGACTACTGTGTTACTAAAAGTGAACTGATATTGTCTGAGGTCTATCATCTTTGGTACTCTACCAGTGTATAAAAAACAGCCTGAGGAACAGCTCCTGTAAAGGCCCTGTGTGATGCTAGTGCTAGTCACCTTTCCAGACAAATCAATGACAGTTTCTGAGAAGTTGCCCTGCTACAGAAAGGACACATTTTAAGGACTGATCTGGAGAGCAGGGGCTAGGTTGAAAATCTCAGAACTTCAGAGAAATAGCCATTCATCTTTGGAAAGTTCTGCAGCTGTTGATTATTTTCCCATATTTATTTTGCAGTCAGATTCCACTGCTGAATGCTTCCATCACAGGCATGAGAATGTCCTCATAGTGCATGAAGCTGGTTGCTGTGCCCCTGTAGTCTTGCATGCATCCTTCATTCCTCTTGCTCTTTAATTTTCACTGTCTGCTTAAAATATCTGAATGTTTTCAAATACAGAAGAGTTGAATGTAGTGTCTTTAAGACTGAATAAAGTATTCTACCTGGCAGGTCAGGAGAATGGCTGGGAGGAGCACTGGACTGTGAAAAAGCATAGCTGAGGATTTAATAAAATAAACAGTATTTTTTGAACACAATAGGAAGTTACAGAATGGAGAAAAGCTATTTTAGGAATTTCTTTTTCCCTGATCTAAGACTAGTAACCTGCACTGCTTAGGGCAAACATTACAACAAATAGTGGAATGACTTCAGGAATCAGGGACACTTGAGATAAACACTCAAGCTTCTTTCTCTCAGAGATCTTGGTATAAATGGGAACATGCTGCTTTGGTATGGAGACTGAACATTTCATGCATTCTAGTGAGCTTATGGCTGTTTGCCAGCACAAATGCACCAATAACAACTTCTTTTTTTTTTAATTTAACACTAATTTGGTGTTAGTTTCAGTTTCACTCGTAATTACTCACTGAAAGGCTTAGTGATGGAAACATTCAGACTTGAAAGAGAGGTTATGTAATCTGATCAGTCATTTTGTGTTTACAGTGGATACTATAACTTTGGTTTTAGTAATTTGAATTATTTATGGTCAACTTGCCAAAGTGTAGTCTTCCTATCAAAGTTAATTTATAAATTTTTGCAAAACTGATAAGCTTACACAAAGCTGTTTAGCAAAACTGGTGGAAGAAAACTGACAAGAGGTTAGTTTAGGACATGTTTTATGGGCTCATCCAGAGACAGCACATTTTCAGAAAAAGATAATCAGGGTAGTTAGAAAAAATCGTAAGTAATTCCAGCTATTTGTGTTGAGTGACAGAATGGGAATAAACAGTGTCTGATGAAAGATGGTGCAACTTTTCTTCTTACTTTAATTGCATACAACTGTCCTTATATTGACTCAGGATAAAAATTTGGGAGGCTAACAGATTTTCATTTGATATGAAGGGAGGGGGGGGTAGAGAAAGAGGAAGAGAAGAATAGTGAAAAAATATCATAAGTAGTGGACATATTTGCAGAAAAAAATATTTGTTATCATAAAATCAGGTAATGTAGGAACCTCCCAGTTTGGATAAGTGCACAGGATTTTCATAAATTAACCGTTTCAAATTTGAAGAGTGCATTGAGAATTATTTTTTATATTTATCTGACTCCACCTCTCCTTATTTTTTTGACATACCTTATTTTTTGTGTTACGCATGCTATGTGAACTTTGGAAAGTGTTCTTAAGGTGTGGTAACAATGGTGGCTAGCTGAAATTACTTGAATTCTGTATCCTATGGATAAGATCATTTTTTATCTCATTTTTGGAATATCTGTTTTCCAAAAATGCTGAATAGCACTTCTGATCTCCAGTGCAACGATAGCACCCTGATTTGTGACCACTGATTTGTCATACAGTAGGGAGCAAAATTTGTTTCTGTATGTTAACTCTTCTGTTGCCGTGCCTCCCTATTTTCTGTTATTTGTTTGGCAGCATAGTAGATAAAAGTCTTATCTACTGGATCATTTAAAAAGAAGCAGTGTACTTGTGTGTAGTGAGGAAATTAATGTTTCTAATCTGAAGATCCTAACCATCCCAAGATGAGTCCCCAGTAGTTGGTTGCATTACACATGAATACCCAGTAGAAAAGGAGTCGGTACTGCAGATAGTTACCACATCAAAAACAATTCCAAACTGCAAGAAAAAAGAAGAAAAATAACTGAAACTCCAGATGAATTGGCAGGCTGGACTGTGTAAATAAAATGGCCAGTTAATTGTATTCCCTGGTGAATCCAGTCCAAATGGACCAGACAGGTTGAGTGCATAATAGAACACATGCACCACAGTTCGAAAATCTCTGGGAATACTGAGCTGTCTTGTGCCACCCCTGATGGAGCTGAAATTGTAGTGAACAGAATGCTGGAACCATGTTGTATTGTCAGAGGACATGGAACCACTTATTTGAACTAAACACTTAGTGCTGTCATGCTGGTGTGACAGAAAATGGCACTAAAGCACAGCTGAGTGGCTATTTTTGTCTGGATAAATACTCCAGTTTGTCAAGCTCTGTCTTCAAATCTGCTAAAGCACACAGGTAGAGTTCAAAATTAAACATTAACAACTTTATGTTAACTTAAAAAGAAGTATCACCTCTTTTTTTTTTTTTTTTTTTGCCATCTGCGTGCATTCTAAATGTCTAATAAAATAATAAAGGAACTGCTCAAGTTATTCATAAAGGTTTCATGTATTCTATAAACTCAAATTTTGTGTAAATTTACTTCTTGTTTCTTTACTTAGTTCTCCAGTTTCTGGCATTGCTGTTAGTGGGTGTAGTTTCCAATTTAAAAAGCATTCCTTGTAGGAGGTGATCTTAACTTGATTAAGTATGAGCATAGCACCCACTGATATAATTATACACACTATGCTGGAGCACCTTGTTTGCTTTTGTGTCTCTGAACTAAATACAAATTACAAAATATATTAAAAAAGAAGTGAGAGTTCCAGATATCAAGGTTACAGCTGACGAGCTTGGCTTTGGATAAAAGTGGGAGTTCAAATTTCCCTTCTTGAACTAGAAGTCTCAATTTAATGTTTGCTAAATAATTCTTTGGGGGTGTTTTATCATTAAATGTAGCTTAAGTTGGGGGTCAGATGAATCAGGAGACAGTCATACATTTACGATTCATAATTTCTCTGAAACATTTTCTACAAGTGTGCAAGGATGAGCCATTATTCTAAAACGTGTTTGTGGCACACTGCACCTAAGGAATGTTCTGAGGCAGGCTGAAGAGGGTCAGCATGAAGCTGTTGCCAGTGCTGGGTAGGAGATTCAAGAGAGTCGATAGATGGTAGAGAAGTACTTCAGGGAAATGTTAAGGAGCTGCAAGGGTGCAGCTGTTAGTACACAAGGCTGAGTAGGGGTCTCAATGTTCGGACTGTGGGCACAGAAGAGCTGTGCTTCTCTGCAGGATGCCTTCTTGCTTTCCAGCAGGGCTGTTGCAGAGGAAACTATAACTTTTAAATACAGGATGTACTACATAGAACTATGAGAAAGGGATAAATAACACTGCTTGGAGTATAGTTAGTGGGCATCCCTGTATGGCTTGTGACTGAGTTCTGCCCATGTTGCCTTGAAGCCAGGAGCACTAAGCTCTGAGAGATCAACAGAAAAAGATTAAACAATGTTTTCCCTTTCGCATCCCCTAAAAGACAGTGTTCTTGAACTTTCACTATACTTTTCCTTTCTTTGGAAAGGAAAGTGATGAGGTCATTTTTCTCTTCCCCTTTGTTTTCTTTCTTTTTTTGTTGAACTCTTCTTATGCGTAGAATAAATAGTGATATCCAAGATGTCAAGGTTATGAGTTGAGTATTGCTTTAAAAATATTGCTTATTCAAAACCTCTAACAGTCATAATTTTAACAATTTTTTGACCCATTTCTAAATTCTTAATGATATTTATACTGATTCACAAGTGTTGTTTCTGATTTTTTTGGTTAAAACATATGAAGAGGCAGAATATCTTCTAAAAAGTATTGTTTCTGAATGAGGCATACATTGAACAGCCAAATTGTGAATAGCTGTAGGGAAATTTTGACTTATACTGAGATTTGAGCTGACTTCTGGGAAATCTCCAGCTTGTTTGGTAGAATATTACCAGGCAGAAATTAAATAACATCAAAATTTGAAATGAATACATTTAATATAGTAACATACTAGCAGGTACTCAAGACGAGGATTTTCTTGAGTTGTATTTCCCTAGGTTCATTTAAAATAGGATTAATAGCTAAGGCCAAGATCTGCCAAGTATTTCAAAGTAGATTTGGTTGATTAGTAAATTTATATTATATTGCATGGATATCTACTACAATTATTAAATACAACTATCCTATGCAACACTTGGCCATCCTAGTAGCTGGAAAGTATACTGAGAAATACTGAATTATTGCAGGTGTGGAATCATTTTTGTTCATGGCATTGTTTATGGCATAGATGAAAAACAGGAAGACAATTTGAAGATAGGAAGGGAGTGAAGAGATAGTGTGATAGAAAATCTGGGTAGCTTGCGTCCATTTTACTTGTTGGTATTTTTTAATATTAACAGTTGGAGAGGATTTTTAAAAGCCATAATCATATTTGAAATTAACAGCAACTATTTCATAATGGTAGTTATGAACACCTTGATATATTTATCTTATAAGAAGACTGAGAGGTTAGGAAATAATATGAAGTGATTCATGCTGGATGTACCCACTAGAGAAATTCATTACAGGAGTCAGAGACTAAAACCCAAAGTAAGTCAAATGAAAATGAGTGGTGTACTCCATTTTTTAACAAACTAAGAAATGGATTCAGAATTGACAAGTTTTCAATCATAATAGTTATTTTTTTACTTCCTATCATGTTGTTCAAACAGAAGTTGTAGTCTTTCTGTGTAGAAAGTCAGTCACAGTAGTCAGAACAATTCCCTAAAAATATATGTATAAATATATTAAACTAAGGAAGAATGTGTATAACCTGCAATAGATTGCTTACACACCTTGATCATGAGATCTGACAATACTTGTATAAGTAGAGATGTATCTACAGCTCTTGAGAAAACCCTATTACAGTCTTATCTACAATCTATTTAGGCACAGTATTTTTTCTGAAGTCTTTAACATTGTGCCAAGTTAATACAAATCTTATTTATACTACAGTCACAGCAGGAATGTCATGCTGTGTATAGTATTCTTGTCACTGGGCAGATGTGCTTCCATTTAGGACCGTCAGACATGCCTTTAACTTTGAGATGTAGAAAGCCATACATTTTGAAATTCTTGCCAATTAGAATCATCTTTAAGGCTTGCTTTTTAAAATAAGTTGCAAAGTAAACAAAATCTATCTGTTTTCTGGAAGAAGAGTAGATAAAAATGTTATTTTCACTGTGTTTATTTGTCTGTTTTCTTAACTGTTCCTTTGGTGACAAATCCATTACTTTGATGTCTGTGAACAGCAGTTTGCAATGTTCAAAGGTTTTGCTATGTACAAATCTGTTAAAGTTTGGTGGCATTTAGTTGGTGCATGCATCTAAGGAATGTATGCTTTAAACAGATATGTCTTAATGATTCACTTTCTTTCTGAAGTTCTATTTCCAAGAAGCAGATTGGTAAAGAAATACACAGGAATCTTTTTGTTTATTGGGTATATTCATCTCTGCCTCTGCACGCAGTTCTAGTTGGTGCAAGTCAGAAAACTCTATGCAATTCTTTGAGCAAATCATCATGAATTTAGCATCACTCATTCCTATAATCAGGATGAATGGACTCGATCTGAGAATATAGCATACGCACACATAGAAAAGCAAATTGAAAAGCACTGATTGCATTGTGTTTTTTTTTTTTTTGTCCTGTCATAGTTTCATAGAATCATGAAATTATTAAATTTGGAAAAGACTTCTGTGATCATCCAGTCCAACCATTACATCACTACCGTACCCACTAAACCATGTCCCTAATTGCCACATACATCAGTTTCTTGAAAACCTCCCAGGACTCCACTACTTCCCTATTCCAATGCCTTGCCACTCTTACTGAGAAGCAGTCTTTCCTAATATCCATCCTGAGTTTGAGTATCCATATAATAACTCTTTGTTTTTCCTCTATACAGAGGGCGCAGTTACTTATTTACTTTCAAAGAGAACCAAATGCTCATATTTCGAATTATCTGACTTGTACCTATCTATTTAACTTATATTTTTGTTTTCATCTTTGATTTGGAAATAAATTCCTCTGCTGCTAGGCTGCACCTTGTAATGGTGACAGATAACATGTCAGAATTGCTGTATGTTCCTCAGGACAAACCCAAAGCAAGTGTAAACTTGATTATATATTGTGCTTTGTACACAGTTTTACATAGCTTTTCCACAGGCTACACAGACATTTCCAAATGGATTTGTTGAGATGGTTCACTCTTGAATTACACAATGTCAACCTAGATAATTGACAGATTCTTCTAAATTTTTAATTTTTAAAGCACATTGTTATGTATTTCCCTACTAGGTAGGGTAAAGCATTTTCTTGGCAATACTGGAATGCCCTGAGGATCCCCAAAAGCCTTTTAGAAAATATTTTATTTACTGTGAGGAGGACTTGAGATAACCCTTTTAGGTATCTACAAGATTTGCAAAGCATGGTGAGGACAGATTGGCAGTGTATGTCTGCATCTCAGACTTTACTGCATAAGGTTTACTGTGTATGGTTTCAGGCCAATGGCAATACTATGAGGGTTTAAGAGTGTCTTTGTAAAATTAATGTTGGTGATGTGACAGCTAGTATGAAGGGCTGAGACTGATTCATATAGATGCTCAGCCATGCAAAATTCAGAGGTAAATTTCTTTCCTGCTTCTCTGTGGTACCTAAAAGTCTTGTTTTACAAGATTTTAAATCTAGAGAAGAGGTACTAGGTAAACACTTGGTGTGATGCTACTGGTCTGAAGTGGTGCCATGGTTAGAGTTGAATATGGTACTGCTTCAAATGCTCAACAAGTTTTGCCTCTTTTCCAAAGCATAACACAACAGTGAAACAACTTAAAGAAAAATAAAATAATAAAATAAA
>VXAB01011725.1:0-41470 GCA_013399175.1 Odontophorus gujanensis
AACCTTATGCACCTTTCAGAATGCACAGAAACTACTAAATGCAACAGATTTTCTTCACGTATTAACTGCAGTCTTCTCTAAGATATAAGTAGGCCTATTAGTCACTTTCTTTTCTTAACACCCTTACCATATCAACCTCTGCAGCTGTTAGGGTTGCTCTGCACATCATTTTCTCACCAGTCTTCCACTCTAATGCTTTACTCCGTTATTATTTCTGAAAAGCAAACAAAGCAAATTCTTTTCACTAAATCAGTCCTCTTTCCCTGCTTTCACTATTTCATTTTAAGTGCACTCACTGTTGCAGCCATTGCTGCTTGTAGTCTCAACCAGGTGGGCACCACACTCTGAGGAACTTGTCCTTGCAATGGTGGCTTTCCTGGCCATAGGAGAAACAAACAAAAAGGAGAAAGCACTGAATGAAAAGTAATCAGAGAAGAGAAACATTAACTGTGTGATACTTCCACTAGAAAAACAAAGAGTAACATAGCTCTTCCACAGTTACCTCCTAATCCATACTCAGCATTTCTGAGAAGCATGTATCTGAGGGAGAACAACAGAGATCAGAGGCAGGAAGGAGCACTAGGACCTACAAGGCTTTTCTCCTACGTTAAGGTTCCTGTTCCAGTCTGATTTGTCAGGATTTTATTAAACAATGTGTAGATAACATGAAATCATTTAATTTGTCTTAAACTCTCTTTAACATTTGGAAGGGAAATTTCAGTAGTGGTATTTTCTACCTTTGAAGAGAAACAGATCCTTTAGATAGAGCTTTCTCTTGCTTTCTCTTCCCCTCTTTCTTTTAATAGTAATTAGACATCTGCTCTCCTCAGAAGAGTCATGATCTGTTCTCCTTTCTGTCCAGTTTGTGTCCTGTGGAGGTACAACTCCTCCACAAAATCTGTTGTCTTGGATAGCTCAGATGCCTTATTCCTAGACCCTGTGGTTCTGGCTGGCAGAGCTCCCGTTCACCAATGTAAGCTTATCATAGAGGTGATTTGCCATTCCAGTATGGACTTACAGTACAGTATAGAAATAAACTGCAGTTACTCTAGTTTTCCCTGGGGTTTTCTCTACCCTTTAAGAGTGGCACTCAGGCCTCTATTTTTTCTTTCCTTATTACTGATCTGTTTTATGTGGAATCTATGCTCATCAGCTACCTTTCTCAATCATCTTCCAGTAACCATTCTACAAAATGTTTCTGGAGAAGGAAGGCCAGAAAGACCTCTGCTGTCCAGCAAACTGCTTGTAGCAAAACATGCAGGGATTTTGAATGCTTTCCTGTTTTCCTCAGAACACAACTGTGGATGTGTCCTCTATCAGCCTTCTGTAGAGAAGTTAATCATGGAGATTTCCCAAGATAGTCTGGTATGAAAGCTAGATCCATGGTAGCTAACTAAGCTGTCACACTGAGTTGCTGTCCTTATTTCTCTATGAGACTCTACTACTTGTTCTGCCCAAGTGAACTGATCTCTATAAGGAAATGCAGTGTTGGAGGTTCACCTTCCAGCTATGTAGAAGAAGACTCGTGCAGGCCTGTAACTGCTGTTATTCTAAGCTTCTGTACTTTGGTATGCAGGCTGTTTGACCACAAAACTTAGTAAAGTGGCTCCAACCTTCCCTACTTCTACTGCATGCAAGAGGAAAAGGCTTCTATAATGGGTTAGTCTTTGAATTTTATGCTCTCTGAAGACTTTTTTCCCCTTTTTTGTTCTCTGTAGAAGTTATATGGGACACACTGTGTTATTTATGTTACATAAAGCCATGCTTCCAAGATCACACCAAGGAAGAAATGTCATACTGGCTTCATAAGGAAAAGTGTATCTTAGGGCGTCAAAACAGATCTGGGGGTATTTCTCATTGGAAATACTTTTCATCTCAAAGAGATTCTCAGCAAGTGTTTTCTGTCTCCAGAGCAACACTGCTACATTAGCAAAGATCACACAGAGCTTCGGTGCATCACCACAGGAGAACAACTCCCACCTCATCTGCCACAGCTATCAACACAGGGAGCAATTAGTGCCCTGTGCAAATTGCTCTCAGTTGGATCCAGAATGATAACACCAGCAAGAGATCAGCTGGCTTTTGTACACAGACAAGTAGCACTTTGTTTGATGTGCACTGGTGCTGGGTGCTGCTCCAAGCACATGCACACACGGCTGCAGTCAGCTTTGTTTTTCAATTCATTTTTCAATACACCATCACTGGCCTGAGGTGAGGTTAAGGTTTTTGCTTGCCAGAGTGAGCTGGGAACAGCTGTGGGTGCTTTGGGACTGCCCAGGGGACCCTCTACCGGGCACCTCTTGCCTCTTCTTGTATTGCTGATGGCACATGTGATGGACACAATGTACCCCTTCTGCCAAAGAAGAGAAATTTGACCATACCTTTGGCTTCTGGAACACTGGAGTGTTTTTTTAGGTTGAAATACACACCTAACTCAGGAAGTTGTTGAGACAGGGAGAAAAGCAGCATTTAGAGAACACCAAATGCTCTGAGTTCTCCCTTTTCGGCTTTCTTGAGAAGAGAAAGAAACCAAAACCTAACTCATGGATGAAAACCAATGCCTTCATCTAAGATCAGGTATTGGCAAAGAAGATAAGGATGAGCTGGTTTGCCCAAACACATTTGGTGAGGCTCTGAGCACCTGATCGAGCTGTAGATGTCCCTGCTCTGTGCAGGGGGGTGGGACTAGATGGCCTTTGGGGGTTCCTTCCAACTCACATTATTCTATGACTTGTATGAACTTTTGAAGTTACTTAAAGCTCTATTCTAGTACCTTTATAATAATTTGTAAACACTTTTTTTGCTAACTACTAATATAGGGCTGCACTGCTGATAAGACAGAAATAATTTAATTTAAATGACTAAAGTAAGGGAGGGATATCCTCTACAGACAAAATTTAATACCAGCTGTTTTATCAAATACTCTCAACTTCTTCTCTGTGTACTCAGCTGTAGGAAAGACAGCACGTGGTAGGTTTCCATTACAGCAGCTGGGGTGAAACTAGACTGGCTCTTCAAAGGTTGCTCATTGGAAAACACTGATCAGAATGGTTGATCTGGCAATCTGATAATGGAAAAGCGAAGAACAGAACTGCAAGGGTATCATAACCAAATTGAAATACAGCACAGGAGCAATAGAGAGGCTTCAAGTGTGTGATGGCTAATAATTACAGGGATGGTAAGTTGTCTTAAAAAGGCCTAAATATCTGTACCTCAAAAACAAGGGAGGACATAAGAGATTGACTTGTGTACACATATGCGAGCTGTATAGAGGCATCAGTTACTTTGCCTGCCAACTGCACTGAAGAGGAACTTTGGTAATCCACCTCTACTTCTTAAACTTTGGACAACATAAGGTTTACTAATACTTTAAAATATTAATGGTAACTCTCTCCGAAACTGATAGTTGCTTTGGCAAAGTAATAGCTTAGAAAAGACATTTAGAAGGAAGTATAACATCATAAGCAACACGTTGAGACATCCACATTAATTATGCTGAATAACCACACAAACCTTATGGATAATGCATTACATACTTTTATATTCAAATAATTAGTACATGATTACCAGAAGGAATTTCTACTTGATTAAATAGCTTCAGCACTCTGAAGCACTTTTACCTGCAAAGGAAGTAGAATGTTCCAATCAAAAGAACTCCTAGAAGGAGAAGTGAAGCCACGAGAACTGCAGACAGGTCACCTTTTGTTTGAGACTTGATGCTGGGCAGCAAAACTTCTTCACAACGTGCTCCTGTGTAATTCTCAATACACCTGGGAAGCCAAGGTGTGTATGAATTAGAGCATTACGTGGCATCTAACATGAAAATACTGTGTTAAGCGGGGTGAGAATAGGGAGAAGTTCATATTTGTTTCATAGCACACTTTCTTATGGAATTTCCACTTGCCTTACATTTCTGGAATAAAGGGGATTGGGCACGTTGGCCATCACGTTTATATTCTGATTCATACAACTTTTACGTATAAAGTTCTGTTAAATTGTGGATTTCTCGATACATTTATTGGATGAACAATATATGTCACAGTTAAATCTGCCTCTTTCATAGGCAGGTTTAATTAAATCCAGCCTTGAACACTTACATTTCTTTCAGACAAGACTTGTTTGCCCATCTAGGCAGTCAGCTGAAGCACTCTAGGGAACAAGCTTCTGAAGAGCTGGGATGAGCTAGCTTAATCTATTTGTTATGCAGAAATTAGACTCCTCTTATAAAAGGACTACAGCTTGAACAAGTGCTCTGGGACTTTCTTCTGCCTCTATTGAGACGTTACTAGGATTGAAAAGAACACAGAAAACCTCCTCAGTTTGAAGAACAGTCCCACCTAACCTGAAACAGGAATTTTGGTGTTTATGGAGAAGATTCAAACAGAACTACCTTCCTTGCTGGCAAGTAATACATCTGAGAAAAAAAATTACACCCAGAAGTGCAGTTCAGCAACTGAAAGAGAGACATGGGAGATGCCTTGCTGCTTGTCTTTGGCTATGAGGGGAAGAATTAGCATACCGAGCAAGTTAGCAAGCTGTTGCATGTCAGGTGTGTAGGTCAAGTTGGCCAAAATGGATTTTATGCACAAAAAGTAAGCATATTTACGAAGGAAACACTGGAGGTTTGTACAGATGGTGCCACAAGGTGCTATTATTTTACAAAACTTCCAACATGTTCACATCTCTCTGAGAATGAGCAGTAACTTATCACCCAAAAGAGTTTCTGATTTCCCTCTGAGCTCAGCTTCAGCCATGCAGTTCCAACTGGATGACAGCTGAGCCCTCTGCCAGGCCAGGCTGTGCAGTAAATCCATGAGCTGTGGTGGCAGCAGCAACAGCCCAAATATTACAAGGACAAGCACTGGGGTATGTCAAACAGAGCAGCAAAGGAAGTAACTGACAGAGCTGCGCTGTTTAAGGGGTTGCTCTAGCTCTTCAGTATTCTCCATTTTGATTTCTTCTTATTATATTTGGTTAAAAAAAATGGTGTGTGTGTGAAGGAGGGGAGGCATCTGAAGCTCTGAGATGTTTCAAGACTAAAACTGCAATAACCCATTAAATAAAGCAGGTAACTCAAAGCTGTTACCATTTAATACCATGAGACCTAATTCAAGTAATGACAAAAAGTATTCTGAAAACTTGCAAGTGATGTTTGCTTTCCACATGACATACTTTAATTTACAGTCTGTTTCCATCCAGCCTGGATTTACTGTAAAGCTGAGGGATTAGAGAGCATGCAGCTTCCTTGCTACGTCACAGTGGAGCACTTCAACTCATCTGGTTGGGTGCCAACTGGTTGCTGACCTTAGGCTCACCTTACTTTGAAAGGTTTTGTATCCTGTATTGTACTCACGAAATCTAGAACCAAACTAATTATAAAGTGGTATTTTGCTATAAAAACAAACTCAATAAGTGGCTTAGTAATTCATATTGATCAAAAATATCAAGGCTGAAGTTAAACTTTCCTTCATTTTTTCTTGTTTGTAGCACTTATTCTGCAAAATTTTCTTAAGGAATTTACTGCATCACAGAAAATGGAAAGCACTTTATGTAGTGACTACATTCAGTACGTATCCTCCTCTGCGTGTATGTGCTCCTCTCTGTTTCTGTTACTGAAGGTCTTGCTTCGTGCTATTTCTGGCACTGAAGTCATAATAATCTGTGACATGGACAACTTCAGGCTCTATCTGAGGAAAACGGGCTGAGCCCCGTAATGTATTTAGCAATCTCAATTGTCACTGGCAGCTGCAAGGTATGATTTCAGATAAGAGGTTAAAAAAGGGTTAAGGGGGAAGGAACAGCCAAGAAGGAAAAATGTCAAGCCTATCTAAATGCAACAAATAGACCGCTGTCAGCATATCACCACGCTCACTGTGTATGGCTCCCAGCACACATTTTCTGTGACTTATGGACTTCTACTTCAGTACTAAAGGTCTTCAGAACAGGTCCAAACTATTACATAAAGAACTACTAACATGTCCTCTAATTCTCTGTATTCAAAAATAAAATGTAAGTCCTAACAGATGACGAGGGAAGAAAAAAAATAATCCCACAGGTATCATCACTTATTAAAGCTCTGCTACTGATCAGTCACCATTTACTAAGGACAATGTGAGACTTGTCAGATTTACTGCACTCAGCTGCTGGGAGAAGGAAAGGTAGGCAGACTGCTCTGATTGTGTGAGATAATGCTCCAGATATTTATTGTAAGTATTGAGGCATTTCAGGAGCCTATTCCTGAAAAACTGTCGAATACTTTAAGAAGAGAAATGTAGTTTTGAGTAGGGCATTGTTCTCTTGCAAGTAAGAGAGAAATGCTTTGTAGAACTGAATAGAGTAACAGGAATAGAGAACGGAATATAATATTCATAGAAGTATTCTTGAATACCAATGAAAACTGAAATGCCTCAACTGTAAATGTTCAAATTCTGGCTTGCATGAGTTTTTATGAAGGCACTGGTGCTGATGTGCAAACCAGTGGAGGGTTGTGTTATATATACAAGCAGCTGATGCTTTAAGACGACCAAGACAGGTAAGGGTTTCTGTGTCAACAGTGTAGCATTACAAAGTTGATTTTTTTTTTAATGGAAAAAAAAAAAAAAGATCTTCCCTAAGAAGTGAAAATTTCTAATACAATCAGATCTGAAAGACAGCAGCCTTCACATGCTCGAGGAAGGTTGTGAGACTAGACACTCCTCTTTCAGAGAGCATCCAGGCTTCTGCTCTCCTTGATTTCCTTGATCCTTTCCTCACACACCTCTTGATCTGCAGATGAGCAGCATCACTCTTATATATGAACTTAATATAGCAGCTGTGCTGGAGACAAAACACTGACATAATAATACATTAATCAGAACTACCCACAGCAGCATCAATAAAAGTGTGGAAGGAAATAGATTGCTTTGAATTAGATGTCAGGACATGACTAGCAGGTCTGGAATTACAGTTAGAGATTGGAACATAAAACATCAATAAAAAATAAACACCACAGCTTTCCAATGACACCAAGCATTACTGCAGTCTCATTTGCAGATACTCTGCCCATCTGATTTAGGTGAGGAGGTAGGGTTTCCTTCTCTCCCAGACTCTAAGGTGGGTGGCACAAGCAATATCTGACAGATTAAACTCTGGAAGTAAGATGTGGTTCAGATACACACACAGACTTCCCACTGCTTATTATTACACAACAGGAGCGTCGATTTTAGTTTTCTTTCAGTCTTTAGTGAGGAAAAAGCTGTACACTTCTTGGTAGAAAAATTACTTGCACGTACAAAAAGCTCTAAGCAGTTAAAGACATCTGAAAAATGAGCTGCGTGGCAGTGTAATTGAGATGGTGCAGCTGACAGCTTCAAAATCACCACCGTGTTTGGTCTGTAGTACTCTTCAAAGGTTGTCCTAACCATACACTATAAAGGCATCTAGTAAATATGAAAAAGACTTCAAAGCCTAAGTCAATAAGCAATGACAAAGATACCTGGAAGTTTTAAATGGCTTTTTAAAAAAAATTCTGTAGCTGTATTTTCCAGACTTACTTCAAAGCTGCATTCGTATCCATAGAGAGTAAAATAAATCTCATACCACTGCTGGAAATAAGTGGCAAGAATGGGTCATTTTCCCTTAGCATGCCTTACGTGGTGTGCTTTACCATAGTATCTGGGAAGTCTTCTCACTAATATGTTTCAAGCTGATGAAATAATGTAGTCATTTCTATTTTATGTCCATTCAAAAGAGGTTAGGGTATGCAGAAGCGTGGCTTTGAAGGCAGGGGAAGAAGAAAGGCCCAGTGATCTTCAGCAAGGTGTGAACTCTGAAGATTCACAGCACAGCAAGTGTATCACTTGTAGGGACAGTGAATGAAGGTCCCATTTAAGAAAGACCCACACATGGATAGGGTGGACAGAAATATCCCAATGGCTTGTAAAGTCATACAGCCTAAAGCTGCATTAGCTGTGTGTTCTGCTCTGAAAATGTTGAGTGCAAAGAGGGAGGGGAAAAAGCAAACAAACCAAGCAGCAAACAACAACCTGCATCTTCTCTGAAACGAAAAAATAAACGTTCTCAGGAAAGTCCTGCATAAGACAACATGGGAACAGCAGAACATCACCTCGCAATGAAATCTTAACTTCATTCTGCACTGCGTTAATTAATGATGATGGGACAGCTGCACATCAGGTGCTGAGGCAAACATCTTTCAGCCCAGCGTGTTGTGATACACCTGAGGCAGCTGCTTTCACAGCCTTCTGTGTTCTGCTGCGTTTGTTTATTTAGCACAGTTGAGCGTTCCTGGGTTTGAAGCTCATGTTGCATATGGTGACAGATGTGCCTTTTGCTGCTGAGGTCATTAACTCAGTGTTAGAAAAGGAACAAAGAAAGATGGCAGCTGAGCAACCTCGTGTTCTAACATAATCATCTGTGTTTAAAATCTGCTATGTTGTGCTGTGGGAGGAAAAGGTCAACTACTGTTTTATTTATATTACATCTCTACAATGCATATATAGCCAATATCTGAGAGGATATTTCAGTATAAAGAACTTAAACATCCAAAAGTAAAGCTAGCTAGCATGCAAGGAAACATGTATTTCTAAAGAATGATGCAGTTTTCCCATTTATGTTGTGAAATTACTTCCAGTGACGTTGCACCAGGTAAGCTGGACTATGTTTAGCTCAACACATTTGTCTAGATAAATAACATGCCAAGGCAAATGTGTTTTAAGGTATTTTTGTACAGTTTGCTGGCCTGTTCTCATTCCATCTGGCTCTTTTAACCAACGCTGTGCTAACAACAAAGCAGCCTTTGAGTCTAGAACTCTGCTTCAGTCTTTGTGTTGGTGGGAGATGATCATCTGGGATCACCTGGAAGCTGAGGGTGGGGTCTGCAAGACATCTGTATCAAAGAAACGTGGAGCAAGTGCGTGATGCTGTGGTTCTGTGATGCTGACAGCCTTGACATTCCAGAGCAGAATATTTTTCTGAATTCTGCTGAATAGTGATGCGTTTTTTTCTGTCGTTTCTATTCACATCATTGCTGATTACTAAGATATCTGTGTATAAACAAAACCTTTCTCATCTATAATTAGCTTTCTCTGACTGATTAAGGAACATGCTTAGAATGAGGACATGCTTAAATAGAATGCTTCTATTTAAACCCTTATAACTTTATAATCAACCATTAGGTACAGAGGAAAAATACTTGATAATTTAAATGCAATAAGATTGCCTGAGTGTAACAGAAATGCTCTTAAGATGGTACTTTTCTGCTTCAGCAGATTATAAAATCTTCCAGTACGTGAATTACGAATGACTTCATTTGGAGCTTTTTTAAAGTGGAAGTTGTCTATGCTGACTAGCTTGTGCTCCTGAAGAATGAGTTCTGATATTTGTTACTTCTTATCTATGGTTACTTCATCAGATATGCTTTCCTTATTATGCAGTCCACCAACAGTCGAGACTGAGTGCTTTGAAACCCTGTAACTAATGCTGTTCAGCCTACTTTTTTTCCATATAAGCATTTAAATATCAATAATGAGGGATTCATTCTAGAAAAAACACGCATATATCAATGTGCCTAAAATGCATGTTTTACTTTGTGTTGTGCTTGTGTTATGTATTTGACATCACAGAAGTTTGTGAGGTATCAGCTATAATTAGTACAGTACATCACTCTTGAGCTTTATCCTTATTTCTGGATTGGATTCGTTGTATGACACTGGACAGTGCACTTGGCCATGAATGCTATGCTTATTTTTTAATGAGCAGTTGGTACAAAATTATCTTTTCTATCCTCACCTATTAGGTGAGCTTGCATGCCCAAGCTTGCTTGTTTAGATTGAATTGTTCAGCACAAAACAGAAGAAATATTTGAATTAGGCATGTTAGAAAACATTTTGTTTCCTTCTGTTTCACCCAATTATTGTTACTTATAACTCAAGATTGAAGAGGGAGCAGAAGCTGCCACAGAGAGGAAAAAGGGGGTATCCACAGCCATACACAGCAGGTGTCTGAATGTCTATTAATATGTTATGTAAACCTATTAAATTAACCATCATTTATCATGATGACAGTAACTCAGAATTAGAAAATGCAGAACCATAAAAACTAAAATCTAATTTGGCATCATTTTATGTATTGGTAAAAAAACAAATAAAAAGGTCGGACTGTATTTACACAGGGAATCCAAAAGCAGAACTGCAGTCAACAAATGCAAAAGCAGGAGATGAACTCCAAAGGGAAGAATGGTCCAATAAACCAATGGTCTAACGAGTATCTGTATTTACTGCCTAGGTCCCTCAGCAAGTGGTCTTTGGCTGTCACTGTAGATCTGCCCTTTGAGCATGTCCTTGTGATTCAGAGAACATGGTAAGTCTTGGCTTATGTTAGCTTGGGTTCTTTCTGCCTTGAAAAACAATATTCCTTTTTTGTGCCTCAATTTTTCTTCATGTCAGGCCATTTTTACATGATTCGAATTTCTGCAGTATAATTCATCTGGAAGAAAAACTGGGAAGGTACACTTTGCCACTCCTAATACCTTGACTTACATTTCATTCTGCGTTCGGCAAAGGGTATTTTGTTGCTTTCTGTATTGTAATAAGGGGAGGAAACATGGCTCCAAATATAGATGTCATCCTGAATGCATACATAACTGAGTGCTGTTGCATCCATCAAACGAGTCATACCCCAGGTCTACTCATTTAATTTTCCTCATCGTCATATCTGTGAGTTTAGTAAGTTACCTGAGTGTGAAGGACTGAATTTCAGACAGCCCTAAGTAACATATTTTCCTTCATTCAGTGGTTTAACAGTGCATTCTTAAAGAAGCAAAATGGAGAAACAGTTTTGATACAGTTACTGCCCAGTGTTTAAACACACAAATTTTAGTTTGACTCACCTGCAGAATGGACTGGGTACAGTAGGAATCATATAGCAAATCCCTCCATTTAGACAGAAAGATCCATAACTGGTGCCACAGAGTTCTTCATGATCTTAAACATAAGACCAAAATAAAGAGTGAAAAATTGAGATTTCTATATTTTCATCAACAATTATCATTCCTTGTTTTTTTTTGTTTTTTTTTTAGAAAAAAGAATAGCTATATATATATAATACACATATATGTGTGTGTGTGTTTCAGGGGTAAGTTGTGGTACAGCTTCATGTTAAGATAAACAAACCAGAACAAAAAACCACACTAAGAACAAATATAGACTCAGTCTTGCCACTCAGAACAGCAGTGCAGAGCACCATCTATCTTGCAGAATTGTTTTATGTAACTATGACTATATGCAAAAAAATTGCATATCTGTCACCATAAATGCAGGAAGTTTCTTGTGCACGGAGAGGAGTTTTTGATTCTCCATTGCCTTTCATGAGCAGCAGCCTTACAGAGTAAAGGGATACAAATGATGTGAAGTCCAGTTTGCCCTGGTTCAGTGGCATAAACCATTTTGAGCTTAACTAGCTTCTGTGAGAGATTCAGAGTCAGTACACACAATCCCAGAATACTTCCATCTGTGGTTCAGCTGTATTAACAACTGAATCATAGTGGTTGGACACCACTAGTTTTAACATCTAATTGAGCACCTAGCAAATGAAACTACAATATCTCAGTCAAAAGAAAAATAGAACAGTCTTCTGACATCACAAGCCTGAGAATCATGTGTTACCTCACACTTTAGGTGTTGGTTTTGCTGCTATTTCTCCCAGAAGTTGTGAAAATCAGAACTTGCTGTCTCACTATTTATGTATAGAAGACATGCTCTGTACACAGTGTGGCATTGTTTACAAGGAATCAAAACTTTCATTTGTTTTTCAGAAAACAAATAAAGTTGAGGTTCCCCTTTGTTCCTGGAGGCAAAAGTGAGAAAGTGGGGTCGAAGGTATTCTGCCTGAGAGGGAGCTTCTGTATAGAAAACTTTGCATATGGAGTAAATCTGGCTTTTCTGAGAGTACTGGAAAATGTTAGCTTCTTGTGCTCTGCAATACCACGCACCCTGGTAAGCACTGTACCATCTTCAGCAATTCCACTCTCCCCATCTTTATATTTTTCCATTCTGGCAATGTCACATTGTTACAGGAATGTGAATGAAGTCCATATATCATTTTAAGACCAAGGCAGTTATAGCACAGAGATCAACAGGGTTGAAGTTTCACATTCATGCTATCCAAGTGCTAACATCCAAAGGGTAACTGGACCTTTTGGCATGTGTGCAGATAAACTGGGGACCTGGAGGGGAGACGTAAGCCTGAAAAGAGTTCATGTTTGACCTTACTGCATTGGTTCAGGATGTGATATCACAGAAATTTGTGCTCCACCCCATTTATTAGGAGGGAAATAAAAATTTATTTTAACTCTGAGGCTTTCTGCACTCATCTACTGGCAAATAATTTACTGTAAGTTTGCTATGGAAAGACATTCGAGTTATTTTGCATGGATAACTGTCTGACTGCAAAATAGTAATAGAAAACAAGAACTGCAAATTATTTTATTTTAGTCTATTGGAACATAACAATGAAACATCTGTGGCAGTGTAATCGAATTAAAGGCCACGTTCTTTCTAAAGTGAAAAGAGAGAATATTGGATACATGAACACTGTATCAGGATATAAGAACCAAGTGAGAAAAAGCAAAACTCTCAGCTCAGGCGTGATCTCAACTCCATTTAGTGTCTGAGGGAGCCAAGTGTTGAGATTCTACCAGTTAGAAATGTGAGATGGGGTAGGCCCCACAGAAAAAGCTTAGGAAAAGCCTTTAGAGAAATTCTTGTGAGAATTGATGAGAACTTATTAACTGCCTTATAACCCTGCCTTACAGTTGTACACTTCTTTACCATTATGCAGAATTAGGACTGTCTTACTGTCTCATACTGGCATAGCAGTGGAGCACTGAAATAAACTAGGTGCCTCAGTCATTCAGAACTCAGAATATTTAGGAAAAAGATCCTCTCCCTCTTACAGCGTGATCTATGTATTGAGGACTAGCTCTGCAACCCAACTAGACATTTTTGTTCTGGAAAAACACCTCAGGTACTCTGTCTTATAAAAAGCGAGGGAGGGAGAACATGAAGTGCCTAGGAGGCCTTCAAAACCTTTTCGATTGTAATTACAGACAATTTCTCTACAGGCTGTTTCTTTCTAGAGCTTGACTTCATTCTAATGCTAAGGGGGAAATGGTAACCTTAATTCTACCAGTAATGGGTTGTGTGAACAAACATCTACATCCATGTAGGTCATGTGCCCCATATTCCAAGTAACTGTACTTTTCATTAATAGCACGTTGCATCTGAATCCTTTGCTACTACTTAAGGAAAGTACCCAAGTAATACACTATTAAGTAGACCATACAATTGTGAAAGAGAAGAAAATTCAGATACTCCAACAGTAAAGAATAAATAAGTACATAAATAAAAATTAGTTTCTACTAGTTGAGGTTTTTGATAATATTTGAAAATGTGTATTATTGTATTTTCATACCCACTTCACCAAAATACAGCAGTTTGTATCAATTTACAGCTATAGCTCTGTATTTGTAGGCAGGAGTGTATGAATGTAACAGTTTAACCCTTTGAATTTATCATCAGTGATGGCAGAAGAATATAACGGAGAATCAGAGGGGGTTCACTACAAGGAAAAACCCAATTACATTAACGTTGGGGAATATGTTTTTGCTGAAAGGTGGGATGGCGAAGAATGCAACAAGATTGTTCCTTATAAAGCTAGACTGATTATTTAAAACTGGCAGAGGTAACAGCAGCCTCTAAAAACACTGACACACAATTTCTCTTTGCAAGGACATGCATGAACACTTGCCTCTAAACTATCCTGCCTATTCCCATTACAACTTTTTTTTTTTAATCAACTTAACCATCCTATCTATTAAAAAGAAAAGCAAATGAAGGCTCAACACCACCTTAACCCTCAGAGAACAAAACTAGCCTTGATAATCCACATGCTGACTCAAGTGTGGTGCCTGGTCCAGAGGATAAAATGAGTACGGACCACCCAGGCCTGAAGTCTGCTAAAACAAAAGGGCAGGGGGAATGGTGGGAAATGTTGACCAGAAATAAAGGAGCTGTTGCATTTTACCTCACTTACAGTCAATTGTGGACTGTATGCATATTGATTACAAGCTGTTAAACACCAGGACTGAACAAAGCAAACTTTGAGAATTTGTTCTGCTGACAAGTTGTAAGTGAAGACAGTCCCATGCTGCAGTTATGATGATCCCAAAGGCAGCTGTCAAAATCAGTGCAAATGTAATGAATTCTTATTATACATACACATCAAGTAAGGGTCTGGGAGAAATTACCTGTTCGCATATTATTCCAACAACTCTAATTCTTGGTCAGAAGCTGTTCTTCTAAAACAGCACCTAAAGACAAACATGTAAACACAGTATGTCATTATTCCTAGTGACCTTTTCCCCTGAGGAAGCAGCTATAGGAATGCATCTCACAGTGCTGCTGCTAAGACACTTGTTGTACTTTGACAGCAATATTACGTGTAAATTCCATTAACTCAAACTTAATGGCAAGCACTCAAGCGTACGGTTAACTTCAAAGGGCAAGGCTACAGAGGGAAAACAAATTCACACTAAAGCATGTTTAAATTCTTAAAAGTATTGGGCTTAAAAGTACAGACAATCATTTCTAAAATATGGAACAGAAGCTGTCTGTCTGCACTGAAGCCAGTCTTCACATGGCTAAAAAGAAACTTATTCTGTGCACATGCCAGCTGCAAGCACCTACTGCTGCTACATTCTGCTTCAAGGCACAGTCAAGGCTTACTGTACCAAGTAAGTTACCAAACAAACCTCATGTGGAAGTTCTTATTTTTCAGCGTTTGTGCTTTTTGCTCCTAATTATATGCTGAAGTGTAAATAAAATAAATCGTCAGACAAACTCTCTTGTACTGGAAGAAATGCAGAGACAATGAGCAGTAAAATAATCCTCATTTCTCTTTCACTTTTAAAGATGTAGAATTTCTTTTGTACTTAGTACTAAGCACACAATTCTGTGCATCTCCTGTGCAATCCAAGGTGATGAACATGTGTATTTTGTGTCTAAGATTTAATAAAATACCCTAACTTCAAGTAAAAGGTCACTTTTTAAAGAGATGTTGCTGACAGTACTCAGTTGCAGTGTGGTGCTTGGTTGTTTATTGTTTTAAAGTGAATCATTAGGGAGCCATGCATTTAAAGTAAATGTTTTTCTCTCAAGTGCTCATTTTCAGTATTACCAGTGTTGAAGTATCAGTTTTAAACGGAGCAAACCATACTCTGTACCTAGTTAGAAAAATAAGCTGGACTGTTGCTACATAAGGTGAAGAAAATGAATTGTTATAGCAGAAATTGTTGCTAAACCTGATTCTAACTTGTTTCCATCTGTGCACTTAGCTACTATGTGCTACGTAAGGGATCATTTGTTCATGTATTCCACACCTTCCAAACTCAAAGTCTTCTTTTGAGGCTCAGCTATACCTTATGCTCACAGAAACTAGGAATATAATTCTATGCATGTTTAGAAGTTTATCTTGCTTGCACCTTGGGAGCTTTTTGAAAGATTACTCTGCGTATTGAGTATTTTAATCTGAAGTTTAAATTATAGTCTGTTTTGCTTTGCACCAGTTTACTTCACTGAAAATAATTCAGGTCACTTCTTCTTCCTACATCTGTGTCATCTAAACTGGTATTAATAGTAACTGATGTATTGTTTGGAAGATTCCAGTTTATACATTAAAGTTAGGTCACCAACGCACACTGAGATATATATGGATACTGTTTTAGTCTCTTTGATCACCTCAAAGTCCTGTTCATCTTTGTCTTCACAGTCCTGCTCTGTTAGTAAGGGCTACAGTTGAGGAAAGAATTTAAATCGTGTTTAGAGGTAACAACATCCTTGTCCTCTGTATAACACTGAGTTAAAGCACACGTACATGCTGAACTGTGCTGATGTGCTAGTAGGCTCCTTAAACTTGAGCTTCATCAAGGACACATCTTAGGATATCTACCAAGCAATTAATAACCCACAGCTCTTATCTCTTCCAAGAGTTATCTCAAGGTCTTGTTAAAAGGAGTTTATTTTCTTATTTAGGTGGCAACTCCTACACCCTGACCACACGAAGCTTGTAACTGACTTTAGCATGGGAAATGATCAGGCATCAGAGAAAAATGCTTCCAACTGCCTGAAACAAGTGAGGATCTCAATAAGGAATGCTTCATATGCGCCAGCACACTCGTGTAAGGACAAAGTGTACCTAAGTTTACTTTCTGAAACGTTCTCGCAAGGACCCAAAGAAGCTCTGAAAATGTGAAGGTAAGACAGCTCGCTTGCAATGGACAGCTCATTTTTTTTAATTGTCCAAAAAAAAAAAAAAAAAAGTCTAATGTTTTTCTGCAGTAATAAATGACCGAGCCTTCTCGTCTCAGCAATGCAAACTCCCACCAGAAACCCCACGCAAAGCCGCGCTGCCGCTCAGCTGAGCTCAGCGCCCCTTCTCCTTTAAGGCACGCGGAGCTGGCGGCCCTGCGCAGAGCCCCGCTTACCAGCACGGCTATTCCGCGCTCCGCCGCCGCGATCCCCGTCACGCACTCACGGGGCGATCCGCCGAATCAACGCCACCTCTAACGTGCATCGCGTAATCCCGCAGCTGCTCTCTGTACGCGGTTATGTAATGCTGGCGGCTAGCAAAACAGGACAAAGCGGCCGAGCGCGCGCGCGCGCGGCGTTCCCCCCTCCGCTCTCCCCTCGCGGTGTCGGTCACGCGCGAGAAGCGCGCGCCGGGGTCCCCGCCGGAACGGAGCCGAGCGATGCGGTGCGGCGGGCGGCAGGTACGTGCCACGCAGCGCGGGGTCGGCGCGGTGGGTCCCGTGGGGCGGAGGGGCAGCGCGGGCGGACGGCGCTCGGGGAGATCCTCCGCGGCGGAGAAAGTTTGCGCTCCACGCCGCCCCCAGCCCGCCTCCCGCGGCTGTCCCGGGCCGGGGGTCGAACCCCTGCGCTCCGTTGCGCCGTTCGGGCCGCGCGGGGCCCGGGACGGCTGAAAGCGCTCCGCCGTCCCGCGGGTCGGAGCTCGATAGGCCGCTGCCGGTGTGCGCGGGGAGCCGCGGGGATCCCCGCTGTAGCTGGGAAGCGCCGCACGCGGATTGCGCGCGTGGAAAGCGGTCAGCGGACGCGCGGGGGCTTCAAGTTTGTCGGTACTCAACGGTTTGGGACGAGGGTTCGATCGGTGTTCCCTGTGGGGTTTCTCGGCTGCTGCTCGACGGCAGGCGGACCCGCGAGGGCTGTGCGGGGTAAGGCACGCGCCGTTGTAACAGCTGTAAGCCAGTACGTACGGAAAGAGCGGCAGAAGCAACAGCTCGGGACGTGCACAGCTGCCCCGTGTTCGTGCACTCAGCGGAGAACTGCACGGCAGCCTCAGAGCAGGGGCACCTCTGTGCTGCGGGCTGCGATCAGCAGCCGCTCCCTCGCAGTGCGGTGCCCGCGGGCTGGGGTCTGCACACACCACGCTGGGTGGGTGACTTGCACGCCCTTCGTGTGCTATAAAGCTTTGTTATCTCAGCAGGCCTTGTGTGGGGGTGCTGATACCCAGAGGTTCTCTCATGGATGCTTTTAAGAGGGGGTTCAGGAGTACCACAGGTGTTGGGCTGCATGGGCAAATCAGGGCTTTGCTGTTAACGCTCTGCAGCTGTTCCCGTGTGAGGAAACAGCTGTGACTTGATCCTGTGAGCCGAGCAGGGAAGGAGCACCTCTTGCTTGCACAGCGTGCTGGATGAGAAGCATAAGAGTGCTGCTCCTACTGTGCTGTGCTTCCCGAGCACTGCTCCGAGAACACTCACAGCACTGCAAGTGGGGAGCCCAAAGCAGCGTGTGTGCACGCTTGTTCCTGTGTGCTCTGGAACAAAGTGGAGTTCCTGCAGCTCTGTGCTGCTGCTGCCCGTGGAGGTGCAAAGTTGCCTTTTTTCCTGTTGGGATTGAGGTGTGCTCTTTCTTGGAAGGCAGAGAAGAGGTTGAAGTTGGATACTGTCAGCGTGCTGTAACTATGCTCTGCACAAGAGCAGACAAAGAACATCTCACAGGAGTGTGTAGTGTTGGTTCTGAGTGCAGACTGGGGACAGTGGGTTGGAGGAAGACCTTGACTCCAACTGGTTCACGAGAAGAACAGTAAGAAAATAAGATGTGAGCTGTGTATGCTTGCAGTACAGGTGCCAACAAAAGCTGCTGCTCAGCAGAAGTGTTTCCAGACCATGGCTGCCCGCAAATGCAGAGCACAGTGCGTGGTGTAACTGTTCTCCCCATCACTGTGTTCCCAAAGGTCAGTTGGGTGTGAGCTCTGGGGTGGGCACGAGCAGCTTTTTGCCTTGCCTCTGTTTGCTCCAGGTGCTGCTGTGCACTGCCCCAGGTTGGGTCCAGAGAGGGCTCCACAGCCGGGCTGGCCAGCAGCCTGCTGACAGCTCCATCTCCAGCAGGCTGCACGCTGCAGCTGCTGACTCTGCAGCAGTATTGCATCACAGGTTGCTGCTTCTGTCGCTCTGTGCTCGAAGTGAGATTTCAAGCGTGGTCAGGAATGTGGTTTCACTGAAATTAACGTGATTTTCTCCAGACTGGGAGAAAGTGGATTGCCCTATGAGACCCTGGTAAGACTGAAGTTCACCTATAATTTTTTATCAGTATTCATTTAGATAATTGCATTACCTGACAGTAGCACAGTAATGAACTAAATCACACGACCAATCTGCATGCACGTTCTATACATGCAACAAACGATGTGTTCTGTCCTCATAGTACTCAATTCATCTGCTGGGCAGTGGTGTTCCCTAACAGACAGCACTTCATCCTACAAACGCCGCAGGACCACTGTTGCTGTAGGAGAGTGAGCTGGAGTCCCTCTTGCCTTGTACTGTCAAAGTGTCAACGCAGTGCTATTTGCAGAACTGGCTGATATGTGGGAGGGAGGCCATCGTTTTGTTCTCCTCTCCCTGCACATCCCAGCTGGATTCTGCACGCTATTAAACTTGGTGGCAGCAGTCCTGGTAGGTGTAATAACATGAGGAGTGAGTCTGTGCTGTGTGGGGTTGGAAAACAAAGAGAAGAGGTTTTGTTGTTGTGTTTTGCTGGGTTGTTTGGGGTTTTTTTGTTTGTTTGTTTTGGTTGTTTTTTTTTGCTTCAAGTTCAGAGCTGTCAGTAATTCTCACCCCAACTCGGTAGTGGGGTGGGCATCATCATACTTGGTGAACTTTCAACTTCAAGTGGAGCACAATAAACCTTAGTCCCATCACTATGTGGAATAACTTGTCCTGTGACTTTGTTTGGATCTGGAGGCTCCCAATGGTCCAATGGTGAGCTTAAAGCTTTTTTTCTTTCCCTCCCAAAAAAGTCTTCAGCTGTATAATGGGGGCTGAGGCTGAGTGCGACAGCAGGAGTTTTCCTTTGGTCTGTCCTGTAGCAGTCCTATTGACTGCAGTTGGGCTCTGGCAAGGCAAGGGCTGTGAGTTAGGGTTTAATTCCATGTTTTGTTATATGGTCACTGTTGATTACATATGGGTGATCCTGTTTGAGTCTCTGGTGTCGTGTGAGTAATGAGAGGCAGGTTCCTGTGAGCCTGAGGCATGGAATTTGAATGATACTTAGCAGTATAACATGTATCTGCTCAGTTTTTTATTCAAAACCATATTTTAAGCATGAGTTAAAACTGCACTTTAAAACATTCAGATACTTTGATTGCTAAACTTAGGACCTGTAAGTCAGAAAACTGAGGGCTGAGGGTTGCAGAAGCTTAGCTCTGTGTTTGTGAGCCATCCTGAGCACTGAATGAGCCAATGATTTGCAGGAAAATTAGTATGCAAACGTAACTGTTAACCTCCATTTGCATTAATCATCTTTTTAAGTCATATGCTGTTCTAAATATGATGCTTCCTAATTTTCCAGAGTTGAACTCTAAACCAAAATAACTGCCTTGCAAATTAGTTTCTGACATGGAACCTCTTCATATTGTTTGCATTTTTAAAAGACGTTATACAGAGGTATAACTTTTGTGGCTCACCTTAATGAGTCTGAGTGGGATCCGAGTCCTTGGGTAAGGCAGTGTTATTTTGTGGGTGAGGTTGGTGGAGGTCAGTCCAGGGAAATGAGGGGTGATGTCTGACCTGTTTCCCCTTCCCTCTTCTCCTTTGTGTACCTGTTCCAGCAGCCCTGCAGTGTTTCATGGCCCCTTTTCTCGTGGGCTGCCCGGCTGGGGTGTGTGTGGGGTTCATGTCCAGCGGCTTTTTTGAGGGGCTGCCAAATGAGTAAGAAAAGTAAGCAGCTGTAGGAAAACAGTTCAGTTTTTCTTGAGTGGATTGCCACCAGACAGCGTCTGGACTGTTCAGGGAACTTCCAAGGCTGCCTGCAAACCAGGGAAGTGTCAGAGCTTGTCAAAAAGTTGTGACTCTTGCACTTACAGCGACTTAACGGTGGAGGTTATTGAGGCACACCTACCAGCTTTTCCCTCAAAGAGGATGAGAATTTATATACCTCTGTCCACCCCTACCAAATTTCTTACAGAAAACGCATCACCGTGGAGGCGATGGTACGAATTTCAAGCAGGCTGTCTGAATGCGGGCTGCAGGGCTCCAGTCTGCGTTAATGAGCGTTAACGAGCACCGTGAGGTTGTGGTGCCTCAGCAGCACACAGCCCACAGCTTCGTGGTGTGTAAGAGCCGCCTGGGTTCTGCAGCCCGCGTCTAATAAATTGTCACTTTTCTGCCAGGGATGATAAAATTAGATTTGAAAGCAGTGTTTGAAGAGGGAGCTGAGATATGGCTCGCAGTTCGTACCGTGGCTCGTACAAAGGTCTCAAAGGCAACTTGGAAGATCTTGCATGTATTTTGCTTTTTTTCCTGTTGACAGCTGCCACTTCTGGCAGTATGAATGCTCTTTTTTTTCCCTCTTTTCTTTCATTTTAAGAAGTCGTTCCTGAGCAGGGAGCAGTAGCGTAAGACACTGTTAACTTCAGAGGCTGTTATTTTTGGGGCTGGTTCAAAGGGCAGGCTCTCCTCGGAGACATGGTGTGGCTGACTGGTTTCCTTCCACTGAAAGAGCAGTGCAGCACTTAAGCAGCATCCAGGCTCTACTTAAAAGCTTTTGACACGTTATCTCTGGGCAAAAAGAAATGCAGAGGAGGCTGTGGAGATCCTCTCGGCAGTGCATTGGGAAAAGCCTCTGCTTCTCTGGGGTTGACCCTACATAGTGATGGCTTTGCTCCCTTCCCTGTTGCTTAGGGCTGTGAGGTGCAGGCTCTTTTCCCTGTGTTTGTATGAGGACTCTTGTTAGGAACGCAGCACTGCTGGATATGTGTTTTCCTCTCTTTTTTTTCCTGATTCGTATTTACTCCCTTCTCAACCTTTTGGCAAAGGGGAGCATATGGCAATGTGCTGTCCATCTGGTTGCTGCTTACTGTGAACTCATGATGCAGGCAAACTTGGCCCCATCTTCATTTCTTAGGGAGGTAGAGCTGCTAATAGAATGACAGGTGAAGTGTGTTTCTGCACTGTAGAATGTAACTGAGAAAAGTGTGTACAGGGGGTCTTCTCTGAGCATGTTCAGTCTTCTGTCTTCAATACTCCTGCTACTTTTGTATTTAAAGCAAAGGAGACGTGAACTTTGTTGTGCCCTGGGCTGCTCAAGACAAGTCCTTTCCCATGGGATTTACAAGTGAGATAAATTTTCATGAGAGCATTGTGAATGGTGATAGATATGTTTAAAAAAAACAACACCCTTTGTTATGTAGGTAATACTATGTACATGCCACATGTAGAGGTCTTTCAAAACGTGTAACTAAATTCTTCCCTCGCTGCTTTTCTTTTCAAATGGTCATGTGCAATGCAGGTAAGAATCTATGGTGATCTGGGGTCTTGGGTGCTGGTCTGCATTCAGCTCCTCCTGTTCTTTTCCTGTATTAAGGGTTGATGCTGGCAAGGAGAAGCTGTCTCCTTCGGCAGCGTGTGCTTCTGTACCTTTCTCTTATTGCCCAAGTTCCAATTACTGGCACTGAAATCGTAATAACCAAACTTTCTTCTTCTCATCTAAAGGAATACCACTGAAAAATCAGCTAGGCTATGTTTATGCTATAAGTAATCATTGAATGCAGTTTATTTTATAAATACAACTGTTGATTTTTGTACTACCTGTGTCTTTGGTCTGTAGTGCGTGTTTTTCCACACTTCCCTGTGGGAAATCCAATTGTATGTGTTTTTTTCTTTGTCATCAACTGAAAGAGGTGATTATAAAAGCAGCAAGTAGGTGGGAGAGTCAGACGCTGTAATTGACCTGAAACAACCTCACTTGCTGTTTAGATCAGGGATCCTCATTTCTGGTAGTTACATGCGTATTTATTATGTAGGATGGCACTGCAGTGACCCCGCTGTGATGTGAAACTGCTCACAGGCTGCTAAGAATAGTTTGGGTTTTGGTGGGGGATTGTTGCTGGAGTTTAAGTTCACTGCTTTCTTTGAGGTTTTTATTCTGTTCTTGAACAGAAGCTCACACAAGTTTTTAATGTGGCTTTTGTTGGCTTTCCTGGATTTTGGCTTTTGTTGTTTTCCATGCAAGTGTCTCTTTTAAAAGCTGGAGATTGGTTTGTTGTTTTTTTATTTGCCCTGTACTGTGAGCTGCTGAAGATCTCTGCTCTGAGTTGGTCTTTTGCTTCAAAAGGGAAAGAAGAAAAGGATGTGATTTGCTATTGATGCCCAAAACAGAACTTCAGGGACCAGGTAGTTCATTATACTGGTTGGGCTGTTCAAATGCATCAGTGAAGTCTTCTCCAGTGTATTACTCAAGTATTCAGGTTAAATCCACGATGGCTGTCATGGTGACATGCTCATGTTTATGAACATTTCCCATGAACTTGACTCCCTCCTCCTGAAAATGGGATAAATCCATTGGTACCACACACGCCTGCTTGATACTTCCTGGCTTATGTGAAGGAAGTATAGCTGCTCATCTGCAGGGAAATGATCCACATCGCCATCTGAAAAATACTGCTGAGTAGCTGTTTGGTACGTGGTCTTTATGAAGAGCTGTCCCAGAGGAAAGATGGTAAGTGAGCTTTGCTCTGAATCACACCTTGCAATGAGAATAAAGACTGGGAAGTATGGTCTTGCACCACTCATTTTGTTGAGAGCAGGAGGACTTTGTGCTCTAGTGCCTCGAAGTTTTTCAGGTTTTAAAAATCACCTCAAAGTGTGTTTGTTTGTTCTGTGTTAGCTGTGTGCTGCAGGAACTTTCACTCCAGCTAATGTCTGGTGTAATGAAATCCTCATCTTGATTATGATGTAATTGTAATGCAGTACAGATTGCTTTATCATAGAGTGAAGGTAGGAAAGGGGAAATCTAGCATTCAAAATCTGGAATTACATAATAATGGGCAACTTTGGTAGTAGAGGGTGGCATTTTCCTTCCCAAGAGGTCATCTGATCTTGGGGCTGCACACTGGTTTTGTTTAAATGGATTGACAAAGTGCTTAACAAGCTGAGATAGGCTGCTTCATCAGGTATGTAAAACTTGCTGTAGGAACTGTGTTTGGAGAATAGCATAGTGCATCTGAAACCTTTAATTATATGTTGTAATCAGCTCTGTTTAGGTCAGAAGATGCTATATTACCAATAATGTATTATAGACATTTCATAGCAACTTGGATATTCATTGGATAATTAGTCTTTGTTAAGCAGATACTGGCAGTGCTTGCATTCAGAGTTTGAAATAGGTTTGAATAGGTTTGAAATAAATAAAAAGCATATGTAGTATCATCTGATATCTAGCTGAGGGAACAACCGAATAGATCAGAATGGAGTGAAAGCTTTTACAATGCAAAATATGGACTGTTTTACTATGTTTATCACACTTTCTTCTTTCTCTATGGTACAAGCTGTTCTGAAAGCGTTTCTTGGTTTATCAAATGTAATTTTGTGTTTGCTTGCAGCAGTGCTCGGGACCACAGAGCCTGTTTAAACATACTGTATTAAACTAACAACCACCGCCCACCCTGAAGATTAAAACTGCTTAAAGCTTACCAAGCTGCTTGAGGGGAGAAAGGGAGGAAAACACATAGTGAAGGAGAGCAGGCTTCGGCTTAAGGCATGTGAATGGGATTTTGGGGGGCTGTTGTCTTTCACTAATTTTCCTTACCTGGGGAAAAGCTGCTACTTCCACCTTACAAATAATTTAAGTAGTGTTTTTAATTTTTTGAGGATTTTGAAGCAAGGGAGAAAGTTAACTGCAATGGCAATAGCTGATAGTTTTTGCATGTGTGTCATACTGTGATCTGAAGTAAGGCTGTAAGTCCACCTGTGGGTTCAGTGCTTCAGCAGCCTTTCCTAGAAGGGCTGGGTGGCAAGTGGTGGTGGACAGACCCTTTTTTCTGAATTCCATCTTGCTGAAATTTGAGCATCTCTACCCTACCTCCCCCAAGCTGGAGCTTAAAGGAAAAGCAATGAAGTGGCTAAATTATTGCCTAAAAAGATAACAGAAGTGGTCAAGCCTACTGGAAGTGGTGTTATTTTTGTGATAGGAAGTCCAGTGTGTTTGGTTAATCAGCTGCGTGTTCTTTATCTCGCTGATCAGCATGCCTTGCAGTAGGGAAGTTGTATTTTCAGTATGAAGTGTTTGAGCTGCACTCAGCACTTCTCTCCTTCCCTAAGGAGATGGTAGTGATTGTAGCATTTATCACACATAAAGGAATCTGTCTTTCTGTGTGTAGCTGCCAGAAGTTACGTGAAAAATGGGGACAGAGAAGGCAGAGTCCACGATCTCGGTAACCCCTCAGCCAGCAGCAGTGATGGTAAACCAAGGAAATCCTCCTGAATTCTCACCTGGACCCCATGCTCAACAACAGCAGTAGTAGAGTAGAACAGATTTGGCAGCGTGTAGCCAAAGGAATCCACTTGCAAAATCTTGTCTGGGACACAGGTCTCGTGGTCTGCATGTGAAGCTCTTGACCTGTACTTTCAAATCCTGAACCTCTTTGTTGAAACAACTTCCTGTTCTCTCCAAAAAATGAAGTGAACGGGTAAAATGCTGTTTCTTGCATTAAGAATGGTTATTTCAAAACGTTATGGAGTTGATGGACAAAAGCTTGAGCGCTTGGTGTTCAAGGGAAGATCCTCAATGTGCCAGTGTTAGTAAGAGCAGAGCTGGTTTGGATTATTTAGAATTGAAGATGAGGACAGAATGTAGTGTGTGTTCAACTACTCTCAAGCAACCCTGTGGCTGGAGCCAAGGGCAAATATTGTCCTCCTTAGAGGAAGGAAATGGAGCAGTCTGAAGTAGCAGAGCAAAGGAAAACACTGGGAATTTGAACTTGGCTTTAGTTCTCTGTGCTTTGTAACTTGTAGATGACAGATCAGTGGTTCTCCTGAGTTGGCAAAATTCACTGCTTTCTGAGAAACGCTACAAAAGAGCCTCAGAGGCTTCTCTGGGGATGTTAACAGATTGGTACTCATATAAGTATGCTTCTTTGCAAGAAAAGGAGAAGGAAAGGACTCTCTTGTCAAGACAAAAATAAGTGATGTATGTAGGCTGCTCTGAAAGTAATGCCTCCTATTTATTTCTATGGAAACTACGCCAGCTACAAAAAGAACACAAAAACAGTGTTTTATAGGGCAAACTCGTAACTACAAAACATTTTTTCAGCATAGTCACCACCACTAGCTGTGTGTTTTTGGCAGCAGTGAACAGGAACCTGCACACAGTGCTTGTGAGCAAGTACACCAGTGAAGGTGTCCCACTGTTGCCCCTACTGAATTGCACCACGCACCACCTCGCTGTGCTCACATCCACTGCTTGGTTTCCATGAACGTTTCCAAGTGTTGCTGAATGTCAGTGGGTGCCATTTTTTCCTCACGGAGGGGTTCAGTTCAGCACCTTTGCTCCATGTGCACTTCCATGTCAGATACCATCCTGACAGGGTGCCCCTCTGCTGCCATCTGTCCCACAGCAGTGAAATGTAAGGAGATACTGGTGGGAAGGTTCAGTTTCTACCGATATATGCCCCTGACATTGTAGGCCAACAGAACAGCACAAAAAGCATTGCTTTTGGAGCAGCCATTCTCTCACCCCTAAAAGGTTTGGAGTGTAACTCTTGTGTTCTTTGTGGCTGAGCCAGTGAAGGTGCTGTGCAGCAGCTGCTGCTGGACCTGCATGCTGCACCCGGGTGCTTTCCTTCACGCCTGCCTTTGTGTGCTATTGGCATTCGAGTTGCCCCTTGTTAATTTAAAGCTTAAATGGAAGGAGGGATGAAGGTGCAGTTATGTCCATAACTAGTGAGTGCGTGTCCCCTGCGTAAGGGAGATGACAGCATTGTATCTGAGCTCGGTGCTCGTATGTGTTTATTTTAGTGCATGGAGAAGTACACGTTTAAACCAGTTCTGGTATTTTCCCCAAGGTATAGTTTTGCATTTTTATCATCATTTATAACTGAAGTGTTGGAAAAAAGCTTTCAGACATGAATATATAATAAATTAAGATCTAGTAACAGTTTGCTTTGCAGTCCATTTGCCTAGAATATCCTGGAGGGTGTTATCTTTATATAAGCAAGACCTCTTTCTCTTCCCTAGTTTTACACAAGTTTTAATACTGAAACAATACATAAGACAGGTTAGAGAAATTGATGGCTTTCTGAAATTTTTGTTGCCATCTAGAACGTATGCATGGATGTGAGTCCCAGTGCTGTGGTTGTCGTACATTTGGAGCTTTTGTTAAGGTCATTTTGCTGCAGAGGTGCAGGTTGATTTGTGCTTGATAGCAAGCTGTCTCTGGAACAACTTCTCATCCCACCAATTAGTTGTGACATTTTCATGCGAACTGTAACAAAAGAAGATATTTAAGGGGGAATATTTTCAATTGCAAGCATACTTCTCATCTTACGAGCACAAACTGCAGGAGCAGAAGGAACAGGAGTCAGCATACTGCGACTGGTCATCTCCATCACTTTTCCACAGAGAGCAATTCGAGAACATCTGGGCTGCAAAGCACACCTCGTGAACTTCCATTGATTGGTTCCTTGGGCTGCCAGCCATCAAGTGTATTTTTAGATACTTACAGCAAATCTTATTGCCTGCTAAAGAACGCCAAATCCATAGTTCTAGTCAGCTGCTGTTTTTCTGAAGGGAAGTTATTGGGGGTGGGGGAGGGATTTGGGTTTACGTGGTTACTTTGCTGCAGTGCTGCAGACTGCCATTGTGCAGTGATACCTGAGTTAGCCTTCAACTCGCCAGCTGGTGACGGGTATCAAAGTCCGGCTGCAGCAGTGCCAGCTCAGCGTGACCTGCTTTAGTTTCCCTCTAATCCTAAGAGGAAAACTATTGGTCTGGACGCAGTGAGATGGTTCTTTTCCTTCAGTAAAACCGTCTCCGCTAAAAGCGGGGCAGGGAGGGAGGAACACATAGTGTTTTTTTTTCCCATTCTTAGTGGCTTAGGCTTTATCATTCCATTTTACAAAGGGATGCATAGTAATTTAATGTAATGTGAATAGGCTGACTCCTTATCTGAGTAAAAGCATGATGCATACTACAGTTGTGTATATGGCGGAGGCATTTCTTCAGACTTCTGGAATGTGGCATGCCTTTTTTGAAAGGAGGTGTGAGTTGTGCCCTATGTGTGCTGCCTGCCTTCTGCAGCAGTGTGAGTGGGTGGTGAAAGTGCTTCAGGAGAGTGCAACTGCCTGAGCAGGTGTGAACTCCTCATCTTAGTGCTGCAGGAGTCAGAAGTGCTGTGCTTCCAGACAAGGGTTCATGGTGTTTCTGGCTGCTTGTACTTGGCAGATGCATCTTCCTGTCCTTCAGGTGCTGCCTATCACTTCAGAGAGAAGTTCCTTACATTTAGTTTGACCGCCTGTCTGTTTTGTGCTTGATTGGAATTTCTGTGTTACCATAGCTGTTAAAGATGGGCAGTGTGCATTTAAAAATAATAATAACGATGACTTCTATTTACCATTTTTGAAAAATATCCTGTTCATGTTTTTGATTTGAGGCAAATTTTCCTGTCCTCAAGCATACAGTGCTGCTCAGGCTGTCTGCCTGAGTATCCCAGACCCTTTAACCCAAGCTGTGTTTGTAAGCCTTTGAGTTATGTATGTATTCAAAACTGATCTTATTACTGCAAGCTTTGTCTCCAATTAGGTTAAGTCCTTTGGAATAGGGCTTATGTCACTTGGAAGAACAAAGCAAAACACTTAAGTGTACCTACTGTGTTTCTAAGTAGCGTATGAATAATAAACGTATGGGCTAATTTTTCTTGCCCTGACAGACTGTTCATTTTCTGAGGTCCTAAAATGGATAGGTTCTGATCCTCATCTTGGTACATCTCCCCTCCACATCCTGCAGTGGATACCTCAGACACAGCTCTCGCTGACAGCAGGTGCTGGATGCCATCTGAAAGCTTACTGTCCTGTGCTTGTTCTGATGTTGTAAACTCTCAACGGGTTGTGAGCTGTCAGTTGTTAACAGCAGTATATTGAGTGAGAGTCATAATGCTAGGAAGTTAGTTTTATTCATTTTAAAGTGTTGTTATTATTAGAGGCACGAAGAGTAAGGCAAGCACAAGATACTGCCTCTTCAACTCCTGACTGGTTTTTGTAGCAAGCAGTTTCATTTCTAGTGCTCATTGTACAGGGTCAAGTACAGTAAATCTCTGACCTGAGGCCAGTATAATCTTAATTCCTTGCAGATACACTTGTTTTGTTGGAGAAGCTGTGCTGATTTTGCAGTGCTTTACGCTGCTAATTCACGTAAGACTTGAAAACAAAATTCCGTACATATACATCTATTTTTGGAGATTTTTAACAACCCACATTAATAATACTGAGGACTTTGTTATCTATTGGGAAGTGGCATCTTTCACCACTTAAGTGCCAGACAAAGAATTAGGAAGGTGGATTCTAATGTCTCTGGCACCAATTTACTGTGTGGTCTTGGGTGTGGAACTGAGTTGGGGAGTATACTTTCATTGTGGATTTGTTGGATTCTGTGGAAAGAGCTAGTGTGTCTGTGTCTGGAGATGGATAATTTTGAAGAATACCTCTTAGAAATGTTAATGATTCTCTCCTGGTGAAGTTGTGAGATTTTTTTCTTTTTCTGAAGTTTTAATGAAGCGTAGTTGATGAATCTTACCAAAAATCTGTTAGCAGCTGTAACAGACGTCACTCAGTTTCAAGCAGAAGGCCAGTGTGTTGGATTTAAGAGCAAGGATAGGTTTTATTTTAACTTAGCATTTGTTCAGAGTCGGAGAGTTTACATTGCAGTGTGGAGCCCTTGCATAACCACTGCTTGAAAGCATCCTTTTATCTGATCAGTGTATTACACAGAACCTCTTTATTGGATATGGGTCATGAGACTTGAAGTCCTAAATCAGGTGGTGCTAAAATAGAACCATAGAGGGTGTTAGGAGGGCTGCTATGTTGAGTCACATAGTTGTGGTCAAAGCTCTTCTGCCTATGCAGTGCTGCAAGAAGCAGACTGCCCTTGACTGGCTCTGGTGGATGTTTGGGAACCACAGCCTAGTATGCTGAAGGGAGAAGAGGACTTTCCCATGGACAAGTGTGGCTGGGTTGTGGCCTGTTTTCTTTCTGGTATTCAGTTCTAATGGAAGTAGTGAGCAAGTGAACCTTTTCAAATACATCTGCTTTGCTTATTCCCTGAGCTGAATGCCAGGGTCTGTTGCACAAACTTGCCAGTTGTACCACATTGTCTCCAGCAGATTGTCATGTGTGAGGTGTTTGCCCACAACTATTGTATCACCACCACTGTTGAATACACAGGAAGAAGCAGCTGTGCTCTGATTTCACTTACTGGTGGTAAATGAGTATAAGTTTTCTCAGCCAGCACATCTCCACAACTATCTTTTTTTTTTTTATTCATTGAGAGTGATTGGCAGATGTTTAGAGTGGCCTAGGAATTAGCACACGTGACTTACAGTTGAAACCTTATGCTTTTTTTGTATGTGATGTTACCATCCTGAGCTCAATTAAAACCGAGGGGAAAAGGTACAGGTTTGGCTGCTAAGTCTGGATATTGCTGGCCAGTTAATGTGTGTGTTGTGAGGGCTACCACTCCAGGTCATAGGTCTGGCAGGGTTGACCCTGCTTACAGCTTGGGCTGAGTCCCTCACCATCTGTTTGTGGCAGGAGCCTTGCTCATTGTTTGTAGTAAATGCATACCACTGCCTATCAAGGGACCCAGGGTTATACAGTTAAGTGCATTAACTGTATATTAAAATAATTGTTCCTTATGCTGTATGTTGTAAGGCAGTCCAGTCCTGTGTTTTAACCTCGATGTGGTCAGCAAATGTTTTTCCTGGCCATGAGCAGTACAACTGGTGTGAGCATGTGCACTTTGTGAAATAATGCTCTTTCTTTTGAATTATCAGGCAGGACATGAAATTAAGATTGCCATCAGCAGTCTGATCCAGCAGAGTGGGATTCATCCTGAAGGCAACGATGGGATGAAATACTCCAGCTATTTGTTGCCCAAAGCCAAACTGCAAGGCACAGCTTTGTGTTTAGAAGAGCAATGTATTTCACACAAGTGGACTGGTTGTTATACAGTTGCTTTTAAGATACACAGTGAAACCATAAAGTCACGTATTTATAATGTTTTGTCTGGAAGGATGCTCGTAACACATACCAGGAATGGCAGAGCCTAGATATTACACAGATAATTGTAGTGTAGTTGGTTCTTACAGTGAAGTCTTTACTTCTAGGTGCTGATTATAGCTTGTCTCTGATAGAGTGACCACACTTAGTATGCATCTGCTGTCTACTGAAGTTCATTTGGGCTGCAGGTCTCTGGTTAGTGACTCTTCACTGCAGTGATGGACAGTCAGAAAAAAGGTGGAAATGAAATCCAAGAGTTTGGTTTGCTTGTATCTGTTTGTAATCAAATATCTTTGAGACTGAATGGGTGCTCAATTTCCTTCTACTAGTAATATATCTGTCTTCATGGGCCTTGGCTAGGTGAGTGTAAAATCCCAGGCATTTGAAATTCTGAAATGAAGCTGTGACACAAATATAAACCTGACTGTTTTCTGGGTTTTTGATTCTTAATATTATTTTAATATTTAATCTAAGTGAGATTTAACCTTTTTTTTTTTCCCCTTTTGAGAACCATGATTTGTGGCCCTAAATACTTGGGGTGGTGAGGACGAGTGCGCATGGAAGGAGATGTAGAGGTGTGTCAGAATGCCCTTGTCATGAATTTCACCCAAGTTATCTTTTACCCATGTGCTACCAGAGCCATTCAGTTCCTCAGAGTGGGAAAGAAAACAGATGTTTTCAGTCCTATGGAGCTGTTGCTTCTATGCTTGTTCCCATCAACACGTGCAGTGGCAAGTGGAAAGCTCAGTATTAGCTTTTGTGAACTGTGAACCCAGAAAAAGTGTCAGCATGGCATCGGGCCTGAGCTGTTTACATTGTGCTGGACTGTAAGGAGACAGTCTCACTATGAGGCCGCCTCTGGTCTAAGTGGTGTTGCTTGGTATGCATGGATACGTCCTCACCCATTTCTCAGCTGGAAGCATCTCCAGCAGTGGGAGAGCTGAGTAGAGCAGGGGGTGCTGAGGTGTGCAGTGAAACGGTGTAAGCTGGCAGCCTTGTGCCTAACGTTTGTATCTGGGATACCGAGCATTCCTTTGTGGTTTCCCTTCTTATTAAGCAGGCACAAAGGCTAGATGAATTTGTAAATGCACCTTTTAAAGATGTGATTGGTCTTCAATTCAGTGTCCGGACTTGAGAGCCCTATGGTATGTTTTTAGTTCTGTTTTTTTTCCTTCTGCTTGAACCACCCAGGGAAGCTATAGAGAACAACAACAGAGAAAACAATTTATTGCAGCTAGATGGGGACAGTGTGTAGCGTGGAGTAAGTGCAATCCTGGAGAATGAATTCAGAGTGAGAGGCCAAAGGAGTACTCTTTCCTAAATGAATGTATGCCCTCTGTTAGGGTGCTAACTTTGTTCGAGTCTCCTTGATAGTTACTCATTTCCAGAACTTTGAGATGCCTCATTACTCGTGTTATTTGCCATGAGCTGTTAAAACTCAGTGAGCAGGTGGCTGCTAGTCAGGAGGAGAACTTTTCCATCCCGGTGTCTTCAGGTTTAGGTACAAGTCTTAGGTTTGCTCAAGTAGCTGCTGGGGTTTGTGCTTTTTCTTGGGAGGTGCTGGTAATGTATTCCGTTGTTCCAGTACAATCACTCAACAGTACCATATGCGGCCCATAGCAGTGCAGATGGGAATGAGGGTCTGTAGGAGCTGTCAGGGCAACACAGGCATGTGTTGAAAGAACATTCAAGCTGGGATGCTGGCATGTCACAGACCTCTGCTTCGTGGCTCCCTCCCACTCTCTGTAGTTGCTCAGAGAAGAGGTGGTAGAGGAGTACAAGCAGAATCCCTGCTTTGCCATCCCAAACAGAGCCACTTTCTGTGTGTCTGAAAGTAACATGTGCTGCACATCTACAGGTGCCTGGAAGAGGCTGGGCTGGGCTATCCCAGCAGTTTGTATTTGTTTAGTCTTCCTCTAAAGGATTTTAATGCCTCCTGATGTCCGAATTTGCATTACTGAAGGCTTCAAACAGTGCTCATAATGTTTTGTTGGGAGATTATGATTATGCAAAAGATCCCTTTTCTGATTTTTTTTGATGGCTGGTCCAGACTTCTCTAGGAAACATGAACTACACTTACAAATAGCGAGACAGTTCTTAGTTACAGGATTATGTCCTTCCTACTCCACCCCCTGCATTCTGCTTAATTTCAGCATACAGGGTGATCCCATAAGGGGATAGAATTATGGCTGCATGAGCAAGTTCAAATCTACCATTTCCTAATTTCTCAGCGTCTGATTTTCTCAATCCTAAATACCTTTTCTGTAATGGAGGGCTTCATGTGTTTTTTCCTTGATTTTTTTTTCTCTTTAATGATGCATGAAAAAGCTTGACTGTAGATCAGTGACAAAGATTCAAAATTCAGTGCCCCTTTCTCCTTTGAAATGAGAAGCTTTACCATTAGTACCTCTCTTCTGGATGCTGCATAGGAATATTAAAGCTTTGACTGAAATCAGGAGTCTGCAATGTTAAAATACATATCTATTGTACTTGATCTGTGGTAGAAGTTAATTTACTCTCTGTTTTATAACGTTCTGCATTTGTAATCTTTGGATAAATCTGATTCAGTTATTTTTGGAAAAGAAAGGAAGTATTATGCATCCACCTACTAGAGCCATGTAAACAAATACTTTCTGAAAATGTTGGCTGGCTCAGATTGGATTTGGGGGAGGGTCAGTTTAATCAATCTTGTATCTTCCATCTCAATGAGCCTCTTCAGTGTTGTTCAACTAGAAGCAAAACAAGGGGGTGTTGCTACCTTTCCTGAGGGAGCTTTTTAGGATTTTCCCTTCAGAAACAAAAGCAAGTTGCTGGATTTCTGAAGGAAACAACTTTGATGTATATGACCAGTCGTCTTCAGGGCAATATCAATAGTCTTAAAAAAAAAAAAAAAACAACAACAAAAAACAAAAACACTGTGATTCACAAGAGCTAAATGTAGATTCACATGTCCCTTTTCTCTTTGAGAGGGTCATTTCTCATTGTTCTCCTTAGTCTTACCCCTCCTTCTGAGTAGCTCTGTGAGTCGTGTAAGATTGTCCAGTAGGAACTTCAGTAGCCATCATTTCCATTTGAATATTAGACTGTGTAAGAGTTAACTAAGAATGAGGCTTATTTTGTACAAATGAAGCAGTTGAATTTCTTGATATGTACTAGACACAATAAAAAGCTTCAACACAACAGCAAAGAGCAATTAAAACCAGGGCCTCTTTTTGTTTCCCTCTCACTAAATCTGTGGAGTGCTTGCTCCAGCTTAATATCACCAATGGCGAGAGCTTGGCACATTATTTCAGGTATAAATCTTTCTGATTTAAGCTGACTTAAGTATTTCCCCACCATGCCATTTGTTCCCATGGCTGTGACCATGTGTGCTGCCCTACCCCCCTGGTGCTGACACAACTGTTTTTGGAGCTGTGCTGTTCCATGCATCAGAGAAGCACTTTTTTTTTTTAAAGGGAACTGTACTGTTGTTACGTGGTTTATAATTTTACTGATTGTGAATTTACATGGGAATGTGTAATGGTGCATTTACAAGTGTGTGGGTAGGAGGAGCTTACAGCATCTTTGTAGTGCTTCTTGGAGAATGTGAGCAGATGCAACAAGTAATTGAACACTGTGGCCTTGACTTCAACTTAGTTGAAGAGGGTACCATACAAGTTAGAAGAGACTGTGATGCAAAAAGCTTAAATTAGACATCTTCCTTCTTCCCTGTGGTCAACCTTTTTTTGCTTCAGGCTTTTTTTATTTTTTGGCTGCCCTTAGGCACATACTTTGGGGGACTGTTGAAACCAGTGCTAAAAATCATCATTTTTATGCAGGTGTGGAGCACAGATTTCTTTTGAAGTTCCTCTTGGGTGGTGTTCTTGTTTTTCTTGAAATCTCAGTGTGTATATATGTATGCAGAGCATATACCACTGTGCAGTTGCTCTGATTTTACATCACCTCCCAAATTGCTTTATACTTTGCATTGTTTCAGCTGAGCTCTGTGTATTAACAAGCTACTGCTAGGTTGTGGTGACTGGCAGTGAAAGGTTGATCTAAACATTAACACATTAACCATGAGAGGATGTGTGTTGGGCACAGGCAGCAGCATCAACCTTTGCTCAAGTGCCATAGAGCATGACACTGCTTTTCAACCTGTGTCAATCCAGCTGTAACACATGAAGAGTGGAACGGTTCTATGCACTCACAAACGAGAGGGCAGAAGAAATAATTAAGCAAAAGGTATGTCACAAGTGATGAAGTCGCTGGTGTGTTTAATATCTGCACAAAGAACAGGAAGGCAGAAGGGCTGGGAGGCAAGCAAAGTATTTTTAAGCATTTCAAAGGTCTTGCCTCAAGAGGAGATCGGCAAGTTGTGTGCAGCTTCACTTCCTGCAGAAGTGTGAAGAGCTGAGTCAGCTTTGCTGAGATCTGAGCAGTGAATCTGCACATTTTTGGTTAGGCAATGAATCTACAAACTCAACTCTGTACAGAAAACCAGTTACAGAAATACGCTTCCCGACAGGTTGTGTTGTCCTCCTGGCACACTCAACCAGTATCCCAGTCATTTACTTCAACGACTATTTCTGGGTTTTACAACACTTCAAAACTTGCACAGGAAACCTTGTTGGGGGCGGTTCTTTCATTTCTGCTCTATCTCCTCTTAAATTGGGTTCTGTTTAACTTGAGGAACTATGCTCTTTCCACAGCCCTCTTACCTTGAAAATACTTACTGCCACAGAACAAACAGAACTGCTGAATTCTCACAGAATAGGCATTGCTCATAGCTATGTGGGAGCTCAGCATGAACCTTGTGCTGCCTTGGCCTCAGTTCCAAGGACTTAAAGTAAAAACAAAAAATACAAATGTCTGAAAAAACAGAGACAAAACACAGAACCCATCCTGAAACTGTCAACTGATCCCTCCCATGAAATCAAGGTGTTTTTATCTACTAAGCCTTGAGTGGGCTGGGTGAAGAAAGAGCAACTTGGAAAAATTTCTGCTCTTGGATGGTGGATGGGGATACCTAAAGAATGCCTGCATTCTGCTCACAGTGTTGCCCTTTGCCTGTACTATGTCCTATAGGAGTGCAAGTGAGAGATTAATATAAGGAAATTAGTTCTTTCTGTTTGTTGTTGCCTTTAAAGACCACTCAGTTGCACGGAAGCTTCCTGTGGGACGTGGAGATGTCTTATTCTCCTATAAACTAGCTTCAAGGAGGGTAACAAATAGATGAGATGGAGTTGTTAGATGCTTGTGTGTAGCCTAGGAGGAAGCATGAGTCCTTGTCATCTGTTTGCATTATGTATACAGCACATTGTGTCCATTTTGAAGGTTTTAGTTGTACTGCCCTCCAGATGTACTCAGTAACCACTTTTTGATTCATTAAATCAGCTCATACATTAGTCATCTGCACCCAGAATTACTTACTTTTTATGCTTTCCCTCCAAGGAGGGCTCCACCGAGTCCTTTGGAAACTTGACTCCCTCTGTTGCCTTTCAGATTTCTTTCCACATTACTCATCTCACCTCTATGAGCACCTGATGTCACGGTAGCAATGTGTTCAGTGAAGGAAGGTTGGATTCTGGTAGAGCAGAGCTCTCAGAGCCCTCAGAAGAGCTTGCTGCCCAACCACAGTTTGCTCTTTCGCTCTTGGTAGCGAGCAAATGTGTCCCTGTAGAGCTGCCAGCTCCAGTAGGAGCCAGCAGGTCTGGCTTACTGGGGTTGCCACTGCTGTGACTGAATGGAGAAACAAAGTTCTGGATGAATACGAAAGTGCTTCTAGCTTAAAAAAAGAAGAGTAAGTCTTGACGAGGGAAGCATGATTGCAATAGGATTTTCAGTTTCCATCTCAGCCTCACAGGGTAGGAGCAGGGTGCCTCGTCCCTTTACCATTTTCTCAGGCTGTGTACTTAGAACAACAGGTTTAGGTAAAATACTTCAATCAAAACATATGGGTATTTTTTAAAAGCATAGTAAAATTTAAACCCCAAATGAGATGTTTGGGAGCTAACATTGCAAAACAAGACTTCTAGTGACATTTCAATTTTATTCTGCTGCTGAATGGAGTGGTTGCTATTGTAAAACTACCTTGGGCATAAGATCTTCTTACCACATCCTTTCAGTATATGATTTAAACAGACTTTTAATTTTAGGCAATTGCTTTAGTATTTTACTGCCTTGGGAATAAATCAATATAATGATTTAAGGACCAAGAATAGCAGGGAAAAGACTCCCATTGATATTAAATGGATACGGAATCAAGTCCGTGCTGTACCAGAGAGAGTATATCTAAACTAGAAGTTGGTTTGTTACTCTGCTGTTATAAGTATTTAAAGGTTATAGGAAAGTGGAGTGGATCTTTTTTCTGAAACATGTTTTTTTGTTTGAAAGTCAATTGTGTTTCTTGTGAATGATTAAATTGCTTTTTTGGATAGCTTATCTACCTGAGGAAGGTGATAATAATCTATCTCCTTTCTTTTTGTATACACAGGTGTATTACCTGAGAATGGAATGACTACATTTTACATTATTACAAGTTTACAGTACGTTAAATAAAGCCTTGGAAATGGCTCCACAAATGCTGTAAGTTCAGTTTTGTTGTTTGGCATCAAGTGACTACCATAGATCACGCTGCTGTTATATATCTCCACTGTAAATGCTTGACTGATATGAACACTTCCACCTGTTAATGACTCTAGTCTAGTTTAATATAAGAATTATTCTTCGTCATTGTGAAAATTGGTCGGTGTTGGTATTGTGCTGGTTTACAAACCACACTATTTCTGCTTAAATAAAGAGTATGTTTTTGTATTTTAGTTACTGATTTCAATTACTGAGTGTATAATTCTGACAGTAGCTTTACAAAATTCTTACTATAAAGTTTTATGACTTGTATTTCTTATATGGTGTTCTCCAGGTTAAGTTTTCCAGCTACTAAAACCTATGTACTGATAAGTTTTATTCTCATTTGATGGCTGTCTTCCATCCTGGTTCCCATGTGTTGGTCCAAATTCAAAATTTTGCTGTAGGCAAACGCGTCACCTTTTCCAAATGTTAGTGGACTTTGTTGATCAAAATATCATCGTGGTAACAGCCTATCCAGAATGTTTGGCAACAGGCCCTCAAACTTTACAGATAAAGCTAGCACCCATCTCAGTACAGTGCCTTAAATTGTATCCTTTAAAGAAGGAAAGTATTTTTTGGTTTCAGCTAGCACTTGTGCTCCTGAACCCCTGAGCTTTCTTTGAAAATCCCTCCTGTCTGATTATTTCTGTAAGTGAACCAGAAATTTAAAGCAAGATATATGTTGTTATGGAAGTATGTATGTGAGCAGGTGTCTCTAACTTTACACCTCCCATAACATGGAGGAAGAGGAATCACAAAGGGAAATAAAATAATGAGGCAAATTGATAACAAGACAAAAATCGTCAGTGCGGCCCTTCGGATGTCACAATTCTTTTGAATTTGTTTTAGACGATTCTGTTTTTGACTCTTGCAGAAGCCTCATTTTGGATATCTAGAACATCTGTGCAAAGCTATTGGAACTAGTTAAATGCAATAAACACTGCTGATTCAGTTGCATCCTCCAACATGACCAGTCCTCAGTAAGTACCATATAAGGATAGTTATAATTAACTTTAATTGCACAGGAACAATTGCTACCTGTAGGAGAGTATTGTTGTTATATTAAGAGAGATTCATTAGTATGACTGGAAGCAAAAGTTGCTATTTTAAGAAGGAATAGTGGGATTTCATCAGTTGTCTGAAGAGTGTGAATTAGTAGAAAAGCAAGAATGCATCAGGTTTTGGATGTATACTGAGTGCCAGTGGCTAAAAATCTATGTCTCATTATTTTCATATCCATTTGCTTTTTTTCCTTCCTTTTCACCAAAACTGTCTGAAAGCTGCTTGCCAGCTCTATTCTGTTGGTTTGCTTTGCTTTTCAGTCACATCAGACTCTGTCTATGACGTAATCTAAGAAATATAAAAGGTAAATTCTGTTGTGAGCAGGAAAGCTGCACTAATCAGTTTTCATTTTTCCCCTTATAATATTGGAGATGGGATCACTATGTGGTCTTCATGCAAAACTGAATCAGCTTATCTTAGACTTGTAAGGGTGAAGGTTCACAGGTTGCCATTGAAGATGAAAATCACAGAAAGTCTGCTAAAATTAGCTCCTGTCTTTGATTTCAGTTGACAGATAAATACAGTCCTGTTGGAAGTGACATGAATCTTAATGCTTTCAATCATTAGTTAGTAGAAGAGTAAAATAAAATAAGCCTTTAGACTGTCGTTGTAGTAGTCTTTCTCTTTGCTTCTACTTTCTGACAGTGTGGCTGTCAGTCTTACCTCGGTGCCTGATAAAACTATTCTGGGAGTTGTAGAAAAACACCTGCAGTCACTAGTCTCAATCAACATGGATTCACAAGGGGAAAGTTCTGTTTAATGAATTTAATTCATGGCCAGGCTGCTCACCTGCTTGACCAAGGGAAGTCAGCTGATGTAGCTTTACTAAAGCTTCTGATATTGTTAATCACAGTATCACTCTGAGCAAAATGTTCAGCATGTGTAGCATACAGCATATATAGCTAGAAAGAAAGAAAGAAAAGTGGTAGGTGAATAACTGGCTGCTGGATCAGGTTCTGGGGTGTATCAGACCTGGCACTGCCAGCTGGGTGAGGGAAGGGATTGTCCCACTCTGCTCTGCACTGTGCAGGCTCACCTCAAGCTCTGCGTGCAGCTTTGGATGCCTGTACATTACAAGGGCATGAAGATATTAGTGTCCAAAGGAGGGCTATGGAGATGGTGTAGGATCTGGTGGACAAGATGTATGTGGCTGAGGTCCCTGGGTTTGTTCAGCCTAGAGCAGAGGAGTTGAGGAGAGGCCTCGTGACAACTGCAGCTCCTCACAGGGAGAGCAGGAGCAGCGCTGAGCTCCGCTGGCTGTGACAGTGCCCAAGGGAATGGCATGGAGCTGTGTCAGTGGAGGGTTAGGGAAATAGATGGGCATGGAACAGGCTGCCCATGGCAGTGGGCACGGCCCCAAGCTGCCACAGCCTGAAGAGCATTCAGCTGCTGCTGTTATACGCAGGGTTTGGGTTTCGTTCTGTATGGAGCCAGGGTTTGGATTCAGTGATCCTTAGGAAGGTCCATTCCAACTTGAGATATTCTGGTTCTGTGGTACAGGCAGAACCTTTGTCTGACATACTTGAGTTATAAAAGCTTTTTCAGGTTTTTCAAATGACTTTCCTGTGTAATGCTGGCAGCGATTAGCTCCTTTAAATCTGGATGAATGTTTTCAGCCAGTAAGGTTACTTTAACGTTTAGACTCTGAGCAATAGGTTTTTCTTTCCCTTTCACATAGAATTTTAGTTCCTTCACTCACATCTTTAGATTTACAAGATACATGAGTTAAGAACTGTACTAAATAATTCATTTTCTTTTTGCTGAAAAAAGCCAAACATATTACTCAGTTTGCTTGAATAGCTGGAATATTTTAATAAACTTCTTTAGGACAAAATCACCCATGCAACTTACACAGTTAAATAAGAGAGGTAACTTGTGTGCATGTGCTTTTTAAGTGTTTCTCAAAGGAAGAAGAGCACCTGCTGTTTAAAGCTTGTGAAAACTAGCCTGAGATTCTGAGAAGTTAATAAACTCCCCTGGGTGAATGCCATTTTTGCACTTTTTTGTGCTTTACTCTGAGTCATGTGAATCAAGGAGTTCTCACTAAGAACTGCAAAGGGTCAGTCCCTACAGGGGCTTCTCATACAAGCTTTTTTCTACAATAAGTTTGTCCTTCATATGCAGTTGATAGTGTACCAACTGATGAAGTTTGAGTTCTAGGTGAGTATCTTGTTATTAATGTGAAAGACATGCATATAGTCACATGCTGTTTTTGCTTGCATGCAGTTGCTGGAGCAGTAGAAAGATACATGTCTGGACTTAGAAGCTGTATGAATAGCTGCTTAAGATAACCTCTGTAGATGAGTTCATATTCTCCTGAATCTTTGTTCTCCTTTCAGAATTATTTTGAAGTAACTTGTGACAGAGGAATCTTTTGTTGCTGAATGAAATCAAGTTGCCATCTCTTAATAGTTCTTTGATTGTAGTGATCCACAGTGAGGGGGTCAAAATACATCAATCAACTAGCTGTTTTTTTGTATAATTATTAATAAACTTAACTAGTCATTGTTCACTTGTCAGAGTTACAAAGCAGTGAGTTTTTATTTGGTGTAGTTTCACGCCTTCTTTCTGTTCTCATCTGTTTCGCACCAAGATTTTCATTTGGGGTTCATACATTGTTTCCACATTTATTTGTTTATGACACATTCATTTATATTTAGTTGTTTTGAAGCAGCTCTAGCAGAGTAAAATGCTGCTCTGTTTTATCTGTGAGATCTACTGAAGACAAGTTTGGAGATGTTTGTTCTGTCCCCCGTTAATGAGGATACCTCCCTTAACAAAGTTGCCCCCTTCTTAGGGTTCAGAGAACACTCTGCAGAGTTCTTGTCTCCAACTTATTTGCTTGTTTATTTATATTTGTTTAAATAGTTTAGATGTATATATGTGTGTGCCTCTATAGGGAGAGGTTTTTATTTTGCTAATTATGTTTTCAGGCCTGCAATAGAAGGCGGTGTTTCAGAAGTTGAGATAATTTCGCAGCAAGTTGAAGAAGAGACCAAAAGTATTGCCCCTGTACAACTTGTTAATTTTGCTTATCGAGATCTACCCTTAGCTGCACTCGATCTGTCTGTGGCTGGGTCCCAGCTTTTGTCAAATTTGGATGAGGAGTACCAAAGAGAAGGGTAAGTACAAAGGACAAACTTTTATTTTCTAGTTTCACATTATGGGAATTCTGCTGCCTGGGGGG
>VXAB01011725.1:41496-86268 GCA_013399175.1 Odontophorus gujanensis
GCGGGCGGGGGGGGGGGGGGAAAGAAAACCCTGAGCTGGAAAAGGGCAGCCAGTTGTCCTCAAACTTATTTCAAAACCACTGCTATGGGATGGAAATGACTTTTTCTAATATAACTAATCAGTGCTGATTTGGGGCTCTTTGAGATTATGTAATTCATAGCTACTATTCAGCTCAGTCTAGAAGCTTTCCCCCAGATGGGGAAAGCTACACCAAGCCTCTAGCCTGTCAGACCTGCAGAGTGGCCTGGTGAAAGCTCCTCGTTAGTGGTGTTTCAGGAGGATTTCAGGATAACAGAGGGTTAGGTACTGTGTTTTGTTGTTTTTTTTACGTGGTCGTGTATCTCGTGACTGAAAGGTAATGACAGTACTGCTGACTCCTGAGTAGGTCATTGCTTTTTTTAGAATAATTTGTATTGTGTAGTTTGCTTATGTGAGAATATACTTTGGTATGTGCTTATTACTTCTGTTTTTTGTAGAATAACTGCTCTAGTTCTATTGGAATGAAAGATCTTAACCAGTTTATAACATTTGCTCAAACATAACCCAGTGTCAGTTTATATAACGTTACTCTACAGAACATAAAAAGTTATCCTTATGCCTGATTCAGGCCTCAAGTGGCTGTAAGTGGATTCTTGTGCTACGTTTTTCATGAAGTTTTGTGTCAACTTGAAAGGATACAGAGGAAGGCAGTGAGAATAAGTGCTGAAAACCTACCATTGGAGGAAATAGCCTGCGACTGATGGAAATAACTGTTTCTATTTCACATGAAGAGACTTTGGGGAAATTATAAAGGATGTCATAGTGAGGAAGAGAATGGTCTGTTCCATCTCTATAGTATTTAGGACAAGAAGTAAAGAGACTTGAATAACAGCAAAGAAGAGAAGAGTGAGGTTAGCAAAGTGCTTGGATGTTGCATGGGAGGAAGTGGGGAGTAGAGCTGCAATCATTAGATGTCTTTAAGATGACACAGTTATCTGGAATGATAACAGTATAGCTTAATATTCCTTGGGACGGAGATGAGGTGAGCACATGTGCATAACCCCTCTGACTGTGTGGTTACTATTCCACTGTATGTTGCACTGAACATATATATGCTCCACTGCCCCTAAGATCTGTCTAAAAACACTTAACAGTAAATTATACAGAGCTCTCAAGATGAAGACGTGGAAGGGCTTAATATAAGCCTGCAATTATTAACAGTTGAGTATGTTTTAACCTGTGCTCAGAAATCAGCAGAGAGCTGCTTGATCTCTGCTCAGCAGGTGTGCTGTGTGCTAGTCAGGAAAGAGTACAGAGGAAAGACTCTTGCCTTTAATTTCTTTCTAAATTAGACTTTGTGAGACATCTCAAGAAATCTGTTACTCCAAACAAGGGGAAATACGTTTTGAGTAGGTTATGTAAGTATGTTACAACTGTGACATGAAATACCCTGCATAGCAGAAGAGGTACTTGAAAATTAATTTGAGTATGCAGGTGTAACCCTTAGGCTATTTTGGTGCTGAGTCAATACAAGTTTTGTTCAAATACGCGTTTTAATAGATTTTTATGATCTGAAACTTCTTTATTCACTGTACCAAAGTGCACAGGTCTCTCATTGTGACTGAACAGTTTTATAGTCTAAGCGTGGGAATAGACTTGTTCTTTTCCTCAGGAGAGATCCCTTCCTTCACACAGCCTTCTTTTGTTGTTTATCATTCTGAATGGAAACAAGTAGGTGCCAAACAGACTTCCCAGCTGTAGAAGGGATTCTGTGAAGAAAATTCAGAGCTTTAGTTTGTATGTCTTAATGCATTTTGGCTGCGTATGTTCAGCTGAGTCCCAGGGCTGCATCTTTTTTGTGAGAGTGGCTCCTTCCTTTAGGAAGCACTGACTGCAGTTGCTATCCTGTGAAATTTAGTAGCTGAGCTGAGCTTAAGAAGGCTGGCAGCCCAAGTAAAAATCTGCCCCCCTTCAACCTTATGGCTTGTTTGGGAAAGTGTCTGGTTTTATGAGCATGCTCTACTTTCTTTCTCATGGTCTTTTTAGTTGTCTGACTCACTTCTCTTCCACCTGACCTCTGAAGGGTCAGATCACGTTGATACAGAAACTGCCAGCTACCTCTCCCTCAAGATGATGATGTGGAAAGGTCAGCACAGGAACCGATGGAAAATGAAAATGTCTGAGTCCCTGTGTTTTCTTCTGGCATCCACATTCATAACTGTGAAGCTCTACATCCCCATTGCTTCTGCTCAGGTTCCAAGTGGAGATACTGAAAGATAACTCAAATGCCACAGAGTATTAAATTGGGGTGCAGGCCTCGTTTTTCCTCTCTGTGGCAGTCTGCTTTAATTGCAGACCTCCAAATGTTCCCTTCTACATATTCTTTCCCTGGGAATTTTGGGGAGCTTGCCAACCTGTATCACCTGTGTATATTCTCTAAGAATCTAATGTTCTAGATCTGTAGGTGATCTAGACAAACCCTGTTTGCTGTAATTGCAAGGCACTGCAGCAGGAAGGTCTGGCTTGTGCCCTCTTCTTGGAAAGTCATAATACAAAAATGGCAAGGGACTTGGAAAATACTGTGTTGTTGTCATAAGCTGTGTCTGTGACCTTATTGGGGTTTTCAACACCTTACTGTCCACAATGTTTTTCCTAGCTCTTGAAATGAGTTGCCACTCTTCATCACTAGTGTCCAGCTCCATGCATGGAGCAACAAGAGAGACATCAGACTAGAGATGAGTGAGAGGGCAATGAAGTAGCCTTCTGATGTAATGATTTGATTTTGTGGTCCCTGAGGCTTTCTTTTACCTTGCTTTCTCTAAGACCAGAGTGCACCAGTCCAAGCAAACATGCAAATTTAACCTGATTAGTGAAGGACAGTGTGATATTAACTAGGGGATATTTTTGTTGTTTAACTTGACAGAATGTGTATAGAGAGCAACCTGATATTAATAGGCTATCAGGTACAGGTGGGTAATAGCTCAGCCCTCTTTGTTTACGTGGAAGCTCTCAGGTGACATCAGATTAAGTACTCCCCCCCTACCCTCAATTCTGGTGAGTGAAGGGAAAACAGAAAGAAGAAAATTATGATCTGTCTTTTGATAGGTAGATCATATGTAACCTGGAGTTAAATGGCTTTAAAGAAACTGGAATAAAAACTTCATTTTGTGGAGATTGATGGGGCTTTGCAGTCAGTTTCTATCTCATAATGTTATTGAAGGAATTCTGTTGGAAGTTTGAGCTGTATTTGTTAGAAATTGTTTGCGATGCTGGTTCCTGCATTAAACTCCAAAAAAAGGAGTGCAGATTTGATGATGTGTTATGCTACTCCCTGAAGTACAGCTGCAAGTAGTGAAAGTGTAATTAGGCAAGAAAATACCTTCTTCTATTCCTTCAGAAACCCCCAGACAAACCACAAACTGTGGCTTCTTCTAATGTGTGTTAGGGAAAAATTATTTATTTTCTTTCTGTGGACTTCTCAAACAGGGGAAGTCCAAAGATATGTGTGACAGAAAGAGATCAAGTCAGGTGGAATTATGCATTGAAGATATTAATTATAAATCATGTGGATGGGCTGGCATTGCCTTCCTTAGATTTAAAAACAGTAAGGTGCTTGTGGTCTCTGCACGTCATTGTGTGGGATAAGAGGGACTGCTGACCCTGGCTTGCATCCTAGCTGCAGTGAGGGCTGATGTGCCTGGTATTAATGGAACTGTTTGTTTGTTTTTCCAGAAAAACAAACTTTCTGATAAATGCTGACAGTCTGCAACTAAAACACTTTGAATTTTATGTGGCTGTAGCAATTTGTATTTAAAAATTTGGGAGTTCTCCATGCAGTGGAGCACTGTGAATAAATAGTAGCTTGGTTCTCAGGACCAATGATTTCATCACTTGCTAGTCCTGCTTGTCTGCTCTGCAGTTAATTTTAAGATATTCTTACTCTGTGCTGCATTCTGTACTTAGACATTGCAGAAATGATTGAGGCATTGACTGGAGACATGTAGATAAGAAGTAAGTTCATGGAAAAAACGTGTACTGGGTTCCAAGGAGAGCAAGTAATGTACACTTCTAACAGATAAGGTGATACTTGTGTACCAAAAGCAGCTGCAAAGCAGATGATTTTCTTCATGTTTGTGGATTTATTGGAGAATCTGTCTGCACAGAACTCAGTTTGCATGAAAGGAGTGTTTCTTTGAGGAGATTAATCACCCAGAAATTAAGGAGCTTTTAAAATATTAATGTTAACTTTAAATGCTACTCTTAATTTCTTTTTTGTCCAATGTTCTGTCTTCCAAAACAAAAACAACTTTCTTCTATTTCTACATTAATGATTAATAAAAATGATGGAGAACAGTTCAGAGATTGTCTATGTGCAGTGAGTGGTGTGTGCTGTGAACAATCAGGGATTGGGACCAGCTCTGATCCCCATATTTTCTTTATTATGAATGATATCTGTGAAGTTAGTGAGCCTGTTTCAGTAAAGATCTGTGTTTGATGGTGGCTGGGAAGCAAGCAGAGAGATACAAACTTTAAATTATTAAGGTTGCTCTGAAAGTAATACCTCCTATTTACTTCCTTGAAAATTACAACAACTACAAAGAGCACAGTAACTCTTTTCAGTAGAGCAAACTCAGCTACAAAATACTATTTTTCAACATAGTCACCACCACTAGCTGTGCGTTTTTGTGTAGTCTGAGATTTGTTTGGTCCCAGGCCAGCTGGAAAGGAAGCAGTTGGCATCTCTGAGAAAAGAATGAGATGTGAAGGGAAATAAAAAAGAAGGAAAATCAAATATGTACAAAGAATGGAGATTCAGAGACTCAGAAGCTAACGTAGGAAGAATAATCTTGTGAGCTTATCTTTTGAGATTGGTTGCAAGTCTTCCCTGATGAGGGCATTCTCTCATACTGGAAGAAAGGGATATCTGCTCCTTGAGTCTGTCTTCTGTAATTGTGTACAGTGAATGCTGTTATTTCTGTCTTTCATATTCACGTTTCAGTTTTTATTTTCATCTTTGAGGTTTCTTTTTTTTTTATTTGATTTCTGCAAGGCTTAAAGGGTTTTTTAATCAAATTGACTAAATTCCTGTTTTTCTTTTGTTTTCCACCTTTGTTTGTTTGTTTTTATCTGGCTCAAAATTTACCATATTTGAAATGTATTCCCTTTTGTGAAGGGTTTTGTGGAGGTGATGCAGGTCCATGTTCATACATGGTGAATAATGGTGATGAGGTCACAGCTAGAGGTGAGGTGCAGAGGTTTTGAATGTCAGAGCTGTATCCTGCAGTGAGCAAATTCTTTGTATTTACAGAAGTGATTTCTTTTAACTTCCTTTACATGCCAGCCACAGTCTGAATCCAGAAAGATGATTCAAAATCCTAACAGTAAGTACAGCGAGTGAGGCTGTAGTGTTGATTTATTCTTTGTACAGTACTGTATCACTACTGCTGCACACAAATGCTCCAGTCTAAAACTAAGAACTGCAGTGCAGCACGAAATGAGTGTTCAGAGCTTCAGAATCTGAGAGGTGACCAGCTCTTCTCTAAAGAATGTGTGAAACATCAGACTGCATTACAAAGAAGTTGTATGATTTTAAAGCTTTCTAACATAGATCCTTTTGAGCTTTTCTCTTTGCAAATGTTGTTTTCTAGAGTAACTCATTACTGTGTTTATTCTAGTACCTGAATTCTTCTACCATGTCCCTCTTACGTCTTTTGTCAGTAACACCAGTGGATAGAGGAAGCACCAACTATAAGTAAGAAACAACAACAACAACAAAAAGCCACACATATATATATATCAGTGGTTTTCAAGCTTTTTTTATTCATAGATCTTCTTTCCCTCTCTTTCCCAGTAGAACTTGTTTTTCCTAGGTACTTTTTGTGTCTAGAAATCTAGTGTCCCACACATCACTATTTGCAAAGTACATTTTTGTAGAGGGGAAATGATGCATGTCTGACTTATCTGGCTTAACATTGAAATAGTTGTCTACACTGGAGAAGATGTGGCTTGCTGCAACAACTGAAAGATGGATAATCGATAGGATAAAGGAGAAATGAGGAAAGGAGAAATATTAAGCTAGGAGAGTCTGTGAAAAGGTCAGCTGAAGACTTAGCAGCAGACTAAAAGCAAATGAAATGTTAGGATTTGCTAGGAAAGGAATAATGAACAAAAGAGTCCATATTGTGCTTTCCTGAAAATCTAAACCTTGCCCACATCCTGAGCATGTGTGGGGTACTGGCCCCTGTCAGAAGGGTATGATGAACAAAAAAGATCTGGAAAAAGACTTGAAAACAGTGATCTAAGGTGTAGAACTATGTACATTAGGATTGTTCAGTCTGGAAAGAAAAAGGTTAATATGAGATTTGATTGAGATTGCAAAATTGGTGACACAAAGTTGGAAATGAGGTTTGATGCCTCCCTCCTGAATCCAAATTCCAGGTATGTTAATAGATTAAGAGACCAGTTGAAAACAGGCAGAAAGGTGGGACTTTACCCAGAGGGCAGTGAATGTGTGAAACTACCTGTTAAAGAATGAGTGGCTTCTAATAGTTTTAGTGACCCTAAAAAAAAATAATAATAAAATAAAAAATTGGACAAGCCTGTGGAAAAGTGATATTTTTTGTTTTTTTGTGTTAAACTTTGAAGGTTACTGAGTAGAATCCTTGAGCCCACATCTGGCTCAGAACTGTAGCTGGAAGCTGAAAATATGTCAGTGCTGGGAGTTTGAATGGGAAGTATTTGCTGTGTTCTTGTGCACCTTGAGACATCTGCTCCTACCTACAATTGGATACAGGATATCAAGCCTTAGTTCCAATCCAGTATGGCTGTACTTCTGTTTCTTAAAGGTTGATTTTAGGCACTTCTTTGACCAAAATAAATAAGGAAATGGGCTGCCCTCAGTAGTTATACTAAGCTTATAGGGTGAGTCTAGGAGAGGGATGCAGAGCTCTGTCTGTCCATTACGGTTGCTCAAGGCCTCCAGTTGCTATTTGTAGCCTCTTGTGAGGCTCCTGTCTGTGTAGTCTCAGCCAGGTTTTGTATTATTGAAACTTAACATATTTCAGTTACTTCCTGACTGTGGCTTTTCTTCTCCTTCAGTTGGTGATTTGGATCTCATCCATCCTTCTGTTTGCTAATCATATCCATCTTGTGAGATGCAAACACTTGCTGCTAAGCCAAAAAAAAAAAAAGGCAGGGGAAGGTATAATACAGATTTGGGGTATTTGTTTGCTAGACTAGGAAATAAAAACAGTGACAGCTGTTAGCAANCAGGGTAAGGTATAATACAGATTTGGGGTATTTGTTTGCTAGACTAGGAAATAAAAACAGTGACAGCTGTTAGCAACTTGAACAAATTGTTTGTAGTTGTTCCTTGCGAAAGAAATATGTTAAATCTTTCCCAGTTTTGCCTTATGCTCTTTTTTTTCCAAGCTGTTTATTAATAAAACTAGCAGTGATGATAACAGATTGGTTTTCCACACTGCCATGTGTGAAAGTATCTTTAAAAAGATTTTACCCCAGTAAAATTCCACAGTGTATTTAAATTTCTCATAACCCTGCATTGCTATCAGACAAGATATTCCAACTGTAGTGCATTTATTTATTTCACCTAGGAATTGTAAGGCAGGTAAATGATAATCTTACTGGATAGAGGAGCAATGGCCAGGATTTGGAAGGTAGATGTAAACCCACTCTAATTCTGGTATGGATTTGTTTTCCTCAAATATCAGATTTCTCATCTACTGAGTGGATGAGCCCTTATGGATCGTGAGAGATACTCTACTAAGATAGCTGAGAGTACTGAAGGAGATGAAGAGATTTGTTTATTAGGATCTGGTGTGGTTAGTGTGTCAATAGGTTTATCTACATAAATAACAAAATGAACACAGCTAGAAAAATATTTTATGTCCCTTCTTTACAGAAGATATGAAAGAAAAAAACAAACAAAAAAAAAGACCAAGGGAAGATCAGGACTCTATTATACAGTTGTGTCAAATTAATGTGGGAAATGAACTAACTTTTCAGCCCCCAAGAAAGAAGCTGTCCAGTGCACCACTTTTTAGGGCATAATATGATTGTTGATGTCAGTAGATTTAGAGGACTTGGAGCTTGTTTGCTCGGCAGTGATGTGAAGGTGCTAATCCCTGTTCATAGGGCTAGTGTTAAACAAGTGCACCATGGTTTAGCAATGCATGCTGAGTATCACAGATTATTTAGTGGTAGACTTGGAATATTTGAAGTTATTAACTACATAGAATTTTTAAAGGAGTGTATTTAGGCCCTCTACTGATCATTCTGAGAATAGGAAATAGAAAATCAACCTTGCAGTGCCAAAGATGCTGGTAAAGCAGGTCTTTTTGGAAAAGAGAAGATGAAGATGAGAAAAGAACTAAAACCTGTACTAATTAGACAAAACCTATCTCCAGTGTTATTTTGGAAAGATCTTGGAAACCAAAGAAGCAAAAATACCAGCTGTGATAAAAGCAGTTATCCTGTTTTGAGACGGAGGCAAATGAAATCCATTAAAAATCCACAGGTTTCCCAAAAGGCCTTATCAGAATGATCTTCTTTTCCTTAGATTTTTAAAAATATGTATTTAAAATCCAGTGCCTTCTGTATATTTTAGTGCGTTATGATTATTTTGTTTTTCTTTTTGGGCAGCAATTGAGAAGAAAGCTGGTTTGAACTGCTGTGTCAGGCTAGAATGCTTAAATCCTGTAGTTCTTTGGGTTAGAACCTGAACACAGTTGAACTAAGGGCAAATCCCTGGTAGTGTTACTTGTCAAATCTTCAAGCTTCTGAAAGTCAATTGAGAATGTCTTTTGTGGACAGGTAATCAGGCAGCTCTGAGTACAAGTTGATATATATTCTGAGTATATCAGATTATGTGTTATATTCTGAGAAGCTGCTTGAAAGTGCTAAGTCTCTGAGCATTTCTTAGTATCTCTTTCTGCTCTATTTGTGAGTTTAGATACGTCAGGAAATGTTTTGAGATATTTTTGAGTGTTTGATTATAACATGAATTACTGTGCCCACAGCTATTTATTTGAAATGTAGTTATCTTATTGTACACCATTGATTTCTACATATTGACATCATAGTTCCATACAGTGCACTGTACCACCCTTCATATGCTTTCAGTTTCTTAAAGCTGAGCTAGTAAATCCCATCAGGACTGTATTAATTAATGTGTATTTGCAGCGCTTTGGAAATGCAGTGTCAGCCAAGCATTAGAACTTTCAGAGGTGGGCCAGTATAGGAACATTACAAATACTGTGATGATAAATGATACAGTAAATACTATATCAGTATTTAGCTATGGGAGAGTTTTAGGAGGAAAAAAATAATCAGGGTGGGCTTTATGTTTCTGAACTCCATGCTACCATGATACTTGATAGAAGTATTTTCAATAGAAAAAAGAGGAAATTTTGAACAACCCACTTTAAAATGTGTATCTGCATTAGGAAAGCTCTGATCAAACATTGACTGATTCATCAGCTTCCTTCCAGAGCTCTCAACCTCACAGATGTACTCAACAGCAATTCTTGCCGTTTCTCTCCCTACGATAAACAAGTTTTCTTTTGTTCCAGCCACTGGTTTTGGTTGAAACCAGATGTTCTGACAGCCCTGCAGAGGATGGTGACTGCCAGCTAAGGGAAGGGTGAAGCAGGATAGAAACAGAAGTTTTCTGCAAAGCGTTAAAGCTGCTCTAGCAACTGGAACTTGGGTGTTGCAGTGAATGAGCTGTGCTCTTAGCTGCATGGTTGTTATTAGCTGATGCTGCAAGCAATTATATAGCAGATTTGCTACTGACCCAAGCAGTGTCGTGAATTTCTTCACTTGTGAAAACACTCATTGGAAAACAAGGACTTGTTGTGGACTGTAATTTCAGCAATCAGTATTACTTGTTGTGGAAGTAATAGCTACATGCTCTTTTTAATTTCTTCTCATTGTTCATTTGAACCTTAGAACTCTGGGAGTGTATCTGTACGACTCAGTAAGCGATCCAGGGCTCTCTAGCCCTTAAAACCAGTGGCATAGCACAGCTCCCTTCACTTTGCCTGAACCTTCTTTCTTCTCCAAAACAAGGTGACCTCTGTTTAGCCTGGTACACAAATGGGTTGCTGACTTGGACAAAATAGACAAGCTAGACAGCCCCAGGCAGTTGCTTAACACTTAGGCTATCTGGTGTTTGCTAGTAGTGGTGGAGCTGTGGAGTATCTGAACTTGCTCTCTGGAGCTTTCCAAAATCCTATTGCTCTTTTTCATGATGTGCAACTCATTGCTGCTGTTGTCTGATTTGTCTTGCCTGAAAAGGGATAAAGGTACAAGACCATAATGTGAAATGCTAGAGAATTTGTTATAAAAAAATCATTCCTTCTAACTGAATAGCAGAGGGCTGTTGTGTCTTGGTTGCCACAGATAAGTAATTGCAGCATGTATGTCAAAATCGAGGTGCATGAAAAATAGTGAGACAGGAAGAAAGTAGAAAAGCATTATATGATAATCAGTGTCCATTGGAAGACACTTGAGTACTGGTATACTGGAGAGAGCTGGGGAAACCCATTAAAGTTGAGACACAAATGGTTGCCAGATTGAAGTCCTGCCTGTGTAACAGTTGCAATTAACCACGCTTATTGAAGGGGTTCATGCTGTTGACAGATGCAAACAGGATTTAACACTGTACTCATTTGGAGAATGGCCCAAGCGTAGTAAAGAACTCAGTGAGTTTTGCAGTCTAAATACAATATTGATGAGTGTATCCGTAACAGCAGAACTTATTGTTTTGAGTCCACTGCTCTCTAGCTCTCTTCCTTTTTCACTTCTTTTCTTTTCTTTTTTTTTCCCTCTTAATTTTCTTTTCTTAGATCTAACTGGCTAAAACCGTGCTGTGGGAGACGAGCAGCTGTGTGGCAGGTATTTTTGCTCAGTGCAAGTCTCAACAGTTTCCTGGTAGCCTGTGTAGTGTTGGTGGTGATTCTTCTGACTCTGGAACTCCTAATAGATATAAAGCTTCTGCAGTGTGAGTAGGGGGATTTATTTTTTTATTTTTTTTTAATATTTTATTTTAATGAAATGAGGGTTTAACTTGCTGGGAGGTTTTTGAAGGGGTGGGTTGGAGATTGGTGGGGATATTTTTTCCCTGCCATGTGACTGGTTCGTAGGCTAGGCAAGAACTGTGTTTGTGGAACCCTGGTATAGTGAAGTCAGTCCCTTTTCTATTTTGCTGACCAAATTCATATAGAACACATTTTCAGAGGATACAGAGTATACATGCAGGTATCTGCGTGTTGGTACCTGAAAAGTCTGTCCTTTAGGTCAGAAACTCTCTGTGCACGAAGGGGGAAAATCATATGTATTATTAATCTCCCTAATACTGTCATATGCATGTGGATAGACAGATATGATGAACATGCTAGGTTATTTCATGCCATTTTCTTACTGATTTACTTCTACAGAGGTAGGTAGGAAGGAACTGAAATTATGGTTTTCTGTCTGTAGTGTGCTGAAGTGTTACAGACTTTTATTCTACTCAGCTAATATCCAGTGATTCAAATAACTGCCTAAGTGAAGTTTTTGCTTTATCTGAACTCACTCTACACAGGTTCCACAGTGCAATTTTTCGTGTTTTTTTTTTCCTACTATTGTTTTCTTCCATTCCTTTTTGTTTTTCTTTTTTGCTTTTACAATACAAACCTGGCATGAACACAAATACCAGCTACGTTTCTCCCTCTAATTGTTGTAGAGTAGCCTTTAGCATCTCCCTACAAATGTGTTGAAATGTCAGTAATGGGGTTCAGAACGCACAGCATGGAGGAGTCACAGTCTGGTATCCTCTATGGCAACTTTAAACTAGGCAAGTGTAGTTTTTCTGTCATTTTGCTATTTTCATGATTTTTCTGTTGATATTAGTGAAGTTAGCTTTCAGTGTAAGATTTAAGTATTGTAATAAGTTTACTTTAGGAGACTTGATTGATAATTGCATCCATTTTATAAACCCTTCCACAGAAATTGCTGATTGAGCTCTTTCCACAGCGTTGCCCAAGCTTGCCCCCAGTCCTCTTTACAACCCTGTCTGTCCATACTGCATGCACAGTTACCAGCATGACCATTTCATTACATCTGTTATTTTCAGCAGCCTCTTGGGACTTACCATTTGGAAGGGGAAACCTATAATTTGGACAAACCTGTAGCTTTCAGATGAGTCACTAATTTTGTGTATAAGTCCTTCAAAATTGCATGAGGAACTGCATTTATTGAGGTACTGCATTTTTATATAGCAAGTTGCCACTTCATGTAGAGCCAAAGAGTTTAAAAGTTGATTCTGTTAATTTGTTATGTAACACATTTCTAAAGACTTTCCTGTGGAAGCACTTGCTTTCGTACCGTTTATTTATCTGAAGAGAGGACTAATCTTTTTAGGACCCACTTCTCCTCTTTGTATCTGGTGAATGTCATACTCTTAATCTCCACAACTTGCACTTCATATGTGAACTAAAGGTGCTTGGTGAGGCCGGGTGATTTCACAGTTCAGAGGTTATCCCTGTCCTGTCTGTGGATCCTCTCACACCTGAGAGGATGTAGCTCCATGCTGCTACTTTGCATTGTAACTAATGCATCAACTCATCACACTTCTTACATTTGTTAAGTTGAACTCTTTCTATTTTGATTTAAAATCTGGTAAAGGATATCTTGATGATGCTTAGTTTGCAGTTGTGGTATACAAGGAACATACTTAGCTTTCCTTGGAGTGCTAAAAAACATTTAGGGCATATTCATGCTTTTTTAAAAAAATAGAATAAGGAATCATTGTAAATACCAAGTATATATGAAATTGACCAGTGCATTAGGATACATGGTGGTGATTTTATTTGTAGTAACAAATGCTAATCCATGTTACAGTTGATAAGTAGTTAGGAAGTCTCTTTTTTTCTTTTAAAAGAGAGGTTTTATTTTCCTTAGAGTTTTTTTGTGAAAGATTATCCTATGAAAAGTCCTTTTTTTTTCACTGTGTCATTTTGAAAACATCTTTCTCATATTTTTTATTGCAGTCCTTTGTTCTGCTTTTCCCATGCACAAAACTGTCAGTGTTGGTGATGGAGACTGGGTCTACAAATGTGTAGGATGTGCATTAACAAAATAATATCTTATCATGTGATGCAAGTATTTTCAAGTCCCAACCCCTACTCTCATACTCAGAAATACAGACCACGCTGTCCCTTCTCTGTCTTCAGTAGTTTTGGGGGAGAGCAAGTCACTTCAGTGTAGTCTTCCTTCTGCAGTCAACTACAGCAGATATATCTGTAGAAGGCATCAGGTCTTCTTGAAAACTGTGGAACTGAATGACAGTGCATTATTCCACCTGGTGCTGTCTATGTGTACTGCTGTTCAAGGAAAATGAGTATGGAGATGCAGTGGTATCTCTGCAAGAATGGGCTAAGGGCTTGCCCAAACCACACAGTGAGCATCTGCTGTCCTTGCAGAAACTATTATCTACCAGGGAGCCATTATCAGCAACAATATCAGTCAGAAGCAAGACCTGATAGTGCGAGCTTCTTTAATGGCCACTCACTGTTTGTCTGGATCCATTCTTCATTCCTATCTTCTGGATACACGTTTTGAGTACAAATGAGAGGAGGAGGAGGTGGATTGAAGCTAGCTGTACTTCACTTTTATACTGAACTGTTGTCTTCATGACTAAGAAGGATCCTGGGTTTGCATTCACGTTGTCCTGATAGCACCAAACAAGTAAAATGTGAAATAAAGCAAAACTCCCTGGCTTTTAGCTGCAATATAAAATAAAATGTGGGTTGCTGTTTTGATAGAGGTAGCAACTGAACAGCTTGTAGATGCTTTGCCTCAAACTGAATCCCAGCGATGCCAAGCTGCCACAGAGTTGGGGATGAGCACTTACTTGGAGAAGGAGAGCTTTCTCTCATTCTGTAGGCCCTTCATGAAGGGGAATCTTTTGAAAGAGGCAAATGTACCAAGTCAGTGTATGGGTTAGTGATTCATCTCCTGAACAAAAGCTGCTGTCTTGGAAGACTTTTACAGATTTACTGTTTTACTGGCAATTTGATTGCACACTGTTTGGCAGTGTATCCAGCAATCTCCTCCATCAGAAATTGATTTTCTTTCAAAATTCCTACTGCTATATATTTTTTGTCCACTAAGGGGCAGCTGGAGCCTTGTATGTCTATTGGCAGCTCTGAAAAATAGCTTATGGGTGGTTTCCATTTCTTATAGTTTATTCCACCCTATAAACAGAGTCTTGGGTTAGGTAAATATATGACATTTTTCTGTTGTTTCATTTCTTAAGTAGTTTCTCTGTTGTGCAGTGAAACGTTTCACATCAAGTCCTGGATGAGCCTCAATTGAGTGAGTTCCAGCAGCAGCCCCATCAGTGTTTTTCTTTATCCTCATTTCTTTCTACATTCCTTTCCTCCTCTTCCCATTCTAATCAGTGTTAATCTTGAAATGAGATGCCTGAATTAGTGGATGCCATACATGTTCTTGGGACTTAGTTAATTCTGTCAAAATCTTGCATTTCTGTGCACGTGGTTACCTTGAGCTTTGCTATTACATGACTCTGAAACAGCAGGGCTGCACAGAGCATTGTAATCCAACCGTGTATGAAAGGTAGATTCACTAATGCCCTAAAGTAAAGAAAGAGGGCTTTTTCTTTATCATTTCAATCAAAATTTCAGAGTATGTGACCTCCAAAGTAAGACTTGCCAGTGGTTCAGATACTGGATTCCTTGGGCTTTCTGCTTTATTTTGGTCAGCAATTAAGGGTGCTTTGAACATAGAAATTCAGTTCAAATTCTTTGAGAAATCCTCCACGTTTCAAGACATATTTAACCCCATAAAGACAATCTCTGCTGCAAAGCTTCTGACAGCACCTTAGTTAGATTATTAGAAATGGGTTTTAAAGCCTAGTTTGAGTACTAGTTTTTATTCACCCGTTCCAGACAATTATTGGTCTTCTGAGCTGAATTGTCAAATTCTGGATACAAGGAGTAATGTGGGACTAATGGAGCATTGTTGTCTTACAACATTCTAACTCGTAGGTTGGCAGGATTTAGTCACACATCTCATATGAATGCAGTGCATGGGGTGAGAGTGTACAGCAGTAACAAAGTCTGGAAACGTGTATGTCACTGCTTACCAGTGTAAAGATCCAATGTAAACCTGCTGCAGCTGCTAACATGCTGGCCTGGATTAGAGTGAACAGCTGACATGTCTGGAATTGTATGTCCCGTTACATCCTACTCCCTTTCTGTTTTTTCTATTATGAAATTTAGGAAAGAAAACTTGATCCACGTGTAAGTTGTAGCAGTACTTATTATATTAAGCGTAAGTTGCATTCTGCTACTAAAATGATGCTTCATTGTATTGTGTTAATTGCAGTTTCAAGTGCTTCACAGTTTGCAGGAGTAATTCACTGGATCAGCCTAGTCATCCTGTCTGTTTTCTTTTCAGAGGTATGTATGATCAAAGACTCACCACACACGCAATTGCAAGGTATCTTTGTGCTGTCACCTGAATTAGCAAGAGTTTAACATTGGTTTGATTATGAATAAACGTAACAAGAGTGCACTTAAGGAAGAAAGAAAAGGAAATATCTAATGCTGCTCTTAGCAAACTAAAAGATCTTGTTTGTGTTAGTGCTGTTTGTCAGTTGCCTAGAATTGGCAAGGGAACATGGGAGACAAATTACAGTTGAACAGCTACAAAAAGAGATAATCATCTCTGGATTGCCACAGACATGGAAGAGGCCTATTTCGTGCTTCTCACAGAAATTGCGTTGGTATCACTGGGAATAAGGAATTAATTCAAGATCACAGATCTTATTTTATAAAAAGATCTGTTTTAGAAGTGGAATGAGCTCCTCTCGTAGTTTATATGGGTAGTTTAGTTGTTCTGGGTTGTTGCACATAAACACAAATAGAATGAAACAAATGGTGAATTTCTTTGCAAATACTTTTATGAATATATTTTCAGTAACTGGAAAAAGATGTAGTCATGATATTACAAATGACCAAATTGGGATGATCTATTGTAGTTTTCAACTTCATTCCAAAGAGAAGTCATTGATATGGGGACATCTAGACTGCATCTGAAAATTCCAAAGTTATTAAGGCTGTTTTTCCAGGTACATTATGATGTCACCAGAAACAAGTTGGTTTTCTTTTTGTCATGTGATGCCAACTAGTATGTTGGAAGAGAACCTGGGCTTATGTATTTAAAAACATGCTTTCTAGTTCTGTAGGAGAAAATATATTAATCCAAAAAGAAGTTAAGGTCTTTACTCTGTGGTACATTTTGATGAAGATTGCAGAGATATTCAGAAAACCCCAAACAGGGAGCTGTGTTGTCTGTGAACAATTGGTAGATGACTTGTGTTGGATTCTTACTGATCAGATTATACCACTCTTTATTTCTGTGGTTCTGTTAATGAAATTCATTTACATGTATCATTTTGTATTTCTGCTTTCTATTTCTGCTCATTATCGGGGTCTTATAGCTAGTGTGTCCAGACTGCCTTTGGGCACTTTAGAAAGCATTCATCGATTCTAGGCAGGGGTCTCAGGATAACTTTGCATCTCAGTCTTCTCTGGTGCTGGAGCTACACAGATGGATGTAATTCTTTTGTGCATTTCCCATCATTTGACAGAGACTGTGGGTTGTAGATTATGTGAAATCTGCCTGAAAACAAACCTATAAACCATTGAAAAGTTCTGCAGAATCCTTCCTTTGTGCATTTCATATCTTAATTCTTGCAGGCTCAGCTTTTGCTAAAGTCCGTTCCCTGTAAAGAAATACTTCTCTTTCTCCTTCTTTTCTCCAGTGGGAATCACTGCTCTGCAGGTACCTGCAGTCCTGAGCTTTCCAGTAGGATCAGCCCATAGGAGCTGCTGCAATCAGCATGACTGCACTTCTGTGCTCACCTCATCTTTGTTGCTGTCTTGAGCTTGTCTCACAGCAAGATTTTCGGTGTCCCTTGATTTTCTTCTGCTAGGTGTGGTCTCAAGTGCTATTTTCATTCATTTTTACCACTTTCCCAAAAGCCTGATGCAGTGTCTTGTTCCTGTATCCCCTCCATAAATCAGTTCACGTGCAGGCAGTTTTTGGTAGGTTGCTTGTGGCAGCACAGGCACATCCACCAGTCCAGTTCTCACCTATCTCGAGGCAGAAAGAGTTTTAGTTCTGCCTGCACGAATGGATGGAGTTTGGAAATGCTTTGCAGGAAAACAGTAACCAAAATACTTTACAGAGCCAGAGCTGATTGCCTGACTCACCGTTTTCATTTGGAATTTGTATTTTGGGTGTTTCCTTCCTTTCTGCTTCAGATACTTGAAATTACTTTTCTTTGCTTTCTGTCCAGTTTTTTTAATAAACCTCTTACTACTCCCTTTTTAGCTGTTTCGGTCTTTCAAAACATCTTTCTTTGCCTATTTTGATTGTGGGTTGGATTTACACCAATGAGAAATGTGGTCACAAAACAGCCACATAATGAGCACAAAGGAGGGTAGAATTTTTGGGCATCAAATGCATCTCTAGATACTCAGAGTCCTGGTTAAAGTAACAGAGGTAGACTCCATGATGCATCAGGATATCCTCAAAGACCTCAGATCTGGGAGAGAATGAAGGTGTTACTTTGCTGTTGGGTTTGCTGGGCTTAGTCTTGTGCAAGGCTCATTTAATGAACAACAGCACATCTGTTTGTGATGAAATGTATTTCCTCAGAAGAAAAACAGAAAGTCCATTTTTTCTCACCCAAATCTAAAGCTTTGAATTTCAAGAGATTATGAAATGTTGTAAAAACTTCGGATCACAGAAATACATTTTTCATCCATCTTTGTGCCTTCAGAAGCTTTTTTTCCCCCACTAATTCCCAATGCCGTGAGTCAGCTGTCTTTGCTGAGAAGAGTGTGAGTTATGAGTAGTGCATTCTGTGTCTGTTGATGCCAAGGATGGGTTTCCAGATTTGAGCAGGCTTAATTGATTTGCTTGGGTATAACAGGCAACTGGTGCTCAGTCCTTCAGTCAGTGCTTTTTATCCCCAAACCCCAAGGGCTGAGAGCTTCTGGTGTCCAAAAAAGACTTTTTCCTTTGCGAGCACCATGTCCCAGCACTGGGTGGTTATTACTTTTTTCTGTGGTTTGATTCCCATTCGTTATAAAGGTGGATGCATCATTCTTCAGAGAGACTTCAAATCAGATGTAAAGAAAAAGTAATAGAAACTTGTGGGGAAAAACAAAGCAAAAAAAAAAAATTAACAACTTATTGAAAAACAGAAAACTACCGACAGAAAACTGAATGCTTTGGAAAAGCATGACTGGTTAAAAGCAAATGTTGTAGACACTGCAAGTACTTACAGTCTCGTCATGGTGGAGTTAAACAGGCAGTGGCTTTCTGCTTGGTTAAAATGAAGGGGGCAAACATGCCAGCAACTAGCAACTGCCAGCAGAACATTTGCCAACAAAATTAAATAGTTGGACTTGGAGCATTTTCCAGCTCTCTATACACTTGTGTTGTTGCCATGAGTCTTAAAGGAATTTATTGCACTCTGTCAATTTCATATTTTCTTTGTCACTGTCTGAGACTTTTCCAACATTACACTATCCTTATTCAAGTGAAGTGCACATCAACTCTTCTTGTTTTTTTCCAAGTATTTTGAATAGGATTTACCAGTGGTGATGATTATGTATGTTTGTCTCTGTTTACGTACACCACTATCATTTGTCTGTGCACCAAATGTTACCCAGATATGTTACAGATGAGAAGAAAAAGATTTTGGTGGGGGAAACCCCAGTACCAACTGCAAAGCAAGGCTAGGGTTACACCATGTCAAGATGGCAAATTCAGCCTTGGTATTAGTTGGCAGAGAAAAGGAAGATGGGGAAAGTCATTGTTTTGGTAAGTGGACTGGAGTCTGTATTTAATAGCCTTATCCCATTGCCACAAGTGTCTGGTTCTGTAGCTGTTGTTCAGTTCTGTTTTTCCACTAAGATTGTTGAGACCTTTTGTGTGCAAGAATCAAGTTCTTTGATATTAGCTTTTGCACTGCTCTGTGCATGCTTGAGTCAGCCAAGCACTCAAGCCTTCTGCTAGCTTTCAGCACTTGAGTGTTTCCCAGGGAGAAACCAAGTCTTCTGATGTGCTTAAAGTTAGGCAGTCTCTCAATTGCAACTTTTTTCCTGTGTCCAGGAATCACGTTCTTGAATTGAGTAGAGTACATCTGGGGTACTGGTTGATAAAGGGTTTGTTTAATTAGCTCTGGCTCTCAAACGTGTTTTCACTGTTAGGAGGAAAAAAAATGCCATCTTGTACGTTAAAAGGAAGTTCTTAGTACTCACTGTGATGTTTTATATCTAGCAATTCTTGGAAATAATAAAATCTCCCAAGGGTGATGTTCCCATTAATGTTCCATAGAAAACGTTAAGAAGGAAACATATCCCAAATGACAGAACTAAGAAAATCATGTCTTTCCCATACAGATTATTCATTGCAGTTCCTGAAGAATTTTTTGCTACAGAAGTCAGCTGCTTCCTTAGTTAGATATGTTTGTCATGCTTCTAACAGCTAAGCAGAAAGATAATGATCTATTAATTCAGTAATTCTTCAGTAAGCTGGGATGTCTTTTTGAATGTTTACTTTCATTCCATGCATGCATGACTTTTTTCATGGTGCACAAATGCACTGCTGTTTATAGTATAAAGTATTTAGTACACTGTGAGGTTTCTTTTCTAGCCACTTTTCTTACTTCAAAAAGAAGAGCAGTTAGCAGGTTTTGTAGCGGCCCAAGTGATTTAGCTTGAGTTGCTCCTGCAATGTGAGCCTGCCCGTTTCTTCTCCAAGAACATACTTACGTGGTGTGCTCTATCAGTGTTTCATCTATGCTTTCATCTCTTGATGGCCACAGACCAGCACCTTCTATGCTATGCACTACGAAGAAAAGAATTAATGCTAGTGTCATCATGCCAAGAGGGAACTTCTGAAGCAAGGCTGCTTGAGACCAATTTTCTGTCCAGCCTGCCTTTACCTTGTAGTAATGTGCTGCATCTGTAGTAAAGCATATATATTCCTGTAAAGCACTTTCAAATCAATGCAGAGTTTTCATTTGAAAATTATTTTTTCGTCACATTCTAAGAATGACTGTTGCAGGACAACAAGGGAACTGCAGTGCTCATGCGGAGATGTATTTGAGCACTCAGTGATACCCTAATAGAGTATCAGTGGTAGTCAGTGAAGATAAAAGTGCTGCATTCATGTCTTTTAAGTGTGTCACCAAGCTTTTCCAGTTAATTATTTCTCTGTGACTACGTGTGCTAATAGATCCACAGTGTTTACAGAGCACAGTAAGTTGGGAGTGTTTTGTACTGTGTGATATGGGAGTGAGGTCAGTAGTTGTCCTCTACATTTCAGAGCTTTGATTGAAGAGAAACCCTGTGAGGAGGATGCCTATGCCCTGGAAGCAGGAGGGTGTGTCATTTGAGGATGCTCTGAGGGCTGGGGAGGAGCATACGCAGGAGCAAGGAGTGCAGTGTCTCAGGACAGACACACCAGAAGGTGGCAAAAGAAGATTCTTTTTGGTAGTGAATGAGCTCAGGCATCTGCAAAATGACCCAAGCCAGAGATCATAAATCATAGAGTGGGTACAAGGTATTCTTTCTGGGAAATATAACATCAAATATTTATTGAAATATATCCTAAAGGTAGAAGCTTGATCTTACAGTTCCTACCAGGGTTTTGTGGCAGTGGAAGGAGAGAACCACTCTACTAAAGACCCTTTCCACTCTCCTCCATCCACTGTTCAGCTCTTGTGCAATCCCTGCCTCATTTTGAAGTGCAGAGTTGCTCTGCTTTGCTAGTAGCTAAGCATTGTGGGCCAGCCTCACCCCGTGCTGCCTCTTTTGGGTTTCCTTATGCTGTGGATGGTAGTGGCACAGTAAGTCACTCGGTAGTAAAGAGTATGTTACCAACTCAAGCAATGAAGTATTTAAAATTACTGAACGTACTGTGTAGACAGATAACAAATGTGGCCAGCTCATGCAGATTGTGAGAATTAACACAGCTTAGCTCAGCAAAGGACTTGGCCAGGTTTCCCAGCAAATTAGAGAAAGAACCTGCAACATCACTGTTCTTTACACTACAGTGTTGTGCAAGCAACTGTGTATCAGCAATGAACAATGTCAACTTCAAAATTACATTTCTTTTGGAGAAATATGGTTTATTTTTCTTTCATCTGGCTTCACTCCATCTCAAAAAAGTTTGCAGAAGTGTCCAGTTTTTTTTACTTTGTTAGTATGCTGGACAGACTTCTATGTAATAATTTAGCTTTTCCTCAGAAAGCAGAGAGTATTTTTGATGTGTGTATATTGATAAGATAGATACAGGTATGTATATATCTATTTACATGACAGCTTTCCAATTAAAAGTTCTCTGGTCAAGAAATGTTAAAGCATTTTTTTTTTCAGCTAAAAAAAAAGAATGTAAAACAAACCTGGTAGTGTCCTTTAACAGGAAAATAGATACTCAGAAGTATTTAATGTTTGCATCCAAACTTCTGCATCCAGAAATGCAGGATGCCTGTAGTGTAATGCAGAATGGTGTGTATGTGATTGCTGCAGTGCTGAAAAATGCTCACGCATCAGTAGAAAACAGGGGTGCTTCTCTATTTTTTCCTTATTTTTGTATTTTCTTGTGTCAGCTCTACAAATGGTAAGGGTCACAGATATCATTTCTGTTTCATCTGAGTTATTTAAGTTGCTGTACTCTTCTAATTCCTTTGTGGTTTCTGGTTTGATCCATGTATGGTGTGTAAAATCTTTGCCTGAATTTTATTTCTGCCTCTGTTTTCTATAGGTTCTGCCACAGGTTTTTATTTCTAAGTTCTGTATAGAAAAAGTACACAGTCAAGTGCAATATGCATTTGTTTGAAAGATCCTTACGGCTGTTTGGAAAAATATACTGAAATGTTATTTGTAAGTAACGCCAGCACTGTCACATTTCACAAATGTTTTAAAATATATCCTGTGCTCTCAACTGTTTGCTGTGAAGATGATGTCTCTCAGGTACAGAGCAGGGTTTGTTCTGTCCTTGAGCTCTCCCTTCCTTTAATCTTCTTGCTCTAGTTTTGAGAAAAGATGCTTGTCGTCAAGATGTTTGTCATGAGGAAGCCTGTCTTCTAGATGGTTCTTCTAGCACCAGGAGCCATTGCTGTTTTCCAGACAGGCTTCCCGTCAGTGCTGGCTTGTGCTGATTCACACCAGCAGGCTGAAAATGAAAATATTTGTGCTAGCATCCAGCCCTTGGATCTGCTCAGCCTGTGAATGTGACAGTAGTGCAGTCTGATTTAAACACTGCAGTGAGGAATTAAAAAGGCAGAAAGGAAAAACTCTGTTCCCTCAACAGTTCCATGTTAAATCACATTTAGAGTTGCAAGACCGTGCTTCTGTTTTCATTGTGCACGTGCCCTATCACTGCAAAGAAAAGATCTTTGTGCACTCCTACCCAAAAGAGGAAAGGTTTTCACCATCAGTTACTGTAAAAATCTGAAGTGTTTCACAATACTTTAGTTGCTGGTTGACATAGCACTCCGTAAATGATGCCTATGCACAGAAGAAAATGACCTAGATTTTTCTGTGCTGTCAATAGGGTTGTTGTAAAGGCAGCATCACGTACTTTGGGGAAGGCTCTGCTTTTCCTCGTGCATTTCCCAATAGCTACTTGCTATGGAGCTTGCTGTGGTGGACCCCAGGTTAACTGATGTAACAGGATGTGTGTACTCATGAGTAACTTGTATTTTGTGCAGCTTCTCAGTGGGGAGCGAGGCTGTTCCTTACAGAGGAGCTGGGGTACTGAGGCTGCAGGAGTATCTTTGTCACACAGTGTGTACTTACACATGGTGCTCACATCACACTGGCAAATTAGGAGTGGTAAGGCAATTCACAGGATTTTTAATGAGAATTCACCATTGCTTCATTCTGTGCTCCTTCGTTATTCCTGTTTTCTAGTTTCTGATGTTACTTATAGGTGTTTTGATTAATAGAGGAGGATCGTGGGTATCTTTTTCTCTTATCCTATGACTTTCTGGGATTTCATAATACGGCAAGGACTCTGCACTCAGGACAGGCAAGGGAAGAATAAGAACCTCTGCTCTTCTGATTGATGAAATATCAGCAGCTTTGGGGTATGAAGTTTAGGAAATAGTAAGCACTAACATGTCAAAGATTGCAAAAAGTGGGAATCTTCTTCCATTCCAACACTGCTGATGGAGCCCAAGACTGGATCTGTTGAAGGCTTGGGTCTGTTTGGGTATTTTTGTTTCTTGTGTATTTTTATTGCTTGGTTTCTTTATTTATTTATGGCAATTTGAATCTGACTTGTCTAAAAGAAACTTGAGAAGGTTGGAAAGACTGAACATTTGAATGTGGAACTTATTTATGAAGCTTCACTGAGTTAGTATGGTGGGAGTTTATGCTACTGTGCAAAGGTGTAGCTGTTTCTAACTCCTTATTATTACTTAGAGGGGGTACAATATGCTTAGATAAGACAAAAACAAGTCCTTAAATAGATTAAGGGCTACATGTTTATCTAAAATTATAATAATAATCATCATTTCTTTCTAATCTATTTTACTAGACTGTTTTGAGGATTGTGGTCCTTGGCATATGGGATTACATTGAAAACAAAATAGAGGTAAGCAGTCTTACTCTTTGCACTGTTTTTCAAGCAGACATATTAAGAATATTAAGAACTGCAGTGGGTAGCTTTGTTACAGATCTGGTGCAGATACCTTTTAATTCGAATAAGCATGCGTATTCCTCTCATTATATACATGAATGCAAAGCTGCATGATGCAGTGTCCTTTTCTGTGAGACTCTGAGTGTGATATTTGGAAATGTTTTATTACAGGAGGAGGAGAGGATTGTGGGGCTTTGCTACATGCACCTATGGATTTTATTGGTAGAGTCGTGCTAGTCCAGCAGCTGTTACTGCTACCCTGAGATAATTTTTACTCATGTTGCTCATTTTCATGTGACTTGTGTACATACATTCCTGTAATCAAGTCAAAGTTAGAACTGATTGAAAATTTCTGTACAGTTTTCTGATAAAAAATCAGGGGAAAACCCCAATTTTAACGTGAAATTGTTTTCTTTAATTAAATCTGACTTTGGATGAACAAGGCAACCTTTTCTAATCTAATCCACAATGAAACTAGCATCATACAAGTTCTGACCAGTCCACATTGTCAAAATCCTTGAGAATTTTGCTGCCCAATAACAGTGGGAGCAGAGAATCTTTCTGTCTTGATGCACAGATGTTCCCACACATAATGTAGTCAGGACATGGCCAAGAGCCATTAAATCACTTTGCACCATCTTTTTCTACTTGTATTCTTGATCTCTTCCTTCAGACAGTAAGATCTATGGGCAGGGACTGTATTTTGAGGGCGGGGGAGGCAAATAATCATGCCAAATAATAAGTAATAAATATCAGTGATAATGAAGGTCTTCAGCTGTAATAGCATTTAGTCTATCATTCTGTATGGAGATTTTTGGCCAGTAGGTCCAAATACCTTTCTGTCTTCCTGCCCTCCCACGACAGTTTCTCTCTCCTCACCTCATAAAATGTGGGTGACGCACTAAAGAATTCTGTTACACTGCCTTAAAAGGATGTAGCCTTTGTAGGGCTTGGCCACCTCACATATCCTTTTCAAATAAATTTCATTTCTTTTTGGGGAAGTGAGAGCCCTTCATGACCTCAAACAGAAAAGGCAGGGCTTGTGATCTTCAGGATGGGTTTGAAGAGAGTCATTTTTCTCTAGGTGTTTGATGGTGCTGTCATAATCTTGTCCTTGGCTCCAATGGTGGCCTCAACAGTGGCTAATGGCCCCAACAGCCCCTGGGATGCTATCAGCCTTATTATCACACTACGAATATGGAGGGTGAAGAGGATCATTGATGGTGAGTGGTGATTCAGTTTGTGACTCATAGAATTACCTGACAGACTGGGAAAAAAAAAAGTTTTAAATACATGAAAAGATTGCTTTCCACCACTCTTCCTTCTGTTCCACTTCCTCTTACATCTTAAAAGTACCAAACAGCAGAGAGTTATGGCTCCCATGGAGGAGAATAGGTCCCAATTTCATGGCTGTTTCTTCTGTTCCATTTGAGCTTTATAATTGATTGGATTCTAATTTTGTGAGACACTTCCACATCTCCACGCATGTCAAGTAAATACATCTGACCTGACATGCTTCCCATCTCTCACCATCAAGCACCATTCCTAATTCTGTGAAATAATTACTTCCAGTATGCTTTTCCAGTATTTGCCACACCGTCCATATGTCCATGCAACTGTGTCTGTCTTGCTGCTTTCTTTTCCAATGCCTAAACTATGTATTCAGAGTTGAGGAAGGGAATTAGCTTTGTGACTGAAGTGTCCAAGAAAAATTCAGGATCTCATGGAGACTCACAAAACATCAAGAAGTGTGATAAGCATTGAACAGCTTTGTTCATCAGTCTGAGTTTGCTTTGATTGGGACAGGAGAAACATTTTTAGATGCATTTAGAAGATACCTTGAAAACTGAGCTGTAGCTTGAAAAGCAACCAGAGTTTAAATGCCTTTTAGTTTCTTTTTAATGTCCTCCTTAGTCTGCTGTTGCCATCAGGGGCTTATTTCATGCCTCCAAGTCTAGGAAATAAATGCTGTGGGCTCTGAGGTTGTTCTTTTCCAAAGGGAGCTATGTCATTCAGGTTTAGAGGGGAGGGCAGCAGCTCCAAGCAGAAAATCCTTCCTACACAGCAATTCAGCAAGTCTGTGGTAAACACTAGGAAATGTCTGTGTTAGCAACAAACTAGGAAGAGAATGCAGGATGCATTTCAGCTCAGCCAGGCAATTGGAGATCTGACCAAGCAAGATCTGGATCCTTCTTATGACCTGCATTTCATGTGTTAGAAATCCTTCCTCAGACAAAATACTCTAGTTCTCTTGCTGTAAGCAAAAGGGGTGGTTATTTGTTGGTTTTTTTTGTTGTTTTTTTTTGTTTGTTTTGCTTATGAAGATACGCAAAGGATTTCCCTCTGAATTAAAAATTTATTAAAACACTAAAAAAAAAAAAAATCATAGCTGGGTTAACTTGAAGTGCTTGTGTTTTCCAGCATATGTCCTTCCAGTGAAAGTGGAGATGGAGATGATGATTCAGCAGTATGAGAAAGCAAAGGTTATTCAGGATGAGCAGCTGGAAAGACTAACCCAGATCTGCCAAGAACAAGGGGTAAAGTTCAATTGTGTCTCTATTTACACATAGCTTGTCATAAAAAATCATACAGTGTATGTCCTTTGCTACAATTGAGGGTTTGATAAGTATCACTAAGGTTTCTGTTGCAAAGTGACATTTCAGCATTAAAGAAACACTAGCTACAGTCAGGATATTTTGTGTGGTATTGGTCAAACAGCAGTTGTCTCTATCTTCTGCAGTGCATGTGTTTTTTAAAGTGAGGAAAACAAATGGGAGGAATAGAAAAGGAGTGCTTCCAGTATTTGATCTGTTGAATGAGTGCAATTTGACATAATATTCAGAGCATGCAAAATTCATTGCCATTATTGGACGTTGCCGCTGTATTAAAGCCTTATTCCTTGGAAAAGTACATGCATTTGCATGAAAGCTAATGAATCTCCCTGCTTTAAATGCAGGAGGCTGCTTCCCTGTAGGTCAGTCTGAGGCTCTTTGGCAGACTCAAGATGTTGCACCAGAAACGAGAAGCTTCTGGTGCAACATTTTTTAGACTCTTCCCAAGACCCCAAATATTCAATGGCTCAATCTTTTGAGATAAGGGAAAGTGAGATTTAAGTATATCCATCCGAGATAGTTTATGCAAAAGAAAAGTGTAAAGCAGTCATTGTGACAACAAGCCAGGCATTTTGAATTAGTCTTATGTAAATGAGTCTGAGTAACCTGCTTAGGCAAAGTGGGGCACCAAACCACAACAGAATGGTCCTCCAGCCGACTTAATTCTCATTTCAATTGCAAGGATAACTAGGAGGTGTCCAAATAAAGGCTGGAAGTTTCTAGTATCAGTTCCCATTCCCCAGTTCTGCAGGTGTTTTTCAAATACAGAATGAGGGTTAAGTTGGAACGAGTCAATCAGTCAAAAAGCTGAAGGGCCTGAGTAGACAGGAGAAGAGGCAACTCATCCCAGAACAGGGCAACTGTGGAATGGGTTCCTAATTTGAAGCAGAGATTTCTGTGCCCATCTCTGTGTTAGGAACCTAAAACCCATCGACAGTCCTCTTCTTGACAACTTTGTGCAGTGATATTGATAGATTCATGCTTCTGTTACAATCATGAAATGAACGGGAAATGATATATACACTGTTTTGCAGAGGAGAGAATCTCTTCAGACCAGATGCCATGGGCAAATCAGCAATTTCTTGGGTCCCACAGCAGTATTTTGTCTGTCAGCCCATGCGGTAGCATAGGTTAAAGTTCTTGACAATCATAAATTTGAAAACATTCATTTTTAGGAAATTTATTATGGAGCTAAATAATACTCTTAATCTCTAAACAATTTTCAGCGTTATTTCATAGTCTGAGTGAAGGTAGGCTCGTTATACCAAGCAGGTTTCAGGATCACCCTCCATTCTGATCCACGTTCTCCTTATCTGCATGCCTGGCTTGCAAAACATCTAACCATGGTAGCTCTAAGTTGAGCTCTGATGGTCACAGCATAGTTGTATGTCAAATACGAAGAAATACTACTTTTATAGATGAGTAAATCTGTGAAAACAGAGCAGGTTCTCTCCTAGCTTTCAAGTGTCATCAGCTATGGAAAAATATGGACTATAGAAAAAATGACAGCGCACTAATCTCTCATGTTTTACTGTCCTGAGTTCCTGCCAAACAAATGTTTCAGCTGTATAATCTGAGGTAAATGTACTAATTTGCTGCAGTTAGCAACAGAAGGCATTGACACAAGTACTGCATTCTTTCTTCGTAAATTAATAGATTCATAATTCAGTCAAGAACAAGTTGTCAGCGTTATAATATTCACATTGGCATTTCTATACAGCATCTGGTGTGGAAAGAAGTCTCCTGATGATATTTGATGTCTAAAATTCTGCCAGGTTTTTGCTTTTTCATTTGATTATCTGTCTCTTCCTTTTGAAGGATTGCTCATTCTTGGAATTTGAGTGAGCGTGTCTATGCTTTTGCACAAAGGAGTTGCCTACAGCAGTCTGACTGCTCTTAAACTTAGAGACTCAGCAGGTAGGGACTCCAGGTTACCTTGTCTGTGTGGTACCTACCACCTCTATCACAGGCAGAGATAGCAGGGAGCTGCTTAGGGCCACATCCCCCTGTAGGGGCTGACCTGTTGCCTGTAATGCGTGCAGGGCGTTTCCCCTCTGAGTATCCAGCCTCTCTGAGAAGTGTTTTGAAGCTGGCACTTGGTAGTCAAAGAGCCTTCCTGCCTCAGATGAGGTTTTAATATGAGCTGTGTTGTTTTCCTTATGCTGAGCTGTGTGATTCGAGTCCTTGTTGTTGATGTACATGAAGGGGAGGAATTGAAGTCACAAAAGCAGCCTCTGTCTGGCATTTCTCCCCATGTAGGTTTGCTGAGTGGACTTGTGTCTTGTTTGTAATTAATTTTAAACTTAGCTGAATATGCATCTTCATGGTCAGTTTAAATTGGCCTGAGTTAGTATGGCTAATTGTGCTAGGGGTATTCCCCTTGTTCTCTTTCTGCCAACGGAAACTTTTCCTGTTTACTTGCACAAAGGCATGTGATGAAGCAGATCTGGAAGGTGATTGGGTTAAAATTAATGTAACAAAGTTAATCAGTTTTGTAGGAATTGTATCTAGAGCCTGGTTCACTCCACTTTGCAGAATTGGTTTTGTTGATCAAAGGCAGGAGAATGAGAATGCATAGGAGTGAGAGGAAAGCAGGATCTGTTTGCCAATTTGTACTGATGGTGGGTTTTGTGTGCATGTTCGTAGTGGTTTATTTGTTGTTGTTTTTAATCTGTCTAGTTTTACATGTCAGCTGTGTATTTCTTTTGGCCAGTGATAGGGTATCACAACTGCAAAGTATTATTCCATTCCTGAGTGACACTGGAAACGTATTTTGCAAACATGCAGACTCCTTCCAGATGCTGATTTTTGGCTAGCTGTATGTCTGAAAAGCAGAATATATTTTATAAATTATAGATGCATGGGCTACAACTTTGGTCTCTGCAGAACCCTGCTGAAACTGTTTCAATAGTTTGCCATCTTATTTATTTTCTGTTGGCCAAGAAAGATATCATTAAAAAGGAGTGGAGTGTGTGAGGGTGGTTAAGACAGAGAATACTGAAGGATTTGAGATGGCTGTGCAGGACTTCACAAAACAGGAGAAACTGTACCCATCACAGGAACAGGGATTTCTAAAAATGGGGAAAAGGTTAGAAAGTCTCACTGCATCTGGTATCAAAAGTATGGAAAGAGTGTGTTGCTGGGGGTATTGTTTTATCAGTTTAATAGTAAGTTTTATCAAATTGATAAGTCAAATTATAAAGGAAATACATATATGCAAAATTTCATTAACAGTGCAAATTTCAGTTCAAATTTCTTTTGAAATCACCTGTAAAGGAAATTCAATTTCTGATAATAGATCTGTTTACATGCCCTTTTCTGTTACTCTTTCATAAGAGTCATTCAGATGAGTACAGTCCAGCCCAGACTACATATCACAAGAGCTCCTTTTCTGTCAGCTCCTCTAGTGTAGGGTTTTTCATCATTCTCAGAACTGTAACAACTATGGAAGCTGTAATTTTCTTTTTTATCTCGCAGTATAATTTGTACAACAGCTGCTAGTTTAATGACAGGGCTATTTAGCTGGTAAAATTACCTATTGGAGAAATAACTGATGTTATCCTTTTGCAATAATTTTAATTCATTTCTACCTACCAGTCATTTTCTTGGTAAATGGAAGGCAGCCAAGGTCATCCCGTGTTTCGTTCTGACCATAAATCATTCGTTTGCAAATGTCTCCTGATTTTTTTTTATTGTTACCAACAATGACTAAACTAATGGAAATAAACATTGGATTGTATCCCAATGGCAGATGAGTTTCAGGGCAGGGCATTCTATACAGACAGCACTAATTAGAATGGAACAAAGTTATTAGGCCTGCATTAGACACAAGTAAGCTTCTGACTAAAACGTTCATTGATCTCGGTGAAATTGTCAGCCATCCTCTGTTGAGAAGCCATTAAAGGGAGGATCTATATGATTCACTGCTAAGTCTGTCCCTTTTTGAGTCTCATGCATGTTGTAATGCATCAGATGGGAGGAGTGGAACTTTTTATACAACTGGACATATAAAGTGAGTTGTTGCCTAGAGCTCTAGACAGGTCTCTGTCATTTTGCCTGCTCATAAATAATTACCTAATGCATTTGTGAAGTGAGGAGGTGCACAAGCATGCCCTGTAGTTCTTTCTGGTTTCTTTCCTGACAAAATATTGCTAATTTTAACAACAGCAAGTCAAATTTGCAGTCAATTTCTCATATAAGCCACATGTATCACACCTTTTATATTGCACATCTCATTCCATTATAATTATAAAAGCCTACTCCAGCAGCAGTGCACATAGAAAAATCAGAGATTATTAACATACAAAAAATCTCAAGTTTTAGTGTAGTCTTAAGTCTGCTCCAAAGAAATTGTGACTTAATCTTCTGCACCCTCCAAAGTCTGGATTGAAGGAATGTAACCCAGAGCTTGTGAGATCACACCTGGAGTGCTGTGGCCAGCATGGGCTCCCTGATATAAGAAGTACCTGGACCTAATTACAGGAGCGATGCTCAGGGCTGAAGCACACAGTATAGGAGGAGAAGCTGTGGGAGCTGGGCTTGTACAACCTTAGGAAGTGAAGATGAAGCAGGATCTTGCTGCTGCCTTCAGCTCCCTCATGGGTGGCATAGCCAGGCTCTGCTTGGAGGTGCACACTGACAACTGGCACGTAGAAAATTCACTGTAAGTACACGAACAAACATTTGCACTAGGAGGGATGGTCAGGCACTGGAGCAAATTGAGAGGAAGCTTGTGGTATATACACCCATAGAGGTGGATAAAACTTGTCAGGAGGAGCTGGTAGCAGAGTGAGCTAGATGGCCTTGCTTTGAGCAACGTTTTGGACTAGTTGATTCATTTCAGTCTGAATTATGCTGTTATGTGTGAAGTTTTCAAACACATTTTTCCATTGCTAAGTATGTTAAGGAGTTTATGGATAAAGAACAACATGAGAAGCTACCAAAGTATGTGTAAATAACAGTCATGAATAACAGAATCATGCTGGTAAATAACATCAGTAGCAGTCTCAAATACACTAATGCTCAGTTTTTAGTTATATTCATTTGGGAGATAGTTTACCTGAGTCTCCTTGATCTCAGCAATTATCTTCCACATGACAGAGCTATTTGCCCACAGGTGCTCAATGGGATTTAGAAAGTTCTTAGCACAGAGCTGATACCTATCAGCAGATCTTGACTGAAATAAATTGTGTGTATAAATTTGTATGTTTTTTCCTTAAGTTATATGTATATTTTCCAAACAGGTAAGCCTTTGTAGGTAACAGGTAAGATTGTCTGCCTCAAAATACAGAACGTAACTTCCTCAGTGCAGCTCTCTTGTGGCTTTTTGTGTTCAGGTTGCCCAGGTCTACATTCAGATAGCTGCATCAGCTCCTACTGCAAATAGAAATTTCATGTGTTTAGCTTTGGCCCAGAATTTTCAGTTAAAAAGATCATTATATTTTACACCTTCTGCTGATTTATTTAACCTGCCCTGGCCTGCGTGGTATGGAGTCAGAGCAATCTCATTAGCTCTTTTACACATTAGAGCTGCCCAAGGTCAGTGTTCAATATAATGTTCAGTAGATAGAAGCACCTGTGAGGTAATTTGCTCATGCAGTCTCTCATTGAATCATGCCCATAAGGAACACACAGTTCTGTCAGACTTAACCTTTGTGTTGTTGGGTTGCTTTTAGTGGTCAAAACTGTATACCAGCTTCAGCATAACTTGGGATAATTTGTAATAGCTGTGAGCAATCAGTACTGAACTGATTTCCTGAGTGTGTATGTGCCTTTCATGAGCTAAAAGCTTAGGAAAATGTGTTTCCTGTTTAATTTTTCTTAGATATTTTAATAAATGTCCTTTCTCTTTCTTGAATCAATCTGTATAGCAAGTGGTGATTTTTTTTGAACGTGCTACCTTAGAGTGAGAGTTTTGGTTTGCATTTGTGAGCAGTGCACTGAATTGGGTTTTGGCACTGTCTCATGCTCCATAACCTGTTAATGCAGTTCTGGTTCTGCATCTCTGCAAAACGTTGTAAAGATCACTTGGCATCACAAACAGCGAATATGGGAGTGCAGCAGGCACTGTTATTACAGGGAATACCCTCTTCTAACAAATTAAAAATACATTTACACGCATGATGCTATTTTATTCTGACTTCCCACTGTTTTAATGGCTACACAGGCTTCAGGGCAAACGTGTGAGTTCTGGAAGCTGGCTGCCTGGATGCTGGCCATCTGGAGTACTGTGAAAGTGGGGAGAGAGCCCTGGTTAAGCAGCTGAAGCTGTGCAGTTTCGTAGGCAATGTCAGTTTCTGCTGGTATCTTTCTGAGTATCTGTGTGTCTGTCTTTACCTTTCACATGACGGTGAAGTCCAGAGCAGTGTGCTGCTTTACTGTGCCTGTGGATTTAATCCTCATGCCTGTGCTTACTGATCTCCTGTGGATGAGGGAAGGGGATGCACTGCATGAGCCAAGGTGTACCCGTCCTGCCTTTCAGCTTCCTCTGGAAGATAACATTTGTGTAACATACCTTCGTGAGCAGGTGCATCCTCTGCTGCTGGAGCCACAGACGTGCATTGCTGCCCTTAAAACATGAGATGGCAGCAAAGCCCCTTCTGTTGTTGGTGCTACCCGAGTAGCTGTTTGCCTGGATAGCAGTGGTCATTTTCCCTGTGGGTTCCAGTTTCACACGTGGTCTGTGTGCTTGAGATTCAATCGAGGTGGTCATTTTCCCTATAGGAATAAAGAATTGCTTGTAAAAAGTTGTCTAGTGGGGTCATTACAGGCGATGCTTACCAACTGCTGCTTGGTCTGCGTGCCAGGCTGAGTGCTTCATAGCTTGCTGGCAAAGCCAACGTAAAAATGGCCAGACTTATGAGGGAGAGTCTGAAAGGGTGTCTTTCTCCCTTTGAAGGTGAAACGCAAGGTTTTTTTTTATGGTTTATATTTATTTCAAAGACTCAAGAACGGAACCTGAAATTACCTGGGAAAGGAGTATTTTCAGCTTACTACTTCCTAGCTGATAGATAAAGACAAAAACCACAGATGGTAACTGCTGTGGAGATTTCCTTGCAGGGACTGAGGAGCAGAATGGTATTTTGACATTTGTTATGCTACCTGACTGCTACCTCCTGTTGACTTTTGGTTAAGAGCAGTGAACATCTCATTGCTGTCTGCATCTGCCAGACCTCTTTCTGCTGATTTAAGGAGAGAAAAAGCTGCTTGCTTTGTTTGATCTCTGCAGCAGGTGGTTTGAATGTAACCCAAAGAGCTTAATCTGCCCTTTTGCTCTCTGGATTTGAGTCTCTCACTGGGCCTTCCCATTCCTGTAAGGTTCTTTATGCTTTGGAAAGCAGATAGTTTCCAGACGTAGCGAATTGAATTCTTCTTTCTTTTTCCTCTTTCCTTTGTGAAGTCTGAGGAAGCTTTGTCTTCGTCCCCTTCCAGCTGCTTGTCCAGCTCAGAGGAGCTACTGGTGCTCTGCAGCATGCCTGGCATGTGTGCTGTGTCTCACATGGACTGCAGTCAAGCAAATTAGGTCCACTGGCAGTCTCAAAATCTGATGGAGTGGCAGACTAGATTCAGCATCTGAGAAGCAGGAGCCAAACCCACGTTCATTTAGCCTACGTGCTGTTACACACTGGTTTTCAAGCATGGAGGTGCTTATTCTGTCTTTGTTGTAAACACAGAGTGACAGGTGATGGCTTCTTAGGCCTTGAACTAAGTAAGGGAGACCCAGCAATGGTACATTTTAAATGCCTTAGCCTATTACTTACCTCATTTGTTTTCCCCCTTCAGATTCACTGTAATGAGGCACAACTTGGCACAGCCATACTACTGATCTTAAAGAGAGTTTGAAAAGGAGAAATCCATTGCCATATGGCCATGCTGGATAAGGGGAAGGGCAGTGAGATTCTGTGATGCTTACATCAAAGTTTGAATTGTTTCTGCACTTCAGAAAAATGATTTTCCTTCTTGCATTACAGCCACACCTGTGGCTGTCAGACATGGGAAAAATATGCTGTGTCCATCAATCAAACTGTACCTGGTAACTTCTATTGTCTTACCTGTGTCTGCTTTTTAGACAAATCCTATCCTGACTGCAGAATGTCAGTAAGTGCTGTAGCTCGTGTATTAGAGAGGAGTGGACAGGAAAGTGGCAACCTGCCCCAGGGTTTTCTTCATGCTGTGGAGTGCTGAAGATAACAGGCTGGGAGGGAACTGCAGTGTCCCCTTGCCTTGCCTTGCCTGAAGTTAGTGTGGGAGGGCCAGTTCCCAGAAATCCCTGCTACAGTCTAGCAGATTAGAGATGTTTGTCAAGAACCTAAATAGCTAAATGCTTATTAAGGGTGCTCTTTTATAAGGATTTCTTTCAATTTGACAGTTAAATCTGTAAGAAATTGGCCAGAAGCATATCTCCAGGAGGGAGAGGCATACAAAGCTGATGACCACATGAAATGGTCATTGTTTTTTAGACTATGTGGGCAATGATCCGGCTCACTTGAGCTGCAGGATAGCATTGGCAACTCGGACTCAAGTGCTAGCTTGGTCACATTGTTTGCTGTTACCAGTGTGTAGTTGAATGGTAAACTGAATAATAGGTGCCAAGCTGTAAAATATGGACTTCTAGCCATGTTCATATGACATCAGTACATGCTGTTATTTTTTCTTCTAGTTTGAGATCAGGCAGCTGAGGGCCCACCTTGCTCAGCAAGATTTGGACCTGGCTGCAGAGAGAGAGGCTGCACTGCAGGTCCCACACGTCCTGAACAAGCAGAGCAGCAACAGATACAAGGTGGTTGCAACTGAAGATTCAGATGATGAAGCCACTGAGACCATCACAGAGTTGCAGACTCCACGAGGTGAGTGCTGCTCATGTGCTGCTATCCACAGCACCGTTGTTCCCTTTTGTGGGGTGGCTGAACCTGCTACTTTCCTTCTACTAGTGGGTTTATTCACTTCCCTGGAGACTGCATTTTCTCATTGTTGCAGAGAAGCTGTGTCTGCTCCAAAGTGGCAGAAGCTGTTGCATTTTATAGCAGATTTTGACCAGAGCCAATAAAACAACTCTGGGTGATAATGACCACAGTATACATTGCTGGTGTCCTCATGATTGTATCCTTCAAACACCAAAACAGCAGCAGCCAAATCAGAATCAGCAAAAACGATAATCACTCGGAGGTAAAAGCAGGGAAATTGAGAAGAACACTGTTTAGGGAGGGCTTGGGCTGTGCTAAATTGATGTCACATCTCACAGCTTTTACTTTGTCTGCACAGGAGCTCGATGCATAAGTCATCATTCATAGTGTTCTTTTTTCATGCTGGTTTTAAAGGTATCAGGTTAAATGTATTAGGCCAGGTTACCCTCACCTGTAATCTGTCATATCACTAAATTTACATACATTTGGAGTTAATTTGGGCAGGCTTTATTGATTTATTTATTTTGGCCACCATCACCCAAGTGAAGAGTCTGTCTGCTGGGAAATGCTCAGGTCTTGTATTCAGTGAATGTGTAGATGTTGTACTAAGGGTGGAGTTTAGTGGGGAAATGGTGGCAGGTGGACAGTTGGACCAGATGATCTTGGGGGTCTTTTCCAGCCTTGGTGATTTTATGATTCTATGTGCATGGATTAGAAATATAAGTGTAGGTGGATAACTGCAGGTGTGCAGATCCATAGAAACCTGCGTGTGTCATATTTTATTGTGTGTAATATTTTGTGAATTGATGGAAATGAGACTCTTGCTCTTCTGCTAGTTCCAGCCATCCTGCTCACTGCACCACATCCCAGCTTGCCTACCAGGTGGTGTGCTTTCCCACACACCAGCTGTGAGGTTTGCCTCGACTGGAGGCTTATGCTCTCACCAAGTGGTTTAAAGCTGCCCATGCTGGACAGCTCAGCTGTGGCTGGGCAGCTCTGGTGCAAGAAAAGGAGCATTTGCACACTGTAGGCAGCTCCTGCATGGCCCCGTGATGGGCAGCAGTCCTGTGGGTTGTCTTTTAGGTGAGATGTGTGGTTTGGGGAATTATTAACAATTATATTTACCTGGACCTATTGTTTTTTATCACTAAGTGCTAGACCAGAAGGCTTTATTGGACTGGGTGTAGCTCCCTTCCCCATGATTCCCAGTGCCCATGGTGGGGAATAGAATGTGTCATGATCTCACTAATGGTTAATGTACTACTTCATGTGGTACCTTTTCATCACAGTGATGCCCAAGCCTTCCGTGGTCATCCTAGCTTTTTGTTTCAGTAGCTGAGTGGTGTGTGAATAGGTCTGAATTAGGGGATTACTTGGTACCTTTATTTGATCAAACTCCTCAGAATTTAAGGCATAGAAATATTTTAATGAAAAGCTTTAAGAGAAAAAGCTTACCATTCTCTTCCAAACTTTACATTTTTTTCGTTCTCTACACAGTAATGAAAGCACGTTGAAATTTTCTGTTTTGACCTCTGTAGTAATGTCTGAGCACTAACCACAATTCAGCCATTAATTATTCCTGATTTGAAATTGTTTTTAAAAGCAGGCAGTTGAGCAGACTGTCCCCTGAAATGCATTTCCCCCTTTTTTGTAGGATTTCAGAGCTCTCCCCAGTGGATGTATTATAATTTATGCATGCATTCCCTGAGGGTTACATTTGGAACTGGAGAGTGTTGTGCACAATCAGGAGAAGGTTTGCTGAAATTACAGTGCTGTGGAGGTTTATCTAATTTTTTTTCCTGTCCAAAGTATTCATTCCAGATTAACACAAGTACTCATGGTTGGTTTGTGCAACAAAGTAGACACACCATCTTCAGGACTGGATTCTCTACTGTTGGGTTCTGTGGTTCCTTAGAGCAAGTCATGCTTTTGGCTGGAAAAAAAAATGCATCCAGGAAATAAGAAGGCATGCATTACTTCACATATTGGGGGAGGTGCAGTTATCTTATGTTTAAACAGTCATGCTGAGAATATAATTATTTTTTGATTCCCAGAAGTCAACTAAAAACACAAGGAAATACTTTTTGTGTGTCATACTGTGTATTACGTACAGAGCTTTTGTAGATGAATTATTACCAGTGCTTATCTTCACAAACTAAATTTAGGTGACTCCATGTTTTACAGTCCTCTTCTATACTGAATGGGGCAGGATTTGAACAAAAATAATTTCCCATGTCCTTATAGCAGGGGACAGCCACCTGGGATAGTTTACCGTCATGGTGGAGTGCTGCCAAGGGGCCAAGATCAAATTGTGTGGGAAACCACAGGCCCAACAATATAGTCAGTGCTTTAGTTCACAATCCAGAGGACAGTCAACTGAGGTGGAGGATTTTGCAGGTAGCTGTGTGCATTATTTTGCAGAGAAAAGATGTCATAATGTAACACATCCGTTATCACAAACCTTGAATCTGACTGTAGCAGTGCTGACTTAGGGATTGCTTCTGTGTATTCTACAGGACTTCAAAACCTTAGCAAACAGCCTGAGAAGGCAGTTACCCCAGGAAAGAAAGAGAGCCAGCCCTGCCTGGTTCTTCTACCTCCCTCAACCTCAACTGGGTCTTTGTTCTCCAGTAGCATGCCAACTGTTTTAGAGCAGTAGCTTTCACTGTTAGTGCTTTTGATATTCCAGAGTGACTACTGCAGTTAATCATTCTGTGAGCCACACTGACATTCATGAGCTTTGAAAAGCATCTGCAGTTGCCTATAGCAGTGATTAGTTTGAGGAGAAGTAAGGGACCAGGCTACTAAGACCACTAAAAGGAAAGCTGCAATTCAAAGTCAGAATTCAGCTGTCAAGCAAAACAGTCTCAGGAGAGGCTCTTCTTTTCTGCTGTGGCAGAACACGAGCCTTACATACAGCACCTGAGGGCAAGGTATGGCATAGAATGTATATGTTTGTGCCAGACTTAACTTTGTCAGCCTTCAAAAAAAAAAAATTACCATCTTTGGAGAACTCTGGATTCTGCCAAACCAGCGAGCTTTAGTTGGCTGGAGAACATACTGTATGCAAAAATGGGATATTCCATCTCAAGCTAATCTTATTTCCCCTGTCTGCACTGAACAATGGAAACATTCAGTGCAGAATACTTCATCGTGGAGGGGTTATGGAATAAGAAAGCATTCAGTCTTTTCATTCATTTCCATACCTGGGAGTTTTATGGCATAGTGCATAAGTTAAAGCTCCTCGGGGACAGCTGTAGCTTGTACTCTGGTATTTACACTGGATTTTGTGCAACAATTTACTACAGCATTCAGTAAGGTAAGTCGAGTAACCCCTGCATCTCATGGTACACACAACACCTCTGGGGATTTATGCAGAGACACAGTGTGACCTGCACCACGAGAGTACCGTGTGTGCTGTTTTGTACATATTCCCATCCATCCCCAGGAGGGGAGTGGGGGAGCAGCACTGAGCTCTGCTCTCTGACAGCAACAGGGCCCGAGGAAATGGTGTAGAGCTGTGCTGGGGGAGGACTGATTGAGGGTTAGGAAAAGGATCTGCCCCAGAGGGCGATGGGCACGGAACAGGCTGCCCAGGGCAGCACAGCCCCGAGCTGCCAGAGCTCAAGGAGCATTTGGACACTGTTCTCAGATACAGGGTTTGGATTTTGGGTGGTCCTTTACGGAGCCAGGGGTTGGACTCAATCCCTTCCAACTTGGGATATCCTGTGATTCTAGTCAGATGGTCAGCAGGCTCTGAAAGCGTCTGTAACTCCATAGCTGATACTCTGTGCCTGTTCTCAAAGTCCTGCTTCTTCAGACACTGAAGAAGAATCCTAAGACAGTAGGAATAACTCTGGAAAAAGTGTGGATATATATGCTATTTACTACTTAATTTGACAGGAAACTGCTCAGCTTCTTTTTCTTTGAGAGGAGGTTTTATTTGTCCAGCCAACAAACTGGACTCCAGAGTGGCCAGACATGAAGGCTGACACACAGGTATCAGCATGCAAGTCAAAGGCTGCTGTTGTTGCTTCCAGGAAAGATGATGGCCTCCAGAGAGGGGGAGGACTCTGGAAACCATAAACCCAGGGCATCACTGTGATGTTTGCTGCCCTGTAAGCATCGTATTTGGCTTCACTGTCTCAGTTTCCATAGCATGATGTGAATGATGGTATACTCAAGGACTTGAAAATAGCTTTCCATTACATTTGGTAGCTGGAAGTTTGCTCTATCAAATAGTGGTGGTGTGCTCTTCGTAGCTGTTGTAGCTTCGATGGAAATAAATAAATAGGAGGCATTACTTCTGGAGCACCCGATGCATCCTATCTGTTCCCCTCAGAACGATGAGGGAATATTTTTCTCTTCCTGAGTTCTTGCTGCGTGCAGCATGAAACCAGTTGTGGTCAGAGTGAAACCTAACGTTTCCTGCTGCTGCACAAATCATTTTTACTGTTTAGTACACAAACCTCCAGCTCCAGGGGATTCCGGGTCCGCCGGACCCCGTACAGCCATTAATACTTCCTCCCAGAATTTATTATTCTTTAATCTCTCTCATAATATATGAATTACAGTCCCTAGAGGAAATTCCTCATTTTCCTGCGTTGCAGTTTGGGAAGTTGTACAGTACTGCCATAGCTGGAAAGCTGTGTGCCACCCTTACACTCATCTGAGCAAGGACCGGATCCCAGGCTCCTTTACTTCCCCTGGCAGAAGAGTGATTCCAGCAATTCAGAGTGGGATTTCTGTTTCTGTGGGATTAGCAGTGCTTTTCTTTGGGGGGAGTGCTGCAATCTGTGGCCGTGCCTGGAGAACAGCGATGCGTACTCTCCCCATAGGTTCTAATGTGTTCTGCAAGTGAAGAAAGTGTGATACTGGGAGGGGAACACGAGCAATTCTGGAGCTTCAGAGGGCTTCCCTTGCCATCATTCATAAACTGTCTGAGAAGGCAAAGTGGGGCACTGCAAAGGTTTGTGTCAGTTGTTGCTGGCAAGGCACTGTGGGCTGGTTTAAGGCTCACTATCGTGGAAGGACTGAGGATTTAGTTTCTCCATAGGTGCCCATTTTAGGCTTTTTTGGTTCTCTGCACTGATTGTCCGGGCAGAAATCACAGGAATTAGACATCAAGTAACTCTTCAGTAGGTGTATGTGCAGCTGGTGGAGCGAGGCTCGTGGGTTTCATGTTCACCAAATGGGCAGGGTGGAAACTTTCCACTCCTAGAAGTGGTGGCCATGCATTCATGCACATGAGGTTGATGTTGCCTCCCATCATTAATACATGGCACTGTGAAGATATTGCTGGCAGGTACAGGAGCAGAACTGGAATGCTTCCACTGCCCAAGCATGTAACCCCTTGTGTAATAATCCCTCCCATAAACGGATTGTTCTCCACTGTGAAAGCAGTGAGATGTTGTGCCCTCTGATGGCATTAGAGCACTGTTCCAGCACCTTGCTCCTAAATTATTAGCAGCTTTCCCTAATTCCTACTGTGCACTCTGTCTTTGCCAGATGCTAAGTTTGTTCTTGAGGCCTTCTGCTTTAGTTATTCTTCTCTGTCCCTGCTGATTACCCTGATGATTATTATTTTGTTGGTATCCATGCAGTGCTGTTTTGCAGACAGGCCCAAGCTCTGCTGTGTTTGATCCACGCTGGCCATCACAAGGCAGCTCAGATATGGATCTGCTGATCCCAACTCACAGAGAACGAGGCTGGAAAAAGAGCATGGGGATGTGCCCCAGGCCATCCCATACCCCGAACTGTTGGCTGTGCCCACACACAGGTGTTGTGCATCTCAGCCCTGTTCAGCATAGCACACTGTGCTGTGACAGCATGATCTGCTGCAGTGATCTTCCAGGTCTTCACTTTTAATCTCAGGTTGATTTCTTAGCTAGCTGGATCTGTGGCTCTGCTTTCTGTGCAACTGCAGCAGTTCCTCCCGAGGTGGATTATGCCACGTGCTCGGGCACCCATCCAAGCTGTGCCTCCCAGACCAGACATGTGTGGCTGGAAGCCATGTGAGCACAGCAGCTTGCACTCCGTGTCCATCTGCCTTCGTGCAGACATCTCCTGGACGGCTCAAACTGGCTGCTGCTGTTTCCTGTTGGCACAGGCTTTCCATGTTGGTAGAGGGAAATGTAGAGACACCTTCTGGGGCCAAAAGGAGAGGGGAAAACGTTCTGCTTGGGTCATCTGACTTGAGACCAGGAAGGTGAAGGGGGCACAGCTCAGAGTGTACACGTGCCCTAATAAATGAATGTAGAGTGAGCAGGGAGCTGTACTGGGACTGCTGGTGGGGGAGAGGAGGTTGTGTCTGAAACAACTGTAGGTCACTGTTGGGGGATTACAGAACTAAAAAGAGATCTGCCTTGGTCAGAATGTCATTTATGTGTTTCACCAAATTTATGAGGTTTTTATAGGGCCAAGAGAGGGAGATTACAGTGTTTTCTCTCGGGTCCGATGAGATTATACGGGACTGTACTCCAAATGGTTTATTGCTCCCTGAACCATTTGTGGTGGTGGAGATGTAATCTGAATCTCACAGGAAAAGAACAGAAGATAAAGTCCTGTAGCTCTCAGACAGATCCTGACCAAGGGCTGCACCTTGTTTCAATAAAGGGGATTTGGTTGGCAAGCAAAGGGATAGGGCTCATTGCCCTTTGTGATCGGGCTGTGCTGCACTTTTACAGCCTCACATTGCTGGTGGGCTGCAGCACCAGGGAACTGTTCTGGTGTTCTCCCTTGCTTACACAGATCTCCTGCTGCGGGTGGAGGTGTGCCCTGATCCCTGCTGGCTGCTCACAGTGAGAAGTGGGGACTTCATCCTAAATCACCACCAAGCTCTGAAGCAGTGTGCAGTACTGTGCTTTGTGTGCACATCTTGCGTGCCGGCAGGAGGTTGGTTTGGGTTTTGTCTTGGTGGCATTCTTGAGCTCCCAGCTTTCAGCAGCAGGATGATCACAGGGGCAGAATTGTTCATAGCCACCTGTGCCCTGAAGCAGCTGTGGGTCCTGGATGGCTGAGACGAGTTTGTTTGTTGTCAGTTTGCCTTAACATAAGTGTTCAGAAACCTAATCTGCAGCTGAGAAATTCATCCTGCTCTTGTTACTCCAGTACTCTGTATTGTTTTTTACTCATAAGAAACTACTCAAGATTAGAAAAAAAGTACCTATTTCATATTTTATACATGCACGTTGATCTTATTTGCATAGAGAGATGGACATTATAGATACATAAAAAGATGAGCCCGGTGAGTGTAAGGAGGCCATGGTGTGCCAGCACTGCTGCAGTTCCTTTGCAGGTGTTTGGCATGGGTTTGCTGACATAATGAGTTATCCATAACTGTTAAATTGACTTACAGGTGCCTGGATTGATGGTAGCATAGTGGTACACACACTGGAGGCGGATGGCAGGCAATGTGTGTGATGCTACAGGTTTACTTGGAGCTGTGAGACACAGAAAGCAGGCAGGACCTTTTCCAAGGTGCTTGCTTGCTTCAGCACAGCAGGAGCGGGGTGTTTAGGGCAGATTTCCACGAGAGCTGAAGGGCTCTCCCCTGTGTGGCCTTCTCAGGGTGCTGGGGAAGGTGGTGCCTGTACCAGTACACAGCCCTGCTCTCCTCACCTCCCTGCTTACAACTGGAGGCTGAGGAAACGCAATGAAAAGACATTCCAAAAAAAACCACAGATGTACTGGTATCATTCTGCCTACATCTGAAGGATCCCTGCCTGACCAGGAACCCGTCTCTGTGCAGACTGGCAGCAGCTAGGGTGTGAATTATGTATGATGGAAATGAAGTGTGTTTTAGCAGCAGATAGCTGAAGAGCTTTGCAATGTACCCTAATTCTGCAGCACTGCCTTGAGCTGCTCGGAGGCCTCTCTTTTAAACTTGGACATTAGCACGAAGCACACCTCTGACTGCAGGCATTTAAAGATCAACAGGGGCCAAGAAAGCTTTTAGGAGCCAATGAAACCAGCAAAACAACCACGTTCCCTTTCAGTGTCAGTTTCGATTGCCTTCTTCCGAGTGCAGCTATTTCAGGTACAGAGTGCTCGGTGGTTTGGGTCTTGTTGTATGGGGAAAGTGCTCCCCAGAAAACATCTGTTTCTTTCACCTGCAAACCGCAGAGTGCTGTGAAAGGCAGCGCCGCGGCCGCAGGGACCCGGGGGGAGAAGGGAATCTGCCCCACAGGGACGAGCACAGTTCTCTGAAACATGCTATCATCGAGAAGAGCACTTAAAAGGAGAGCATGCTTTTAGAGAGCAGCGCACAGCACTGCTGGGCAGGGCTGAGGGCAGGGAGCTGTGATGAAGAGCCCTGCTCCCATGCGTCTGTGGGTGCCACGGCCACGAGGTAAGCACGGTGCAGCCCTGGAAGGGCCGTGCCAGCTGCTCACTCACACACTACTCACACACTGCTTCTTGTTGTTCCAGAGGATGACATGAACAATTACATCAGCCGCTACTACAATGAGCCCAGCAGCGGTGAGTTTCGCTTGAGAAACGGAGTGTAAACCAAGTGTGCACTGTGCGAGGCTAAGGGAGGGCTGTGTGGGACAGGGAACCCAGCACACACAGCTGGCAGTGCCCTCCATGAGGTCCTGTACCAAAGCAGCAGTTCTCCAAGGGCTGAGGGACACTGTGTGTACTGGGATGCTCATCACAGCCTCACAGACTGGAGGAAGGAATGTCCTGGGGGGGGGGGGGGGGTNAACGGGGGGGGGGGGGGGGGGGGGGGGGTAATGCCCTCTGCAGGGAGGCCTGAGGGTGAAAAGTGGGGGCAAGGTATGGGAACAGACTGGGACAGTGAGCTCAGTGCAGCACCAGCCCCTTATTGATAGCCCCATACACATAGGGGTGTGTGTATTCATACAGGTAGATAGGGAAATAATCAGTAGAGGGGTACACAATGCAGACACAGAGATAACCATCTGGAAATAAACATAACTAGCTTTATTTCTTTTTACATACACACATAATAAAGTGTGTGTATATATACATACATTTTATAGCTAGAGACACATACACACATGTATAGACACTTTCATATAGATGTGTCCATATATGCACATATAGGGATGCATATGTATGGCTATATGTGCACAGCATGTAAATTATGCATGTTCAGATGCATGTGGGTGTTCTCATACAGGCATGTGTCACTGATCTATAAATGCTGCATAGCTCTTCCACCTTAAATATAAAACACGCGTGTGTGTGTAGGGATGATTATGTACCAGGCCTTACACATTTATATTCCATGTATACAGCCCCACACAAGCCCAGGGTTACACACACACACACACACACACACACAAGATGTGTGTTATGTTTGTATGTGTATGTAAACAACTACGTTGCTCCAAAAGTAATGCCTCCTATTTATCTCCACTGAAACTACCACAGCTCCAACGAGCACAGTTACGCTGTGTTTGATTGAGCAAGTGCTCAGCTACAAACCACTACTCTTCAATACTGTCACTGCAGTTACTTGTGCGTTTTCATCAGCAGTAAAAAAAAAAAAAAAA
>VXAB01011725.1:86571-116257 GCA_013399175.1 Odontophorus gujanensis
AAAAAAAAAAAAAAAAAAAGCCTGCAGGCTGTGCTCACAAACATCTGCATCAGCCGTAAGTCCTCTGTCAGCACCACCCACCCCTCCCCGTGCTCACATCCACTGTTTGGTCTCTGTCACAGTTGAGCAAGACTCAGGTAGTGTCAGTGTGTGCCATTTTTTTTCTGCATGGAAGAATTCAGTTCCACCCCTTTGCTTCATCTGCATTTCCATGTCAGGTGCCATCTCTGCTACCGTCTGCCCCATGGCAACAAAATGTAAAGGCGTATGGGTGTGAGGGTACAAGCTCTGCTGCCTTACCACCATCTCCTGCTCATGTTACGGGCCAACAGAATAAGGTAGGAGGCATTACTTTTGGTGCAGCCTGCATAATTTGTACATAGGTGTATAATTTATTTATATATAGGTACACACACCCACATGTACACACACACCCTAGTGTACATATATACAAATGTGTGTGTGTGTATATATATATAGACACATACATATATAAAATGTATGTAGCCAAACATCACCATGTTACATACACAGATTCTTGTGTGTATATATACGTGTGTGTATATATATGTATGTATATATATATATAGACATATATTGTGCAACATAAGATGCATACATATAAATACATATATTTACATACACACACACAGCCTCTCATTTCAGTTCTGCACACACGTGTGTGTATTGAAACTTGTCTGTGTTTATATACTATAACTATATATACTACAGTAAAATTAGTTGTGTATGTACATATATTGTACATACATTATATATATATACACACACAATGTATGTGTTTTTATATATATCTACACACATACCTATATACACTATATGCTATATATATAGTATAGTTATGATGTGCAGTATGTTACTGAGGTAGAGGTGCAGAAAACACCTGTGCTGTTCAGGAGTCACCTTAAGATGCAACAGGAAAGATTTTGTTTCTAGGTAAGGGAGTGTGTGTCTGTTATGTATTTAAACGTATATAAACTTTACACAGCACTACTTGAGAGACATCACCTCCACATTTTTTATTAAAGGGGGGGGGGGCAACATAAGCACTAGTTGGGGTGAAAGAGCAGGACAGGGTTGATGCACTCTGTCACCATATACTTGTGTTAGAGGCACAATGTGTCCATGTGCACACATTTATCGGAGCTTACAGGCTCTCTGCCCTGTTTGTGTGTGTCTGTACATGTCTCTGTATGTCTAAATGGATTTATCTATCTCCCTATAATTTACCTCAGCATAAAATAACTAACAGGTGAAAGAGGGATGCTCTCTTTGTATTTGTATGGGTATCACTCCGTGGTGTGCAGCTGCCTGCCCCTCCATCCCTCCAGGAGCTGCAGCGCTCTCCGAGCCGCGCTGCTTTCTGTTGTGAGCTGCTCCCCGTGCCGTGCTCTCACCTGCCTCTCTCTGCCGTTCCCACCCGCAGACAGCGGTGTTCCCGAGGCCGCCATCTGTGTGGTCACCACCGCCGCCATCGATGTCCATCGCCCCAACGTCTCCTCTGAGCTCTTCACCGTGGAGGTGCCCATGCGGCTGAGCAGCACCGGGACGTCGGGCAGCATCACGTCGGGCAGCGCGTCCCGCTCCACCGTCAGCTCCGGCACACGGGCGTGCAGCGACAGCAGCCACACGCTGGGCTCCTCCCCAGACTGCAGCACAGCCTGCGAGGACGTGGCCGAGGCTGGAGCCAGCCCTCAGGCCGACCTCGTGCCCAGCCAGCAGCGAGCAGCACAAGCCATGGTGCAGGAGCTGCTCTCCTCCCTGTCTGAGGAGGCACGCCTGGCGCAGAAGGGGCTGGACCCTGTCAACCTGAAGCTGCCCAGCCCCGCGGGCTCAGTGGGGGCCAGCCCTGACCTCGGCCACCGGCTCAGCGTCTACAACCGCAGGAATCAGGAAAACCTTGAGGTCTTCCAGCTCAAGCCACTCATTGACTCTCCACAGGGCCCTCCTGTCATTGATGACAAGTACGGGGCCCTGGGACCTCCAGAGCCACGACTCAGCAAGGTGCCTGAGGCGTAAGGACAGCTCAGCTGCTGTGCTGGGTCACCAGGCTGCCCTGGGCCAGGCAGCAGCACCAGAGGCCTCCTGTGGCACCTCCTGCACTGGCCACCAGGGCAGGGCCAGCACCACCCAGCTGGCACCTAACTGTCCTGCCCTGGCACCAGCTCTGGGCCTATGGCACATCGTGCACGAGAGACCTTGTGCAGTGGCAGGGAGAACAGACTACAGCCACGTCCTACCCAGGTGCAAAGACCTTCCACCAGCACCAAGTGTCCAGGGACAGACAGAGCTGCTGGCCAGCCTGCTCCCAGCCTGGCCTCCCAGCTCCCCCTGTCCCCTGCCCAGAGGCTGAGCACAGCTGGGAGGGGAGTGAGGTTGGGAATAAACACTGACAACCACTGCTGCCTCCCTTGTTCTGGTCTTCCATCCCTCTTTCCTTACCTCTCCCTTCCCTATCTTTATTCCTTTTCCTGAAGTCCCTTCTTCGCTCTCCCCTTAACACCCACCACTCTGTGTCCCATCTCAGAGCCACCCACAAAAAGAAACTTAAAACAGAAATCCCCACAGTAACATCCCCTCTTTCCACTACAGTCATTTATTGTCATTATTCCTCCATTGCACCTGATCCCACCTCCACCCATCCCAAACACTGCCCACCAGGAACATACACTGACACCAGTGCTCTCCAGTAACCTCGGGGTTGTGCTGTCATCACTCTCCAGCCCCACTGCAGTTGCTCACTTCTTCTTCAGGAGCTCCGTCATCTCAGGCACTGCCTGCAAACAACAGTGCCAGGGTAAGCACCCACGTTCCCTCCACCCCCACAAAGTTTCCATGAGAGATCCCAACCCCCATCGCCCCACAGCACACAACTCCAGGGGCTGTGGGTCACCCCAGCTCGCAGCACTCCCCACTTCCCTCCTGCTGAACAGAGCCTCTGAATTATTTAAGAGCGCTACATTTCCATTAGGTGGAAATAATGCATTCGTACAAAATTTATTAAGGAAATTGTCTGCATGGTGTTGCCGCAGAATGTGACTTGGTCTCTGCCTACCAGAAAGGCCCCGTGCTCAGTGCTGAGCCAGCGGGCAGCGGTTCAGCAACGGCATTAAGTGCTGGCAGAGTTTCCAGCCGTGCCTCCGTGGAGCTGCAGTGAGCTCGCAGCGCTGCCATGCATAGGCAGCCCACGTGTGAGCTGCGGGCACTTGGACACAGCTTGGGGCACTGTGTGCTTCTCCAGGAGCAAACTGCCAGCTGCCCCTGAGCATCAGCGAGGCAGCGAGCCCAGGCAGCAGAACTGCTGCAGGCTGAGGACAGTGCCAACTCCGTGCATTCATACTTTATGAAGCTTTAAAAACACATTTCAGTACCTAGGTGCAGTTTTTTTCACATGCAGGAATTGTGAACAGGGGCAGGCTGAGGTGAAACCCGCCCCTCTCCGCTCAGTGCTCGGGGGAGCTCAACTTTGAGGCTGAAAATCACAAGAGTTGTAAAGCCAACCCTCGTGCAGAACAATCCAAACACCCCATCAGGTTGCATTACCTAAAGCATCGTTACATCTGACAGCACTCTCTCTCCCATGCCCAAGTTGAACCTCACCTGAAATAAGTCTGCCACCAGGCCGTAGTCTGCCACTTGGAAAATGGGAGCTTCTGGATCCTTGTTAATAGCAACAATGGTCTGCAACAACAGGAAGGCACCACGTGAGCACGGTGATCATCGTGTAAGGCTGACCTCTCCTGGCTGCTAGGGGCAGAAGCTAACAGAGCACAGCATTTAACAAACATCGTTCCATTCTACTTCTAAAACCAAAGCCCACCATCACCGGGGTCTCCAACTCTGAGCCAAGCACACCTAACAGCAGAGTGCATCGCTGAAAAGTCCCTTTCTTGCTCACAGTACCCACAGGGGCTCTCCTCCCTTCATGAAAATAAGTGTGGAAAAAACTGCAACAGATTATCCGCAATATTTAAGCCATAACATTACAGAAATAAATCAGAGGTAGCACTTACTTAAAATAAATGTAACAGAGCTGTACCAAAGGCCCCTGTACTTACAGCAGGCCACATAATTTATTGTGTCACACAGCAGAAAAATGCACGTGACCTAAATCCCAACACAACGGTCCAGAAAATGCCTTCTCCCATTTGAACTCTTTCATAAAAGGTAAATCCCATCGTAAATGTCTGTGACAGTTTCCAATAAAGTAAGCGTGGGTGTCCAAAGCTGAATCTCCAGCAGGATGGGGAAACTCCATAAAGGATGAAAAGCATTAAAAATGAGCGGCAGCTCATGAAAGGAGCCCTGCAACCATTGGGCTGAACCACAGCACTCTGCCACTGCCTCTCCACCTCAGTGCTACCAATGCCAGCTCAGATTTGAGGCAACAGACTCCCCAGGACAGCTCTAACCAACGTTTCCTCCGCACACCTACCTGCCCTCCCCAGCTCATGTTTCTCATATGCTTTCCTCCCTCCACCGAATGTACTCCTTGACAAAATTAATGGCTCAGGAGCAATCATCAGTGGCAATAACTCAAAGGTAAAGGTTCACAAATCCCGTGTTTGTAAGCCTACAGAAACCTCCCTTCTTCACAGCTCATTTGTATGCCATGACTTCCTCTAAGGGAGAACCACATGGTTTGTGCAGCACAGCAGTACCTACAGCAGAGCCCTGCTGCTGCCCTCCTGCACAGACCTGCAGGCACACCCACACTACCTGCTCCCCACGCATTCCTCCCAAACGTTTTCCTTTTGTTTTTATTTCTGTTGCTCCTTTTACGTCTTCACTAACAGCTCTACAGCACAGGAAGCAAAATCCGTGTCACGATAGCCAAGGATATTAATTCAAGAGACCTCAGCTGTGCTCCCACAGCCGCTCCCAGGGACACGAGGACAGCAGCCATGGCTGCAGCAGGCACCTGCCCTTCACCAGGCACGAGGGAGAGGTGTGCAGGACTGTAACTCACCACAAAGCACACCTCCAGCCACCAAACCTGCAGACTTTGCTCTGTGTGCTTCCCTTTTCAGGCCCACAGCCCAGGAAGTTTTCCCTGGGAAATACTGTGTCACACTGACAGCGACAGTGGTTTGAAAAGCATCTGCCTTCGGCTGTAGCTGGCAGCCCAGCCCTCCTCTGCCTCCTCTTGCTGAAGGGATTTTATTATAAGATCTGCTTCTCTACCTCATCCCTACAGTCTGCAGTAAGAAGAAAAAGCATGCCTTTGCTTGCTACAATTGCAACAAACTTAGATTCTAAGTTACATCTCTACCTCAGGAGGGAATTAGAACAAGGAAAGTAACAAGAACTTGCCAGCCCCTGCTCCAAAGCTGCATTTTCTACCTTGCTGTACAACAACAAATAAATTATTTGCTTCACTCCATAGAAAGCACCAGAATACTTTGGAAAGCACATCCTGAAGTGTGCAAGCTCACAGTGCCAGACAGTGCACAGTGCCAGTGGGAGGATGGGGGACATTCCAGGCAACTGTGGCTGCATAACTCTTTTGTTTGTACAAACACCTGCACTCTTTGGCTAAAAGGAAGCAGAATGCATTTCAAACACATTAAAACACAAAGTACCTATTTCTTTGCAACAGAAGAACTGTTATCCCTGGGTGAAATTAAACATATGCACGTTCCTCCTCCTTATCTGCTACAAAATATATCAAAATATCAAAAATATTTCCTATCAAAGTATCTCCCTGTTGCTGCACAGCAAGCAGGACAGGCTGCAGTGACCCTGTTTCCACTAAGAACACACTGCTACAGATGCCATTATTCACACCTCTATCTCCCTTCTCAGTAGTGACCTTCAGTTCTGCCCATCAACGATCCTTAATTTTTCTTCCTCAGCTGCATCAACTACAGCCAAGTACAGCTTGCATCTGTTTTAGAAGAGTGAGGCCCAAAAAAGGCTGCTGCACCCAGATATCCCCCAGGAACATTTGGTTTAAGTAACATGTGCAAAAAGGACTAACAAGAAGCGTGGAGCACCCTACCATATGGGCTGGCTTGTGAGGATACAGTCACATGAGCTCACTGTAGTCAAACACTGCTCAAGCAGAAGGTGACTTTAGGGAACTGTCTTCAGAGTTGTGCACACTTTTTTCCTTGGTTTGCGATAGTTTTACAAGCTGCTCAAATTTCTGGCTGCCAGAAGGCAGAACCCAACCCATCAGAGCTTCTGAAAAGCTCCCTGGAAATAGGAAAACAAATTACTCCTTTTTCTCTGCAGCTCCTCAGCAGGACACAGCACAACTTTGTGTTATTTGTTTTTAAATACCTGGCACCTGACAGCAGGATTCAGACAGGAATCCTGCTCTCCTTCCCAAACACTGCACTGTGAACCAAACTGGCAATTCCAGCTTCAGGTTATTTGCTTCAGCAACCAACGAGTTAAACCTTTTAAAGTTTTACTGCCGTTTGATAATAGGTTTCCATTTGAATGGCTAAATGCAGGAATGTCAGAGACATCTTTTACTTTATGGAATACTAAGTTCATAATTCAAATTACACATTGTTACGCATGAATTAATATGTCATACCCTGAAATAAATGCAAATGCATCTATTGTATAGAATTCAGGCATGTGTGAGTGTCTTTTTGTTGCTGTTCTTTTAATAAGTAACAGAATCAGTTTTTATTTAATCCTTCAGGCTTTAGTGCAGTAGTTGTTCCCCTGTGCTGGGTGTTCAACCCTGGCAAGGTTTGGTGAGGCATGCTTTAAAGCAGCAGACAAAATGACCATCATAATGTTGGGAAAAATGGTCAGTTCACGGAAGTCTGATGAGAAGCAAAGAAGTAAACTCACCTTCCTCAAAAATCAATTCCAGCACACCCATCTCTACACATACCTTGCTGTCCTTCATGCCAGCCAAGTGCTGGATTGCTCCCGATATTCCCACAGCAATATAGAGTTCCTAGAAGAAAAGAAAAAGGACACACTGTTGGTACCCACGAGAGTTTTGGTCAGCTCTCACAAGCCTTGCTCAAGATCAATTACATACAGCAGTTTTTACATGACAGCAGTTGTCTATGTTGAATGTGGCTCATGATTGGTTCCCTTTCCCACTTTGGGATGCACTGCAACTGTAAAAGGAGAATCCCAAAGGAGTGTCTGGCAAAGGCAGGTTAGAAAAAAAATGGAGATCTGCATCAAATGTAAGGCACTGTTCAGACAGAGGAGAGGGCAATCAGTGCCACTCATGACCCTAGAGACAGCCAAAACAAACACTGAGTGAGATAACCTACAAATGGACGATGCAGTTCCTGAAGAGAAAAAGTGGAATTCTGGGTCTGAGGCCTCTGTGGCTGATCTAGGGTTAGACAGGATGCACAAAGCTGGAATTCAGGTGCTTACACCTTTAAAAAGTTTCCTGTAAGGCAGGATGAAGTATTTCAGGCACCGAAGTGGGCTCCCACAATTTCCACTAAAGCTTTTCTCCCTGCCAGCTCCTGTGGTGGGGGAGCAAAGAAGTGCTCAGGTAGGCACCACACCATGCAGGAAATCATTACACTCCAAGACTGCCAATCTGGCATCTCCAAAGAGCCCTAAAGCACGTGAAGATTTATAAGCAAATCGCTCTGTACTGACATTAATTCACAGCAGAATTGCAGCTTGCATTTAAGAACATACAAACCAAAATCAAGAAGTGATTTTTGGAGTTAAGAGAGGGTAAGTGGGAGAAATATGATCTTGTTCCTACACAGCTTAAGATGTACATTACAGTTAGGTGGCTTTGAAGGTGGTAGGCTATAAGGCACAGCTGTAGGACAGCCACCAACTCCAGAAGGGCTGGAAATGAAGGTGTCCCAACACAGACAGAAGGCAGACTGCATTTCCCACACACGCTGCCTTATCAGCTGCAGAAGAAAGATGACTGCTTTCTGACACATCTACAGATTGCACCTCTCTTGTTAGCCCTTCAGCAGGAACAGGTAAATAAAGAATGTCCCATGCTTTTCTTCACAAGTTATCTGCCACAACCACTAAATGTTACAGACGTTTGCAGACAGCAGGAACAAAGTATTTCCTGTTAGAACGGTTTGCTTTGAAACTGAAGCACAGAATCTGGTCTACGAATCTGCACCACAGCACCACAGCTGTTGAAGAGACAATTTCTGAGTCTCCATTGCTTCTCAGTGCATCAGCTGGTACTGGAGCTCAACTCACTTCAACCACAGCTGCACTGTAACGTAATATGTACATGTAAGACCTGACAGTAAGAATGCAGTATTTTAATTATACCAAATAAAAGAACAGATGTTACAGAAGAAATTACTCTAACATCATATAGCCTTTAATATAAGCTCTTTTTAAAAGCACATTACTGTAATATGATTTTTTTTAGAGCAATTCATTAAATGCCAGTCATCCAGACTACCAGATTCTCTTACCACTGCTTAACATCGTAAGGTTCAGTCCTTGGAAAGAATCCAGCTCACCAGGAGCCAGATGCCTACACATACCTACTCCAATATCAGGGTAAGACAAAGATGTTTCATTAAAAAGACATTTATAAATCACCAGGCTCATTTAAAAAGCCTTCAGCAAGACTTTAAGCCGTGCCCTTGTAGGTTCTGTGCTCTTGGCTCTGAACAAAACAACTGGCCCGCTCCCTGCCTTGCAGCACCCACAGGTAACATGCGACAGTACGCTCCCTAACAACACGTGCAATGGCTTAAATCTTAGTTTAAATTCCACAATTTATCAAGAGGAAAACAACACATGAGACCTGAAAGATAAAGGTTCGGGACTGTTCAGATCCCTCCAAGGAAAAAACTCAAGTAAAAATTCAGAGAGGTCGAGAAGGCCTCCAAAATTCAGACCTCCTTCAGTTCCTCCCAGGATAATCCCCTTGTTTTGATGCTCCCCCTGAAAATACTGACCTCTATTACAGCTTTAGCTGAGCCCCAGCACTTCTGCTGCAGAAGCACTCACAGTCCCAAGCCAGGACTGCAGCTCCAGGCACTACAAAGAAAAAGGAGAAGGAATGTGGAGAGCAGAGCAGTGCCATGGAGCAGCCACAGGGCAGTGGGACTCGTTACCAACACATGGCCATTACGACAGGGGCTGGAAGAAGACCTCAGTTCCCCAGGGCTCATCTATGGGAGGCACATGCCAGGGAACAAACAGCCCAAGAGCATCTGGAGCAGAAGGCAGGGAAGCACAACCAGGAAATACTTGCAGTAAATACATGCTGCTGCAGAAAAGAGGTTATTGAGTCAGCAACAAGACCGTGTGAAGGCAGAAGCATCAGCACACAACATACCCTTAAGCTTCCCTACAACAGTGGACAAAGCTGACTGTGCCAGCAAACCAGCAGAATACAGCAGCAGTGCTTGTCTGTGTCCTGCCACACGCATCCCATGGGGCACTACTGGAAGCCAGGGCCTGAAAGGTCTTGCCTATATCAAAGGCAAGATTCCAAATCAAGAACCCAACTTCTCATTTGCCATATGAATTATTAATCTAGCACTGCTTTGTGGGTTTTTTTTTCTTCCACAAACTCTCAAAAACACGACCCCAGTGTATCTTGTAGGGAGAGTCATCCTACGTTAACCATTTACACGAACAAATCCTCCCTCAGCCATCCTCCAAATCCCCATTTCTGGTGGCATATAACATTACTCCATTATTCCTGATGAGAATGTTTTAAAACGCCTTAGGCCACCTTGAGGCAGTTGGAGCTACATCTGTGAAAGAGAATGACAAGTACAGTTTTTAGCTGCAACTTACAGTGATTGTGAATGCTGTAGGGTACAGTGGTGCATCTTTCACAGGTGCTACACGAGAGGAGGCAGTTTCTCTGCAAGAGGGCTGTCAGCTGCTATAGATTTTTATGTCAGCCTTTGAATTGCACTGAAAACCTTCAGTGTACATCAGCTGATCACCCTATCAGTGGCATGCATTTAAACAAGCTGGCCTGATAAGCTCCTCTGGCACACGTCCTCTTTTTAAAGGCAGCTCAGACATTTTATTTCCTTTACAAGAGTGAAAGGACAAAGGAGTTAGAAGCCATTGTAAGAACTGCTCCCTACAAGAGATTCCTTCCCATTATTAACCCAACAAAACATAATCTTACGTGATTCCATACAAAATTATTTTACATGACTCCAAATGTAACTGGAATAAAGCGCGTGCTGGTTTGACACAAGTTCTCATATATCACACTGTGTATCAAAAGACAGCCAGCACTCAGCAGTGATGCTGCTGAACACACCCCATTCAAGAAGGACACATTACTAAACTGCATCCCAGCTCTTCTTCACTGCAAGTTCCTCTGATGAGACAAGCTATGTAATTACTCGTACGCGTGGTTAGGGTGTCTGCTGGAGTGCAGGGCCATACAGCAATTTCTTTTTGCTCTCTAGGGAAAAGCACATCAATTGCTTTCAGCTAAATGCACTCACATATGAATATTTTAGTACAATTTAATGTTTCTGCACCAACCCCCAAGGAGCAGAGCATCAATTTGTGAACATAGTTTCCTTGGAGTTAAAAGCTACACTGGATAATGCAGGATGAAAGGGGTTGTCAATCCTTGGCTTTTTAGCAAGTCAGAGAAAGGTAGTCTGTAAATTCAGTCCCAGCTGCATACAAAGTTTGCCCCTATAAAGCTACTTCTCAACACGAGTGAATTATGAGATATTCCACCAGCACTCTCCCAAGCCCCGTGCATCTTCCCAACGTTCCTCCTGCCTGCTCACTCCCCAACAGCCTCAGCCACTTATACAGCCCACCCTGCACCTGCTGGTCCACTGATGACAAACAAATTCAGTGCACAAATAACACATTCCCACCAAGAAGCTAGCTGAAGGTGTGAGAAACTAAATAATGGAAATAATGTATTGCACACCTCAGTGCAGAAACTTCCACGTGCAACTAATCAGGAAGAAATGAACATCTTATCAAAGCTAGAAGTCAGTACAAGCAGGATGATGGGGACTATGCTTTTCATGAGCCTCAAAGAATGAATCTGTTCACTCTACTGTTAGAGATTTTATGGAAGAGTCAGAGACCAGAAAGGAAGATAAAAACTGGAATAAAACACACCTTGCTTCAGTCTCCCCACACTGGAAGGAGCTCGTACCTACCTGCTAAGCAACAAAACCGTATGTCACTCTTGGTTTCCAAAGAGAGCAAAATCTGGCTAGGTGAACTACTTTGGCAGCAAAGCAAGCAAAAAGTAAGAAATACAGGAATAATGTCAATAACATGATTCTGCCTTCCCCCTTCCAGCTACTCCCAAAGCATGAAGGTGATTATCAAATGCTAAAATGCCACTCACTGTACAGAAGAGGTCTGCCTTCTAAGATGCTGGAGTACACAAGAGCTTGGAAGGCATCCCACCGCTTTGTAAGAGAAGTGGAACAAGAGGATTCCCACTGCTCTGTGGGAGAGCATTCTGAGGCTTTGTGCACCTCACTGCCAGGAAATGCTCCCTTGCTATTCAGCTTTTCCCCACCTGCCATTTCATCCCACTCCAACATTTTCTCCCTAACATAACACACTAAGTTGTAACTCTACCTCCCTCTCCATGTTCCTGCAACTTGCAACAGCCAAGGAGAGCATTCTGGCACGAATCCTGAGCACAAGCACTGAAGCTGAGTGGATCAGCAAGTTTTCTCCCAGTGATCATACCAGAGCTACACTGACACTGAATTCCCACCACGTGCCTCCCTCACCTGAGGATTCTCAGCATAGTGTCCAAATGCAACTCCATTCTGAGCAATCACACCACATTTCTACACAATCACCTCACCTGGTGCCCTCATTACTCCATCATACATTTCCTCACTCCTGTCTTCCCAGCTTTTCCATCTCGTTACCTCTTGCTGGAACAGTACACAGTGTCCAGCTTTGAAAGTAATAAGACAACTGGAAGTGAACACCCAACTGAATGGATCTCTGCCTGGCTGAGGGCTCCTCTGCACTGCACCCTCCTTGCCAAAAGCCTGAGACAGTGAAAGTGAGGCCATCCAGCCCTGGTCCACCAATGGCTAACCCTGGATGGACACCTTTACTCCTGTAACTGTGAAAGAATGGTCTGGTTTACTTACTGCCAGCTAGGACACCTGTAAGGAAAGCTGAAGGAGTTACAGAACTGAACCTCGAAAGGGCACTGGTGTGAAACACTGAAGAGAGTAAACTAGAAGGATGCACTTCCAGAGAGCAGAAGCTCCTTCAGAAGTCCAGAGGATAACAGCCTCAAATAACAGTGCTTTCTGGGAAAAAAAAAAATAAAAGGAAGAAAAAAAAACCAAAAAACCTGAGAGACAGAGGATCCCATTACCATCTCATCTTTGAAAGTTGAAGGAAGAATTTAACTCCACATACTAATGCTTAACAGTAAGGCATCACAGGAAGGAGATCTCCATCCCAAACCAACTAAGCTGCACATCCTTATGAGATTCTTTTTTCTTTGATAGAAACTGCATGCAGAGCTGAATCTGAGAACTCGATTTTCTTTTTTATGCAGAACTCGTGTGTATAAGAAATAGGGGAAAACAACTGGTTTCTCATCTTTAAAAAGCATGCTCTTGCAATGCTTGTCACTGTTTCAAGTCACTGAAGATCCTGTTTTTTCTAACAAAGTAATATTTCATGATTTAGTACATTCATTTATGCTGAAATGTCCTCATTTCCATCTCACCAAATAATGCACATCGGCCTTCCCTTTTCGTAAGGCGAAACACTCAGAGAGCTGCAAACATCTAAAATCAACAGGATAAACCAAGCAGAAGCTATTAACAGAACCAAAACTAATACAGTCAACACTTCAGGAGCAGCAATAAAATTGTACAGAAGAAATATCACCAAAAATCCAGGCAAACCCAAGAGCAGAAAGCATAAATCCCACCATGAACAAGAAGTAGCTTAGAGATTTGTGGCTATTTTGGAAGTGGAAACGTACTGTAAAAGGACTAACTCTCAAACAGAAAGATGGTGACACTTCCCTCCTTAACTGCATTCTTTCATTACTTGAAGCAAAACGACCTGCAGTGTTTCCTTACTGACAGCTTGTTCATTAAAAAGTGAGCACTTCAAGACAGCAGCTGCGAAGTTCTCACGTTCTGTGTTACAGTATCAGAACTGCACTCTTAAAAACTGAAGCCTGTTATGGAATGACTTGAAGGACCAACAACCAAAATTACTCTTCCTTCACCAAACTCCCCCCAAAAAACAGAAGGGAAGAAATAAGCACGTCTCATAGATGATTACCTCCTTCACCAGTGATCACACCAGAAGCACTCTGCACACACTCATGGGCAAAAAGCAGCAGCAGAAGCTCCTCCCCTCCTCCTGAATTCCTAACTAACCCTCCTCCCTCCGTGGGCTCAAAAATGACCCATTTCCAGTCCTACAACAACAATGCATTCCAGTCCTCCATTGAGACTGGGCCAGAGGCTATTAATAGAAGAGCACGAGCATACACTGAGATACTTTCCCAACAGAAACTAACAGCTGCAGCAGAGAGCAAGCACATCTCTAACTCCAACCATTCCTCCTATCCAAGATTCTTTCCCTGCTTAAAACCCACGTGCCCAGGCAGACATGTACATCAGAAATCAAAACTAACCACACAATCTCAGGACTCAGCTAATGTAACTGATCAACAGACCAAGCTGCTTTGCAGTTTTCCAGATAAAACACCACGAGTTTTCTCAGGAAGAGGAAGCACTCACTTTCTACAGGATTGGTACAACAGCCCATAAAACCTCCAGAGGACCATGAAAGCTTCGCTCTACTTCGAGTGAACTCTTCCACTGCACAGAATTATATTCCAGCTAAAGAGCCAAAAAGACTGAAGGAACATTAGGAATGAGAAGTCAAGATGGTGGAGCTTTAAATCCCACAATTATGATACTGGCTCTTCACACTGAAAAAATAATTATTCTATTCAATGATTTGCAATTCCATTACCACGTCCCATTACCACACTCCCAAGCCATTGTAAGCTGTCCCTGCAGGTATTTCTACCTACAGGAAATGCCAACAATTGGAAACATGGAGCGTGTCATTTCCAGTACTTCAGATAACTCACTGCTCAGTATTTATTAAGGATATGGGAAGATGAGAGTAACGCATCAAAGTGCTGGCTGGGATGTAGCACCCCACTGCTGTAACAGTTAGGATTATTTATTGACACAACAGTAAAATACCCATTGGTTAATCAGGGAGGTTTCTGACAACACTGGCGTGGCCCTATGATGTGGCTGTATATTCTTATGACTTTCACCATGTTGCTATGATCTCTCTGTAGTAAGCTTTAGCATCATTTCTTCACCAAAAATTAGCCTTTCTTTAAATTTCAACATAACTGTTTAGGTGCCTGCAACTCTAGAAAGAATGTCCACCAATGAGCCTGACACATGCAACCCACAGCTGAGCTACGTTCACATTGGTGTTTCCCCTTTTAACAGTGGAAATTTAGGTAATGAAAAACTAAGGACATTCAGTCTCACGCCCTTTCAAAACGTGCAGTTAAATGACATACAGCATACTTCCCTGGGCCTTACAGCTTAATGATAGCGTGCCCAGAAATGCCTCCATTCAGCCCTTGAGCAGGGCTGAAGGGTGATACATGATAATACACCAGAAGGCCTCCACCTTGATGAGGACTCAGCCAAAAGAAACCAGCAAGAATCTCTAGTCGTGTTTCAAGACAGAAGAGCTGAGAGGCACAAAGAACCCTGTTCAAGAAAAGCCAGCAGGAAGAACTGACAACAGACTGCAGGAAGCCCAGATTCCTGACTTTGAGATGTCCAAGTACAGCTCTATCTTGTCAGATGTATTACTGGAAAAATAAGTCATGCTCTGGTTTCACACAGTCTTACTAAATCAGTAACAAGTAAAAAGCCACTCTTTGGTGCCTTCTGTTGCCAGAAACACCCAGAGAGAACTGCTTACTGCAGGACTGCATGCTTACTTGGTTATATAGCTCAGCACACATCTGATAAGATACCCACACTGACCCACGTTGTTGGCCACTCACCATCTCCTCATTTCAGGACATGCTAGTGTACATTCTATCCCACTCTGAGATGAGCTCAATTTGCACCTTCCTGCTTTACAAATGCTCAAGTGTGCTTTATCTGTGTATCCATTTCTCCACATTTCACTGGCTCGTAAGGACCAACAGAAATAAGTCTCAGATTTCTACAGAAGAACAAGCCACTTCTTCACTGATCCAAAAAGACACATGGGGACAGAATCCATTCTCCCGTGATGTCCAGATGCAAAGCAGAAGAAAATCACTGCAGGCTACTCTCCAAAATTAAGATACTTATTAGAGTATGCTTCTCTTGGTATCCCACTACACAGCAGCCAACTTGTAGATTATTTCTGTCTAAAGTGCCTTGCATTTTTATCCTGTACAAAAATTTTGCTTAGAATTCAATGTAACAATGAAGTTACAGTTATCAAAACTTAAAATAAATGATCATCTGGACTACCTGTAAAAAGATTATCCAGAGACCAAGCCACAAACCAATATGATTTAAAAGTTTATGTTGGTAGTGACAGCTTTTGCCTCATCGATGATGGCTGTCAAAACTAAAAAAAAATTAGCAGAGGCCACTGTAAGAAAATCTGGCATGCAAAACCTCTATCAAACATGTCTGCAGAATACTTCCAATTGGCCTAAAGTGGAGCTTTACATCACAGCTTGCTGCTGCAGATCCTGCAAATGTATGTTTAAGTGATTGTATCATGCCAGACACACACACACATTTTCTTGCTAGGTACAGCAGAGACTCAGTTCATGGCTTTGAAGGGACATGTATACTAGGAAACACCACAGTTCTCTTATGAGTTTTATTTCCATACTTACTGGTGCTACTATTTTACCCGTCTGTCCAACTTGCATGTCATTAGGAACAAAGCCAGCATCTACAGCTGCACGGGAAGCTCCAACTAGTTGAAAGAAAATATTTCCAGTGTTTTCTTTTAAAATATTAGCAACTCAAATTTATACCACCATAAAAGCACATGCATTTTACTGATGAGTCCCACACACTATGGGCACATACTTAGAAACTTCCCTCTAAAGAGCTCTTAAAGTAATCCCTCTCCATAACACTGGCAGAAACTTCCAAATACTAAATGCTAATGCACTCCATAAGCAACAGGAAATCCTTGCTCCCAGCACCAAAGAGCCATATATTTAAATCTGAGGATTTCTGTCTGGCATATTTCCATTATTTCTTCTTGTTGCTTTGTCAAAAGAGGATTTTCCCATATATGCCTTCCCATAACGTTCCACCAAGTTTTAATAGAACACATGTGCCATCTTATTTTGCTGTCAAGTTCAGAAGTCAGACACAGTAAAGGAAAATATCAAACTAAGCTTGAAAACGCCACGTAGACATTTAATTGGTGAAGCTAAAGCCACTCATGGAAAAATTCTGTTTATTACTAAATGTAAAATCTAAAGCTAATGTAGTTAAAACACATTAGCACAAACAGCTCCTCCTCCCCCAACCTTTATGTAGAATATTCTGCTGAAGCACTGTACCCAGTTGGTTTTCTCCAACGAAAGGAAAAGCATGGCACAAGGAGTACCACTCAAACCATAAGAATTGTGACTCTGAAAAGCAGTATCTAATTCATACATCAATGGTTTCACTTTCTGTTTGTGAGCTTGTGCTCTGGGCACTTGGGAAGGACAGGGAATACAACAGTTTACCATTTTGCTTCCTGTCCTGACATTTAAATGCAACTGACCACGTGGACAAACCAAAGCTTAGTCAATAACTAAATTAACAGGCTTTTAACAATGTATTTGATAGAGATAAGAAAATAAAAGACTTAAGATGAGCACTGCTTTTAATGTGACCTTTTTAAAAATAACCAGCACTAAAAAGAAGGGGGAGATGAGTTTACCTGCAGCATTCAATTGGTCCGCAAGATCATAGAGCAACTTAAAATTTTCACCACTCTTCAAGCCTCTTCCTTAAAAGTTAAGGGAAAAAAAAAGATTAAGAAATAGTACAACATGCTCTAGGACTTTTTGTTACACATTACGCACTATTATAAACAGTATTATCCTGTATTATCTGTGTTTGCAAAGGCACGGAGATGTGTCTGCATTGGTTATTTTTGGATATATAATTAAACAGTATTTAACATTTTGAGACTTGGTTCTTTCCTCTGTGATAAATATTACACCACCACTCTCACTGCTGATTAGCATCATCAAGCTCCTCCTTTGAAATCAGGTAGATAGGATTTTTGTGCTCCCCCTGCTGGCTTCAGGCATCACTCTGTAGCAGGATATAACTAGGGGTTTTTATTATTTTTCTGTATGCACAAAGTATCACTTAGTTGAGCTGCACTATAACAGAAATGCACAACAGCATGCTACTTACCACCTGACACAACCACTCTTGCACTGGTAAGCTCAGGTCGGTCACTTTTTGACAACTTCTGCTCGATCCATTCCGACAGACCAACAGGTGGGGGAGGGGTCACTGTTTTCATCAGGTTAAGAAAAGCATCCACAAGAAAAAGGAATAAGTATGTGCTTTCAACCTTTCACAGTTCAGTTTTAAAGTTCATGCAAAAGTTTATTGTAGAACTAGCTCTTCCACAAGATTTTAATTGCCATAAATAGTTGCTCTATGATTCTGAGTTACAGCCTGCCCTATTACTTGTGGTTATTTATCCCACACCATGAAGAACTTCATAGAATTGTCTTCTCACATACATCAAGCTCCACTAAATGAAGGACTGTTGTATAAATAACATACTGATATCAACCCAACATAATAACCATGGTTCTTTTAAAAGACAGGCAATCAAGCCAACTATGTAGGTTGCTCCGAAAGTAACACCTCCTATATATTTCCTTGGAAACTACAGCAGTTACAAAAGCACACAGTAATGCTATTCCATAGAGCAAACTCTCAGTTACAACACTCTTTCTCAGTGTACGATTTTCACCATCACTAGCTGTGTCATTTCACCAGCAATGAACAAGAGTCTTTATGCTGCACTCATGAAAACCTGCACCAGCAGAAGCAATCCGCTCCCACTGCTGGCACTGCCATAATGCACCACTCACCCCTCACTGTCCTCACATCCACTGCTTGGTCCCCAAAAACTTTCAGCATCAGTGAGTATCAAATGACTGCCACTTTTACCACACGGAGGAATTCAGTTCCACCCCTTTGCTTCATATGCACTTAAATGTCAGGTGCCATTCTGTCAGAGTGCCCCCCTGCTGCCTTCTGTCACGCGGCAACAAAATCTNCATTCTGTCGGAGTGCCCCCCTGCTGCCTTCTGTCACGCGGCAACAAAATCTAACAGAATGTTGGTGGGAATGCTCAACCCCTACTGTCACACCACCACCATCTGCTTCTGACATTGTAGGCCAACACCATCACATAGGAGGTATTACTTTCAGAGCAGCCCTCCGTAAACTACGCAAGTCAGGAAACACACAATGGTTCTGGGGCACATACTCATGCCTCCCAGACAAAGGTGAGAGCTGTGAAGATGACATGGGGGACACACAGCACGTTACTAATGATTGCTTCTGCTGGACTTACAGTACCGTCATAAAAAGGCCCAAACTGAAAATCAGCAGAGGTGATCAAACCCTGGGACAGGCAGCCCAGAGTGGCTGTTGCCAGTTTCCACCTGTGGAGGTTTTCAAAACCTGGTTGGACACAGCCCTGGTGAACCTGCTCCAGTGTCCCTGCCTGAGCAGAGGGGGCTCCAGAGGTCCTTTCCAACCTAAACCATTTCACGATTCTGAGACTGCAGATTTCTGTAGGATCCAAGCTACGGAGATTTCATTAAAATAACCCTTTAAAGTGATATAAAATAATGATGGAGTGTTCTCAATCCCATTTTGACTACCACTAATTTAGCTCAATGCTATAATGACCCATCTCAACTGAAATATGACCAATCAAAGCAAAGCTGCGGACTGCCAGCAACTGCAACTTGTGCCCAGTTCTGCTGTGAAACCCAACCCAGCTACTCAAACAGCTCTAATTTCAAAAGAAGGAAAACTTCCAAGATTGCTACAAATTAGGTTTAAGCAGCAAGTGAAATGACAACCTGTATCTTCCCCTAGCAGACAACAACCAACAAAAAAAACCCCAACAAAAGCAGGCACCAATATTTACAAGGGAAAAGCTAAGATTATTGAATTATTATCAATTTGTTTTGACAAATACTTGTGCAAAACATCGGCCTGCAGCGAGAACACCTAGCTCTCAGTGACAAAACATGACATGAGATGCCCACCTTTCTCCACGCTGGCACTGCCACCGCTCGTTGGCGCGGCCTCAAAAGAAGTTCCCCGTACAGAAAACACTTTGATGGCTTCATCACATTGGACCGTGCAAAGAACATTCCCTAGTGAAGAACAGTCACGTTTTTACAGAAGACATGATACACATGAGATCAAGTTCCTGCCAAAAACAAAACTCTCAGATGATCAGAGCTGGGAACCGAGGCACTCCGTAAGTGTTCATTTCCAATATTCTCATTTACTTTTAACTCCATCTTTCTGCAGTACAGTAAAAACTGCTTCATTTTTAAGGGATACAGTGCATTTAAATCACCCCTTACAAAAGCTTTTATGTTTCATGAGGGAAAAGAAAACCTTTGAAAGCATCACTCTTAAACATAAGAAGGATCTAAAATTCAAAGTCAATCTATTACATTGTTATATTATATTGTTATATGAGTTCATGTTTTTTCCTCAATTATTATATAAGATACTAATTTCACAATGAAGGCTGCAGAGAAAATTACACTCAAGAAGTGCCACAGCACCAGGTACTAGCAAACAAAATCATCTTGCATCTGTCACTTACTGAAAAGTAGCTGAAAACCAACACACAACCACACACTGATAATGCAGCTCAAAATAAAATACCACCTCAGTGTGTATGTTACAATTTTGTATAGCAGCATTAAGAAACTCCAGCTAATGAGTCCCTCTCTGAATTGAAACACAGGGACAGAAAAGAGTTACAAAAAAAAGACTGATAAAAGAACTACAAATTGCACCAATTAAATGTTATAAACAATCAGTGCAATGTCTTCATAATTAGAGAAAATAACCCTGTGGCAGCTCAGATCAGAGCTAATGGAAGTCATATTAAATAATGTCAGACAATTAACTTGATGTTTTATGTTTTACAAAATCAAATCAGAAATACATTAAACAAAGAAATTGAGTACGTATAAAGGATACTGAATTCTACTAATTAAAGTGAAAGAACTGGCTTCCATCTAAAACCCCACAGCACCAAAATTACCACAACTGCTCAGATTCTCACTAAGACAGCATTACATTGGATTTTTAAGCAATTAAGATTTTAAGGTGAAAATTCCTAACATATTCCAGTGTTCTAACAACTGGACTGCAAAAAAGCCACCAGTATTAGGTACTTCACTGCATGAGCACTGCACACCTGTTGTCATCACTCACCTGCATAGATAGTTCTGACAAAAGTGTTCGGTGATTTAATCTCAATGATGTCAGAAACAGGAGCAACATCAAGTTTAGCAGCCACTCTGGGAATAAGATTCTACGAGTTAAAGATTAAAAGTCAGCAACATAAATGCTGGTATCTGCACACGAGAAAACACAAAGGAAGTAAGGTGAAAGGAACACATTAAATAAAGAAACGTTTGCTGACCTGATTTTAAGTTCACAGATCACAGCCTATGATTCAGGCACATACAACTGTCACATGTCTGCAGGACTACTCACACAGCTTCAGCAGACACATAAGAACCCAGCACCGTAATAACATTAGAAATGTTATGAACCTTACAGTAAGTAATCCCCTAATTGAATATCTTAAATTAGGAGGCTTATTTGCTTCAGTAATTTAGAACTGAATATAGATGCAATTTACTCGGAAAATTGACAATTATGGATGGCTGAGTTCTTATAACAGTGCTTCAAGAAAAAAAAACAAAAAACATTTTGGAAGCCATTTATCAGAGACAGCAGCAGGAGAAAAAAAACTACTCTTCCTGCAAAAAAAAAGTCAGAAAAATTACTATTTAAAAAATCAATATTAGAATATATATTCCCTTATTCTGAAATTAGCTCTAGAGAAATATTCAGCACCTTCGGGAATTTGAAGGAGGATATAAAGAGCAACATAAGGCATTGAGAAATTAAGCACAGCAACAGTTTTACTTGCTTTCTCTCCCTCTCCCAGTCTGGTCATCCTTACTCACAGCTAAGGCAACAGGTATTGATTCACTCCTCTAGAAAAGCACTGCTCGATGATGGGAGCATAAACTTTAAAGCAAGATATTAACCTCTACCAAGCCACTGCAGATCACAAATAAATGCAAAATAAAATGATTAAGACTATGGCATGTAAGGATTTCTCTCAGCAAAATTACAACTATATGGATTGATATTGATTGGAAGTAAAAACAGAAGGAAGGTTCACGTTATTATTCATTCCACACTGGCAAGATTTCTCAAGTGTCCTTTTTGTCTGATTCAACTGCACCACATTACCAGACTGTCAGTACTACAGCCCTCCATATATTTAAGCACATTTTTAAGCACATACTCATTAAAAAGTTCTGAAAAATTGTATTCTCTTCATTAAAAAAAGCACAGAACTTGGATCTGTATTATTTGTACACGTTTACAGACATTTCAATCCACACAACCTGTATCTCAGATGCAACTCCCCCACAGAAAGAACTTGCTGCCGACAGGTCTGCACGGTTTCATTTCAACATACAAATCACACAACAATCTTGGTAATACTAGAAGTGAAACAAAAGTCACCAAAGCCAGTTTACCAGGTTCTCATCTCCAATTACTGCATTTTCATAAACGCTTTCAGATATCTTTAAGTATTTGGGGTTATTACACTCTTCATGCACTTTGCCTTACACAAATAAGATTAGCAGCTACTGCTGAAGAGCCTCTCTGCTGCCCCTTAGTTCAAGTCAGCCCATAAAAGAACTCAGAAGCAGCTGGTGGCTTCTTCAGTGCACTGCTGTCATGTTTTTTGGAAGCTCTGAATTGTCCAGAGCTGATCTGAACACCCTCTTCTCAGGCACACATATAAAAGTGTCTCTTTTGTGCAAGAACTGTTTGATGCATTTTGATTTACTTACCTTCCCAAAAGCAGATGCTCCAGCACAAATGTGGGTGTATTTGAATTGTTTCTGAGTTTCCAAAACCAAGGGAGTCAGCTCCTCTGAGAATAAAAATACAAATATACAGTTATTTTATCATCAGTCCCAGAACAATACTGCTCATTCTGTTAGCAGATAAGAATGAGTCTCACCTGCTAGAAATCCCTTGTATGCATCATGCTGAGCCACGAGAACTTTTGCAACACCCGGCACTTTGCTGAGCTCTTGTGCTACCTGTGAGTACAAACAAATTGTTATTAGGTCACATTATAACAGCACGTGGAGGCTTCAACCAAACACAGAGCTCCACGGTGGTAAGCACCACAGGCAGCAGGAGACAGCCCCTAATGCAAACTGCTCACAGCCTACAGATGAGTTCAAACTGCAATACAAAAGCTCGTCATTTCAGAATTAGGACAAAGAATGAGCTGCAGATCTTCTGACTCCCAGCACAGCTCCTGACCGGGCAGTGAGAATCAATTTTGGGAATAAGAGAACTACAAAGCAACACAAACCTGGCAAAGATTGCCCCGTACAAGAGATCTCATTTTTATTACAACAGCCAATAACGATCTCACTCAAAGATAATTACTAAGCATTCTACCATAATCAAAGAAAACAATCCTATATTCTTTTTACATTGCTCAGTATCTACTTGCAGAGGTATACCATGCAAATAAAAATGTACAGTCTTTGTCCAACCTTCAGCAGCAGCCCTTTGCAGCTGACTGCTTATTGACGTGATACATATTTTCAGTGCTATCTTTATGCAGTTTTGTCCTTTGCATTTGCAGAAGTGAAGTTTAAATGATGAAAGGGCTGTTGCAGATCAGAGAAAAGACTGACAGCAATGTCTGGAGGCCACATGCATCACCCCCGAACTCACGTAGTTTTACCAAGTTTGCTGAGAATCAGCTTTACCCTTAACATTTAACATGAGGAAACAAACAAATATTCCACAACAGCTGCTGCAGAATATCCAAGTAACTGGCTCTTTTGTCCTACTAACTTGGACTCTTACAAAGCTTAAAAAAAATAATAATCGTGTTTTCTGTGAAGAACTTTTTCCCCCAGCATGACATATATTGCCAAATGGACACCACGTACTTTAGCACTGAACTCCAAACAAATGGAACATTCCCAATCATTGTTCTATTGAACAAGTACAAAAAAATAAAATAAAATCAAAGGAAAAGGAAATCACAGATCTCAACCTTGAGGCTCAGTCTAGAATCAGAAACATCGAGTGAGGTTTGTTCAGCTACTTGTGAACGAGCTGCCACGAACACATCTCCTGCACAAGACAGCATGTGGCCCTTTCAGAATAACATAAGCAATACCCTAGTACAAAAAAAATTAGGCATAATTATGCTTACTTTTCTTGTTCGTGTCAGACTACATCATGTTGGAGTAAGAGTGCCTCTTACATACTAATGCCCAGCTTCTGCACTTCACAGAGGTGAGACTAACAGTACAAGGGCTAATACACAAATAGCTCACCCTTTAGATGTGAGCTATTTAATTAAGTCAACAAACACTAATTTCGGATATTCAGAATGCAGACACTCCTGCTACACTAGCAGCAGCTGAGCAGTGAAGGGCAGACACTCAGAAGCCTCACCTCACATTGTGCCATTTCATTTCTGCCAGTCTCTCTTTGCAAGGCTTTTTTCCCCCCCCACGTTCTCAGCACTGCAATATTTACCTTTCCAACTTTATGGGGAATATTGTTTTAAGAGTTAATTGCCCTACAGTCTTATAAAAATGTGCTTGCTTAACTTGTAACAGCTTATATTGATATTCACTCTCGTGAAATGAAAACAATACCCACATTTCCACTTCAGAAGAGAAGCAGCTCAAGTGCAGCACGTTTCCTGTAGATTAGCAATTCATGGCACAGTTCCTCTTCGCTGGATTATTTTTCAAGCTAGACAAGATGCTACCACACACAACTCCACTGTATTCATTAATTCATTCAAACGAAAAAAGCATTTCCTACCTTGTCACAACTGGTCCCAGCAACCAAACAGGAAACTTCACCTCCGAGGCGTTTTGCAGCAGTGACTGCATTGAGTGTAATGGAGGTAAGGGTCTCATTGTTGTGTTCTGCTATGACCAGAGTACTCTGACACCGGTGCAGCAGTGATGCCTTCAAAGAGAGAAAGAGAGAGGAGTTGGGGACTGCGCATTTAAATAACAAAAAAAAAAAACAAAAAAAAACCCAAGTTCCTAAGAGCATTCAGTGCTTTACAGAAAGCTATTAGCTATACAGATGTCAGTTGCTGCTGTCAAACAGGACAGACCAAACCTAGATCACTTTTATTAAGAAGTCAGAATACACTTTGTACTGTTTAATAATGATAAAAAAATGTATAAACTTGGTTGATTTCAGCATAGCTGCAACACACAGCTTTCTAACTAAAACCTTCACAGGAAAATACCAAACAGCCTTAAGAAGAAACTGTTAGTAAGTCACATTCAAGCTCAGTTGATCAACTGAACTGCATGCCTCAAAGAACAAACATAATTCAATGCGAACACAACATTAAGATTTTTGGTGGCTGTAGACAGAAATCCTCATGAGGATGAGACAAGTGAGTCTAAGATCTCAGGAAATCAAGAGAAAGAAGTAGCTAATTGTCATTTATTTCCCCATAAGTTTTAGTCAAAGTCTTTCCACAGAACTCACTTAGCTGTGATCAGTTATCCACAAGGACAAAACTGTAGGTAGTAGGAGGATGGCAACAAGCATCAAAGGCTCCCAGCCTACAAACACACTGACAGAACCAGCTGAACAGCACCAGGTTTGACTGCAGATAATCTATTTTCCCTTACAACATGTTGCTGACCACTTAGGCTACCACCACAATTTAATGGTGCCTAAATAATCGTTTCCACCAACTCACCGTCCAGGCTAACAATCAGGCAGGGAAAACACAGGGAGGGGAACAGTATTTTTTTCAAGCATTTGTCATCCTAAATCAAAACTCGAGTTATGATCAATGCAATATGGGACACTCCGAAAGCAAAACACGATGGACTTCATGCAGAAAAAGCCAACCCAAGGGTTTCTTTATTGTCAATATAGATCAGACAGAATATTTCTGATTATGCTTCATACACTGTTTGCAATAAAAGTTTGAAGATTTAGTCACTGTTTGAAGAATAAATCCATGCTTTTGTGACAAATAGCTCCCTTTTTCAATGGCTTATAGTTGTGTCACAGGGTAAAGTGGGCCATGCCCCTGAAAGATTCTCCAAAGAGAGAAAGAGACTCTGTAAAAATTTCTTTAATAAGAGCCTGACGCAGCTCAAAGAAGCACACATTTTAAACACACACTTAATTCTAGCTCTTCCCTAAATAAGGCCAGTTTAAAAATAAATTAAAACTTCCACTCTAGACCTTGAGTAAAAATCCTGGATGAACCAGTAAGATTCCTACATGAGCCTGGATTTGAATGTACTAATATACATAAAATCACTTAAGCAAACCAAAACAAAGCAGAGTCTGGCATAAAAGCAGAGGTTAAATTCAGTCACACATGATCCTGAGCTCTGCAAATCTGCAGTGCAATGCTAATGCATCCAAATAACCACGGATCTGCCTCACTGAGCTGCTCCAGTTGCTTACTGATGATTCTCCACCTGGGTCTCCATCAGGATGTTTATTTTCGAGCCTGGATAAAATGGGAAGGTTACACATAAACCTAGCCAGCTGACAGCAAGGCTATGAAAAGCACAAGTAACACTTACACAAGAACAAAGCTATTGACAACAACGCTTTGAGATGGGACAGCACCCAGCTCTTGTGCCACAGAAACCAAGCTCTAGAGAATCAGGCCATCCGAAGAAACCAATTACAATTCAACATTCTACAGACCTGGGGAATTAAGTGTCTTCTCACAAGCACACCAGCAGACCCTGAAGACACGTGACAGTAACCATAGGCATCTTTCTGCTCCCCACTTGAGAAACCCAGCAGTGATTTCCAAGCTGAATACAAAAGCCTTAAGAACAATCCCAGGAATTCCAGACTTGGTGCACATAACCAGCGCTACTCACTGCTCCTGTCCCAGCCAAACGTTACAGATCTGCAATGCATCTGCTGCACGTGCACAAGGCCAAGGAGCCACACACCCGGTGCTCATTCAGTCTGCCCAGGTGATCACAGAATCACAGAACAGCTGAGGTTGGAGGGGACCTTAAAGAACATCCAGTTCCACCTCCAGCTGTGAGCACAGCCGCCACCCACCGGATCAGACTGCCCAGGGCTGTGCCCAACCTGGGCCTGGCACCTCCAGGGATGGGGCACCCACGTTCTGTGGGCAGCCTGCTCCATTGCCTCATCACCCTCTGAGTAACAAATGTCCTCCGAACACGTAACTTGGAACTACCCTTCTTTACTTCAATGCTCTCAATGAGTTCTTCTCTCAGCCTGTACATCTGGGATCGTCCAAGCACAACACCTCGCATTTGGACTGACTGAACCTCACTAGGTTCACGTGGGCCAACTTTCCAAGCCTTTCCAGGTCCCTCTGGGTGACATCCCTTCCTTCTTTCCTATCAAGTACACCACTCAGCTCAATGCCATCAGCAAACTTGCTGTAGGCGCTCTCGATGCCATCATCATCTATGCCATTTATGAAGGTGCTGAAGAGCACCAGTCCTAAAACAGACCCATTTTAGGGGGACACCACTCATCACCAGCCTCCACCTGGGCATCGAGCCACTGACAACAGCCCTCTGGCTGTGACCACTCAACCACCAAATAGCCCTACTGTCAAATCTTCTCCAATTCAGAGATAAGGACGTGGTGCAGGACCATGTCAAAAGCTTTGCAGCCTCCTCGCAGCAATGAAAATCAAATGCACGTTGGTCTTTCACATCACCCATACACTGCACAGAGGTCCAGCACTTCTAAAATATGAATTTAGTGCTTATATACTATAAAACACGTGTACTAACAGCTAAAATATCATCAACAGGAGCATCATAAATCTCTCCTCGCTGCTTGGTAGGACTGGTGAGTCAACAGCAAACTGCCCACACAATCTACAGACAGCACTTCTTAACTGTAAGAGCAAACTAGCCAGAAAATAACATCTTCAAATTGCTTAATAGGGATTGGGTATCTCATACAGAACCACTAATACTGGTAAAAGAAATCCCAAAAGTAGATTCAAGAGGCAAAGGTTTGGGGCGGCTGCATTCCTGTATGACAAAACAATGCCTCATTCAATTAAAAGACAGTCTCATAGCTGCAAAACTTAAATAAATAAATGGCAAGCTTGATACAGTGAGGGAGACCTGGCAATAAAGTTTATATTTGTAGAGCATCTGTGACCACCTGGCTACAGCAGAGGTCTGAGACACAACTACCACACTCCAGGAAACACTAACTGCAAAAGTAGCACCGAAGACACTTGAGCTGAAAAGAAGGAGCTGTAACTGCAATAGAGAACAGCAAAAGAAATTAAGGAAACGCTTGCAAATTGATTTAGGAATTATCATCAAGCCGTGATTACAAAAGAACTGAAGCAGCAAAAGAAAGATGTCATATAGAAGAAGCTTCCCCAGATGCACCCCACTGAAACTGTTAATAAAAAAAAAAAATCAAAGCAACCAAGCTGCTGATAAATACAGACTAAGTTACTGAAAGCAACCTCAACATAAAGGAGCATGGTAAAAAGGCAGCTACTGAGCCACCAAGGACAGCTGGAGGACAGGTCCGAAGCATTCTCACAGTCTACCCTGCACTCTTCCTGAAGGTCATCATTTGCTGGAGCACTCCAGACTATTAAACCCATTTACCTGAATTACCTCAGGCTAAAAACAAAAATAAATACCCATATGACCATCACAACATAGATGCACACACACATGTGCATATGTATGAAATAAAATGTACTGCTTTCAGAAATATCAGGGAGTTGTGAGCTCTGAACAAATCAAGAGAAACCAAAACAGCAGCAGTGAAAAATGGGCCACTGTACCCTAAAATACTGCAAAGACAAGTCAGAACTGCCTGCTCAGTACCACTAAAAACTGAACAAGCAGCATGATATTCATTCAAAAGGCATTACGTGGTAAAATGCTACAACACAGAGTGAGGAGAACCTTACAATTGAGCCCACTTCCACCTGATAACCCTCAACAGCTTCATTAGCAGCCATTTATTGAGAAGCAACTCAGGGCATCTCAGCACACACTGGGGAAACACAAGCATCTGTTATCCGACAGAGATCTTTAAAACAAAAACAGAGGACTGAAATATTATACAAAGCAAAACAATGTTCTTCAACGCAGAGCCACAGCGTCCTTCACTGTCACTCTAGTAATCTTTGTTTTAAGGGAGCATGGAAGCAAGGGCGAGCAATTCGTTTCTGCCTTTAAGCAGACAAGACTAACACTGCTTGCTTGCCCTTGGATGGCCAACCTGCACAGGCTGAATGACAACAGGGCACAGATTTAAAAGGTGATAGCCTCAAATTGCTGTGTGATGTCACATGAGGAAGAGGTGAAAACACTGAAGAGACAGACACTTGTTTACAATGGCAAAAAAAAGATAAGGAAGAATAATTCTAAGGGGATATGTAATCCGTTGTTTTGTAGAGGTAGGAAAGCACGCAAGACAATTCTGATGAGCAGAGTTGAATACCATTGCAGGTTGGTGCTTCCATAGCCCATATTTGCCATCAGATGATAAGCAGCTGCATCTGTGATAGCTCCAGCACACATCTAGTTTGCCACCAGCACGTTCCAATGACTCTTAGGCAAAAGATCCCAAAACTTTATTATGCTTTCCACTAGAAATGATTTCTTAATGCCTCTCTTTGCTCTTCCCAAGCATCTTTCCTGTAATTTAAGCCAACCATTATTATTTTATGGGCACGGACCAGTGAAATGGCTCACTGCCACACCTGCACCAACTCTTTCTGCACTTGTGTATCTTAATGAAAGGAGGACTGAGGGCTACAACTCCACCCTCTCCTCACTGCTGATACTTCACAGACCCCTCAAACCCCACTTCTCTGCAGGCATTCTTACTCTGCGTGCCTTAAAAACCCGAGTACTTCAGCAGGAAACCACTCCCTCCTCCTGCAGGCTGCAAGGCCACACGAAGTCAGTACCAGACCGCATGAATACATAACTTCACGTGCAGGCGGCTGAAAAACAACGAGCCGGCTCAGCCTGCCCGGGCAGCAGCGGCTCGTTAGGACAGCACGCTCTTTACGCAGCTGCCGCACGCCTCCTCAGCAAAGACCTTTGCTCCATTAGGCCCGGGGCCGCCACATCGCCGAGATTGCGACAGCTGTGACCTGAGAGCCGCTCCATCGCTCAGGAGCGGCCCCGCAGCTCAGCGCGAGGCAGCGTCAACGAAGGTCAACGGCGAACAGCAAAGCCCGCGGGCACCGCGTCCCAGCGACACCACCGCCGCCGCCCTCGGGCCGTCCACGCGGGCCCACATCGCGCGGGGCCGCCCCTCGCGTACCGCACCGCACCGCACCGCACCGCACC
>VXAB01011726.1:0-102594 GCA_013399175.1 Odontophorus gujanensis
GCCGGCGGTCCGTGGGCCGGGCGGTACGGGCGGGTGCGTTGCGTAACGCTGCGCCGCCACTGCCCCCGGTGCGTGGAATCGGAAGTGCGCGGCGCGCTCCTTCCTCCGTGGGGCGGCGGGCACGGCTGTGACACGGCTGCCGTGCGGCCAGCGCGGCTGTGACACGGGCCTGGCGGTGTGCTGTGTAGTATCGCTGTTGCTGCTGGTGGGTAACAGCCCGGTGGGAGTCGCGCCCCGTTGTGTCCTTGGCCCCGTTTCCCCTGTGCTTAGCGCTGATCTCTCTAGAATTGAATTGCCCTTTGCTTCTGATCCGTCAGCTCTTTATTTTTTGTCCCTGCTCAGGGATGCTGGAAACGCGCGCGGTGCCCGTGTGATTTCGTCCTCGCGTGCCTTTTGGGGTCAGGTGTTGGAGTAGGAGTTTAGCGGCGGGTTGGGAGCGGTTTTGAAGCGCTGCTGTCCTTGCTCGTCCCGGCACGGTTAAGTGGAAGCTGGCTTTGTATGCGGAAACACGCATACGTGTGTGTGCACTTCCAAACGGAGTCATTACGTAACGGTCACTTGTTTGTTGTTGTTTGCTACGCCGCTAATAAATTACCCGCAGTGCATTGGTAATACAAATAATACAGTTTTATGTTGCTGTTTATTCTTGAGGCAAAGTAGATCACTGTCGGGGTGAGCATGTGTTACGGTGACACGGGATGGAGCTGAACAGCTGGGTAGCAGTGGGATGTGTGCGCTGGGCTTTGTGCTCTCAAACATTCCTGCCCCAACAGTTGCTTGTGGAGAATGCTTCGCGTTTATCAGGCGTGCTGCTTTGAAAGAGAAGGGTGAGGGAAGATGTTAAAGAAAGAAACACTTAGCTGTCTATCAGTGATGGGGCGGTGCTGAGGTCATGCCTCCTCGTTGTTCTCTGATAGCTGGGGAGCGAGGCGGGATGTTTTAGGGACTGTTTTGTACTGTGAAGTGATTGGGGAAAGTGGGTGAACCTTGTTGTGACAGAGTGACCTGCTGTGGTCATAGATGTCTGCCTTCTTGATCTGGGAATAAGTTACTCTCAGGGTGACAGGGAAAAACCTAGCAGTGATAGAGCGTCCATAAGGAAGTCCCATGTAAAATAAGTTAAACATTAATCACTCTTAATCATGACATCTTTATTGTCCAAATAAACTCAATTAGATAAGATTTCGGATTTGGAGCAAACATGAGCTACTCTCAGTGGTTCTGATCTGAGGGTGTGTGCCTCTGCAGAGCAGAGCTGTGTCCCTGTGGACAGGGCAGGGGCTGGGATTGAAGAGTGCTTTGATGTGGCTTTTAGCATTGGGCTGAGGTATAGCTGCTTTTCTGAAGAAGTTCATTGGTTTCCTTACCATTTCTGCACCAGTGCTTGAGTACAGAACTTGTTCAGTGGGTAGAATATGCTACAAATGAGATACTGCAGCAAAAGGTGAAAGGAGGGAAATCGAGTTGCAGATCTAAAAAAAAAAAAAAAGAACATAGAAAAGCAAAATAGAACTATCTTGATTGCACTTCTGCTCTAGGTATACCTATAAATTTAAAGGTAAAAAATAAGTGTGGTGGATTCTAACCTACTAGGCTGACATCTCTATGCTCATAACGGTTCTTGAGTATCTAGTGAACAGGGGGACTTCCATGATATGGAAGCAGTCAGGTTTTTTACACTAGTGCATGGAAAAACTCGCTGTCTCTCTTTCAGTTCATCCACTTATCAGCTGTTGGGTTTGCTGATGCGTAGCTTGTCCCTGTTGGCAAGAGGCTGCACTCGGTGTCTAGGCAACGCCAGTCCGGCTGAGCATCTCTGTGGCTTGCTTGAAGAGATGAAAATTTTCCATTGCAGGGAAGAGTGTTTTGAAGCTGAAAAACCTGATGAAGTAACTTGACACACCAGTGCATTATGTCAAGCAGGTATTCCCTTCATTTACAGCGCTGGGTACGTGGGGATTGCACACCAAGGAGAGAAATGGCAACATGTTTAAAGGCATAGCACATACACTGCATTCCAGGGACATGGGCAGGAGCTCCAGGAGATGGCTGACATCTCTGGTGGCCGCAGGATTAAAGCTCATAGTCATTTTCACTGTAAATTTCCAGCCTTTAAGGGGGAGGTGGCCTGAGCTGGTTCCTATCGATGTTACCTTGAGCTGAGGTGTCTGTCTTGCTATTTTAAAATGGCAAACACGTCAAAAGCAGGATGTCTATTCTGCTTTCTTCATGTGACAACAAGTTTTGCGGCCTCTGTGTTTTGTTCTTAAGCTTGAATTTACACAAGCCTCTGTCCTTCAGCTTGTGTCCACTTAACTTGTTCTCCCAATATTCTCATCCAGTTTTTCCCCTCTCTCTCATTCTTCCTTCTCGCTTTCTGTCATGCCCAAGGTTTGTGCATCTTAGAATCCAAAAAACCAGCCCTGTTTTGTTTCGAAGAGGCTACATTTTGTAACTTTAAGGTATAACTGTAGGTAATGATTTCTATAGGTTTTCTTGGAAATATCTCATGATATTATTTTGGGCCTTTCATAATAACGAGGTGATTCTTCTCCTCAATTCTGAAAAAAATAAAACCAGGAAAAAAATGATGACCCAATGTAATGAGCTGTGAGTAGCCATATGTCTCTGCTGGGGAGTCTGAAGTACTGCAGATATAATGGAGGTAAAACTGTTGAAATGAAGATTTGTTGGTGGTGATGTTCAGTAAAGCGCTCAGGAACTTTGAATCGTCAGTGATGCATTTTAGCACTCTTCAATTTGTAGGGTACCAAGTCCCTGAGGTCTTGAGTGTGCCTCTGAAAGATTGGATGTGTTGGACTGATGATAACCTTTACAATAGGTACAGAAAGTACTCTTCTGTTGTACTGGTTGTCAGCTATTTATTACTGAAGATAGCTGAAGCCGGGCAGTGCCTGGTTTTGCATTGCTTTACTGGAAAAAAAATAAAGGTTTGCTCAAATAGCACTTCTGATCTCTGAGAGTCTTGCTTGATGAGTACAGACTCTGTGCATTTGCTGTGACGAATGATTGGGAAGGATTCAGTGCATGAACCGTGGCAGGTTTGGAGCAGGTACATGCTGACCAGCCAGTTAACAGACCAGACAGAAGGGGTGATTACTGATCTCACACTGTGGCCTTTCAGTGGAACTGGATGTCTTGATCCCTGTACTCTGTTCCAGCTGAGGAGATTATCAGAAAGATGCAGGGATCTTAACAGAACTGGGGTGGCTAGCTGGGACTGGCTAATGATGCTCCAGGTTGTTGACATCTTGAGCCTGGGGAGCTCTGTGCCAGAAAAGAGTGCTTGTTTGACAAGCACTGTTGAATCTATTTAAGAATGAACAGTAGGAAACTGCTGGGTTTATTTTCTTGAGGCACAGATGGCATTGACGACAGTACCCAAATAGCAGTGCAGTGCTGTGATGCAGAGGGCTTCACTAGTGCCTGGAACCTTACGGGAACTGTGGGCACTGCCTAATTTTGTGCTTACTGACGATGACAGTTTCCTTCTAGCAATTACTCTTTTCATTTATTTTTGCCAAAGAACAGCACGTTATCTTGTACTTTGGATATGTGGTTAAGGACATGATGGCAAACTATTTATCATTTTTCAGCAGGTGTTCACTAATATACCTTGCTGTAAAGTGGAGCTGCTACTTTGTAGGCTTCATCTTGATGTCTCTGTGGTATTGGCTCTTCCAAAAGGTTGGTTCAGTGTAAGTGAAGGTATGAGGTTGAACTGGATGGATGTGATGTGTTGGTACTGAAGTAATCAACTTGGGGGATAAGTTTAAGGTAACTTAGTGGAAAACAGTGGGTCTCATTATTTAATACAGATATTCAAAAATGTCTCTTTGGAAATCTGATCAAGATGTGATTCTGGGTGAGCAGGGAACAAAATGCTTTTGTAGAATCATCTCAGCGTTGGTGGAAGCGAGCAGCCTCTCAAGGGTGAGGAATGGGTGCAGTGAGTGCAGAGGTAGCCAGGCTGAGCTGAGTGGTAACAGGGGGCTGACGTGCACTTAATGACTTTACATCAGTGAACATGGTTGGACTTCAAAAAATGCAGTCTTCCATGCTCTGCTGTAAGCTTGTTTTCTCCCTGTCAGGGTTTGTTTTCAGACAGTGTTGTTTTTCAGAAGGACACAGTTGGAAGATGAGCCCTGCATGAATGATGGTGCTGTATTGCAGGGTTCTGAGGAGAAAATAGGTCTTTGGCAGCCATCCTGTCTGAGTCCTCCTCTTTTGGCTAGTGGATGCTAGCCATGCTTGCTGGTGTCAGAGAATGGCTGCTGGTACAAACCTGCTGTGAAGCAGCAGCTGTCTTGAAGGGCGTACGAATTGCTGTTGGTTATGCCCTGCTACCTGGGTTAATAAAATGTTCCTTTGCACTACTGAGTTTCAGGCTGCTGGGAGGTGTGCGATGCACACTGCTGTGAAAGCTTCCTTTTCTAGGTTACCAAAACTTTGGGATTTTCTACAGGTGTTGTACTGCTGTTGGAATAGGTAAGCTGTGAGATTAAAATGGATCAATTCTTTCACAGAGGTAGTTACACTGGGGCTGTGGTTGGCCCCACGTGGTGTGCTGTGACATCACCAAAAGGTGAAGTATGTGAACATCTGAAAAACAAAACGAGTTTGTAAGTGTCGGCAGACACTTTTGCAGGAGTCTTTTTACGACAGACTGTGGTCACTTTTAATATGGAGAAACTGTTCTTGAATGAGTTGTGGTTACTGGGGGGAATATCCCTGACTTTTCCCTTGGTTTTGCTGTGCCACATCAGAGTCTCTCTTGTAAAACTCTCCTGAGCTTACCCATTTGTGTCCAACCTGCTGTGGTTCAACAAGGAGCTCAGTGAAATTACTCTTGTGCTTTGGGACTGAACTCCTGCAATCTGTTAGGCATCTTAAAGGAGCTCTACCTTTGAGACCTTGGGAGCTAACCTAGTTCCAAAAGGATCAAGCATGCAGGGGGAAGGAGGGGCACGTAGAAGTCACTCAGTCATATGTGATCCCTCAGGGATGCGAGTTCAGGTTGTGTGGTTTGGTTGGAGATGTGTTTTTGGGTGGTTCAGTGTGTGGCGAAACAAGCAGTTAAAAGGATATGGTGAATGACTCGTGAGCCTTTGCTGATTGATAGCAGAAACTCAGTGACTGTCATCTGAGGTAAAGACTCAAACCCAGTATTTGAGGAACTGTAGAATGAAACGCGGATGGACATGTCACGTCTTACTGCTGTGTGTCTTGCATTGCTGTGGCTGCTTCCTACTGGAAGGAAGGAAGTAAGCTTTGTTTGATGTATGCTGATGGCATGAGTGAATAAACACATAAATAGGAGATGTGAAATGTGCAGCTGTGGGTTGTGGACACCATTCTGGTGGCTCACTTACAGGAGATCTTCGGTGCTCCTTTAGGAGCCTTTTTCTCAGGGAGCTAGAGTGGATTTTAGGATTTGGACAGCAAAGCTTATCAGGTTCGTCCAACGAAGTATTAGGGACTGGGGTTTCTGAAGGGAATGTAGACAGAAGAATGTTTTCTGTCATAAAGCAAACACAGCTCTTGTGAAGGACTTGACAGGTGCCATTCAGAGCAACCTCATGTACAGGGCAGCTGAGTCACAACTTTGGGGCTGCTTGGAGGGGTGCCCAGCCCTGTTACTGAGGGGTTTAGAAGCACCAGGCTGCTGAGTTTGTGGTAGCAAGGAAGGTGTGTGCGTGGGTTTATTTTAACCGTGATGCTTGGACTTCTGGGTGGCTTTTAGTATCTTGAATAGCACTTTCGCTTGTGTAATCCACATAATTTAGCTTTTGCTGTCATATTTTCAGAAGATTAAAGGCTGGATGCTATTTTGGTTTCTCCATGACAAAGGGCAGTATTGTCTTTTTATAGCAACCGGTGTTTTTAGGCAGCGGTGCCAGAATACTGTTCTAGGATGGATCAGTTTCTAAATAGGAAGTTTAAGTAGCTTAGTTTTGGCGGTTCGGGTTTCTTAGTTTCCATGGCATTTTTACATGAAAAAGAGGCAAGCTCTTAAATGACACAGTCCCTGGAAATACAGCACGGATCAGAATTGCACGCTCTTTTCTGGCAGAGTATGCTTAGTAACCTGTAACTTGGCTTTATTTTTGTTTCAAGGAGATTAAATAGCTTTGAGACATAAAGCTGGCGTTTTGCTGGAGCTTTGTTTATGTAATGATTACAAAGGGCGTACAGAGAGCCGACAGCTCTTGCTTACTGCTACTTCTAAAACTTGTTCAGCACTCCTGACCTCCTTGATGAGGCTTAAGAGTTCCCTCCCTCAGCTCAATGGCTTCATCTGCTAAGAAAAAGGAGCTGTCCGAGTGCCTTGGTTACTCTCCTGTGTTTGAGGACAAAGTATATAGAGCATGGGGTCATGCAGAGCTGTCTTAGGCCTGCTGAGGGACAGCGGCTGTGCGTGAGGAGCAGTGATGGGATGTAATACAGCTCGGATTTGGTTGTTGATGCGTTGGTGCTGTTAGTGTGTTCTACATAGACACGTGTGCTCTGTAATTCCTGGTTTCATCTGCTGGGGCTGCGTTCAGAAGTCCTGCTGGTACTTGTTGCAAGAGCAACTCTGCAGCTGTTTCAGACTTAGCACTGTGAATGCATGTCTCAACTTGTGGGGCTGTGTTTTTCTCGTAGTAAACATTGCTGCTCGCATTTAGAGGAAAACAACACCATGGTTAAAAGGAGCTAGCAAAAAATACTGCTTTTAGTTTATATGCTCAGTGTACATCTTCATGCATGTGTAGGCACTGGGATGCCTTATCTTTTGCCTGTACATTGCAGGCAGTGGTAGTATTGGCTCAGAAGGGCCCAGTGCTCTGGTTGCAGGAGGGGCTACCTGCTGCAGGTGCTGATGCACACTCCTGGCTCCTGCAGGCAGAGCTGCACTGCCCCTGTCCTCCCAGTGGAGTTGTGCCTGTGGGTGTGGCATGCCTTGCTTGAGCTTAGGCTATTTCCAGATATCCTTCTGTGCTGTAGTTTTAAAGAAGCCAGACCTTTCTTTTTCAATTTCTTGCTAATTTTGAAGATCTGTAAGGCTAGTAGAGATATACAAAGAGGCTGAAACTTTTCTCAGAGCTAAGTACTCGGCTACATTTTGCTTGCCGTGTGCCAAGTGATAGCTGAGCTCTGGCACAGGGTGCAGAACTTTATTTAAAAGCTAATACCAGTGGATTTGCTTCAGACTTTATTGCTGCATTTCTCCAATAATACAACAGGAAGGTGTATACAGCTTGAAATAGGAGTTTCTGTAACAGGAGGAGGGCAAGTGCTGCTGCTTTAATTTCTAGATGAACAGATACTTTCCATCTGGCAATAAGTACACATTCTTTCTTGCTGGGAATCATTTGTTAGTGGTCTGATGTCAAAAATAGGATTAGATTTCTACCTTGATACAAGCAGAGGCTGCTGCCTGCTTAGCTCTGCTGCTTTCCCTAAGGGATTTTGTGTAACTGTGTTCCTGAATTATGCGTAATTCTGGGTTTTGTCTAATTTCAGTGATTGAGTCAAGAGCTTAAAGAAATTTTCTTCCTTTTTGTCTAGCGAGGCCTTTTTGTTGTACCAGCCTACATGAGTGCATTGCCACAGTTACCAGCAGTTTAATAAGAACAGATGAGAAGAGCCAACTGCTTGGTACTGATATTTCTAAGAAGCAGGTGGGGTAGAAGAGACCAAGCACTTTATGTTCAGCAGGCAGAGCTTGCTGCTTTGTAGCTGCTGGTGGTGAGCCCATCGTTCCAGTGGTGGACTCCTCAAAATTCACCAGTGAGGGCTGAAGCCAAAGTCTTGTTGCTTGGAAAGTGAAGGTACACGTTGTCTCAGTGTGTAGGTGTGGGGAAATTGATATTTAACTCCTGTAGCTGTTCCTGCCGAGTATTTTTACGACACCTCATACTTACTCATCTGAGTGCATGCCACTGAGTGCCAATTTAAGGATCATTACATTGATCGATCAGCTGCAGAAGAACTCAAAAGTTCCTTTGCAGAGAAACTTAGAGCTCAGCATTTTTTTCCTTACCAGTATTTATAAGTAACAAAGTAGTGTGGGTAGTCACAGACCCATGGTTTAAAGTTCTACTTAATGGAAGGACTTTTTACCCCCAGTCTTTTAAAGCAGGTCTGGTGGAGCAGCCTTCTGAGATGCAGGCTGGAGTGTTGCAGACCCTGGGTGGATTTGTTACCAGATACTGCAGACCTACAGCATCCTCCTGCCCTTGCATTTAGGGGAGCCAGGAAGCTTTTAACCTGTCCAGTGGTTTTAACATCCTGATGTTGCATCCCTCTGCTTTGTGGTTTGTGTTCAAGGAGTGTACCTTGCTGTTTGCAGTAGACTGCTGCTGTTAACAGAGGCAGAGGCTTGTCTGTAGTGTGGTCACATCAGGATTTGGAGTAACAATGCCACTTGAATAGGTGTGTTGCGAGTTCTTGGTGTGTTATGCTTTTCCAGCTGTGAGGAGCTGTTCTCTTTGCTCAGAACTTCAGCTGAGCCCTGCAGAAAGGTTCTGGTTGTGTGCACAGAGCAGGTGGTGGGTGTCTCACAAACTTCCTGTGCTGCTTTCCACTTTGGTGGCTGCATGTGTGTCCATCCCTTTTCAGCTGGTTGTCGCTTGCTCAGGTTGAACCAGCTTTCTCTTTGGCTTCTCCCATGGGTCGCTGATCTTTCTGAGGTTGCCCATCTGTGTGGTTTGGTTTCCTCGGAGTCTGGAGGAGGGGCTCATCTTTGGCTGTGTGGGCTTGGGGCTCTCTGTAGCAGCTCAGCTCAGCAGGCAGCTTCCCTTTTGTGCAGTGAGCTGTGGGAAAGCGGGCAGAAAGCTTTGCTGCCTGGTTTGCGTCTCTGTACAGCTGGCTGGGGGTGGCCCCTGAGTGTGCAAGTCTGGGCTCAGGGGGACCCAGCTTTAATGGGGGGCTGGGAGGGCAGCCTACTGCTGGCAGTTCTGGTGTTGGGAAAAGCATTACTCAGTGAGAAAGCAGTGTGAGCTGCTGTGCTCATCCCAGCTGAGATCTCTGCTGTTGGAAGCAGCTAGTAAAGTAAAAACCAATCTGATGCATTTGCCAGGTTGTTTGTGCAATTAATGGGATGGTAAACGGGCAGTTCAGATTGGGTGAGGCTGAATGGCAAAATTCCCAGCATGAAGTGAGAACAGCAAATGCATCATTTGTAGGAGAAATTTTTGGGTTTGAGCATTACAGAGCAAAATCTTAAGGCTATTTTTTGCTGTTCATGCAAATGGAAATACCTCTGAAGGCCACTTCATTGCATGAAAACAACCTGAATTTATTAGATATCCTCCCTATCTTGAATGGATAAAATACATTGATTGTTCCCAGTGCAAACCTATGCTGCTTGGTTCAGTGAGATGAAAGCAGTGGCAGGGCCGTGCAGGCATATTGCCTTCCTGGGCACTGCTGCCCTGCTCAAACCTTACATTGCAGGCTCACAGCAAAGCAGGAGCAGCAGCTTATTCATTGCAGGCACTGAGCTGCTGCTGCTGAGGTCCCTGAAGGTGCAGTGAGTAAACAAGGTGTTGAGTATTGGTTGTGTTGCAGGTGCTTTGTGCTCCTCAGCTCTGCGCTGGAGCAGCATCTGCAAGGCTGAGCTCCTGGTGCAGCTTCTGCACAGGCAGGACTGGCACTCGAGAGACGTGACAGTGCTGCAGCTGGGAGCAGGCTGGGTGACACGGAAAGGTCCCAGGCTGCCTGTTTCTAAGGTGTGCCAGGTTGTTGGCTCTGGGGACACAGTCACCTCACGATGATGGAATGTGCTGGAAGGGGAAGCTTGCTAATTTGGTAATACTGTTACAGTCCAGCAAGGGAGAGAAAAACAACCAACTGTTGTGCAGTGAGTGAACTATTGATCTGTTAGCCGTGGTGCAGGTACACATTCCTGGAGCTGAGCGATCGATCTGTGTCCTTAAGTGGTGTTTTCACTCCAGCGATGCCCCCTCGGCCGGGCCGTGCCGTGTGCTGCTGCCCACTGCTCTGCTTCCCGGCTTGATGGGAAGCTGCTGGGTAACGAAGGAAGGCAAATAAAAGTAGAGCCGTGACCTGGGACGCTTTGCGGTCCCTCCGAACGAAGTGCGTTATTGTTTGTGTAATCGTCTTCGGACGAAATCAGTAGGAGCCTGTTTTCGCTGCAAAAAAAGTTAATCATTACAGTTTCGGTCTAAAATTAGAGCGACTCGACTAAAAATTCACAGGCGGCTGCAGAGGCGGGCAGCCCGGGCCGGGCCGCGCTCCGTGACCCCGTGCCCGGTGGGTGCAGGGAACGGCCGCTGGCGGCGCTCGCGGGGGTGGAGAGGGTGGGGGAGCAGCCCGCCCCTCGCCGGCTCTGCGCAGGCGCGGACGCTGTTGGCTCCGCCCATCGGCGTCCGCCATTGGTCGAGGCGCGGTGGGCGGGGCGAGGCGCGGCGACCTGTCTGGCCGCGTCCGGAGCGCGCCCGCATTCCGGCGCCGGCTGAGCGGCGTACGGGTCTAAGGCCGGGCGCTCCTTTGCTTGCCTTACAGACTGCTGGGCTGGAGCTCCACCTGCACGCCTCCGCGACCTGCTCCTCGGAACCGCCCGCACACCGTCGCCTCCCTCTGTCTAATGCGCTACAAGGATGAGCCCAGCGTTTGGAGCCATGGAAGTGGAGCACTATTCCAAGGGAGTCCTGCTCGAGCCCTTTGTCCACCAGGTCGGGGGACACTCCTGTGTCCTCCGCTTTAATGACAAGACGATCTGTAAGCCCCTTATCCAGCGGGAGCACCAGTTCTATGAGACTCTCCCAACAGAAATGCGTAAATTCACTCCGCAGTATGAGGGTAAGTTCCCAAAGCGTAGGATGGGGCCAGGCTGCCACTTTGCACAGTGCCAGTGTGCTCCGCTGTCTCTGAAATCTCTTCTGAGTGGAAGAGGTTTTGGGGGTTTTCTTTTCATGTATTTTGATGTTGTCTGAGGCAGGCTGTAGAGATGGAGGGTGGAATTGCTTGCCCAGCTGGTGTTTGGGCTGCCTAACAGCATTAGAGTAGAGCAGCTCTGCTGGCGATAGCCCATGTATCTCCCTTAGGCATAGGTAAGTTGCTAACAGCTTATGAATGCTTTCAGTAATTCTCTGCTGATTTTTTGTTTGTGGATTTATGATTGTGACCATTTGTTTAACATCTCTTTACAGGGATTTGGTAAGATGGGTGGTGTTTTGTGTAAGCTTAATTGTGGTCTCATTTACTTTGGGGTTTGTTCTCTCACTCTCATTTTGATCACAATAAATACATGTTGGCGAAGTGTGTTGTTAAATATTTGCAGCATTGTTTCTGTCATTAAGGAAATGAAAATCCATGGCATTTTAGGTAGGCAAGGATCAAATAGCCGTGATGAGGCTGAGTCAGATGTTATGTAGGAGTGGAAATTCCAGTTCTCCTAAGCATTGCTCTAGTTAACAGAAATACTTTTATTTGTTATTCCATCGATGGCTGGCTGGTGATTAATAAATAATGACTGAAGCATTTTTTAAATGGAGTTGCTTTTTCTGGCACGCTGACTTGAACAGCTGTTAAGGGTGACCGTTTTGCACTGTTTGTGAAACTGGCAGAAGACTTCGGAGATGTTTTCCAGTAATGCTCTCTGCATCTGACACATCTTACATGAGTTCTTTTGGACTGGAAGAAAATGTAGTCTTTGAGTGATGCTTTTCAAAATGTAATGGAACGATTGTACGGGTATATGTGGCTCTTTGGGGGGAGTGTGGGAGGGGTTATGGGATAAGGGACCTCACTTGGGCCTTCTGTTATTTTTTTTTTCCTAGGATAAAGTCCATTTGTTAGCTGGTTCCCCCCCTTTTTTTTTTTTTCCTATTTTTTCCTCAGTGGTATCAGGAGTATCAATCAGAGCTTCTGTATCCCCTTCCCCCTGGGTACTGTAGGTGTCAGAGCTGCCTCTCAGAAGTGCCTCTCTCTCGCCGAGACCTTTTCCTCTGGCCCAAAGATGAGCTGCAAGAACTGTGCAGATGGCTTGATTTGAGGATAAGGAGAGGGGGCTGGAAAAATAAGACTAAAAACCAGTTCAGACAACTGTTATGGCTTCTTAAGTAAGCACAGAGACGTGTGAACGTTAGCACTAGGGGCATCTGTGTCAGAGCACTCTGCTGGGACTGTCAGAATGCACTGCAGTGCTCCAGAGTCCCTGGAGAGGGAGGATAAGAGAAAAGCGTTTTCAAGGTTCACCATCTCTCTGTGTACCACAGATATGTTCTGTACTGCATTTTGTTATTTATTTCACAAGACTATTGTGTTACTGCTATCAATAAAATATATACCAAAATGAAGAACATGTGTAATTCAATGTAGTGATTGAAGAGGGAAGCTCTTGGACTAGTTTTATTGTAATGTGGCATCTTCTTGTTTTACTCTGCTTGCAAGTCTTTCCCCTGGGGTTCTGCTGACCAAATATTGTTTGGACAAGTGGATTTTGCTTTGCTGTCATGCAAAACTTAAAGCTTTCGGTGTCTGTTTGGATTTTTTTTTTTTGTGCAGGTCACTTTTCACTGCAAGTTGTTAACGTGTTTTACATCTCCTTCAGGGTCAGACCAGTCAGGTTTTTTAATAAACATTTTTATTAATTGAAATTGTCTCCTGTTATTATTTAATTCTTACTTGATTCTGAATTGGAGAGAACAGATTTTTTTTGTGTTGTTCTTTTGTCATTATGATGAATTGTCTTTTTTGAGGTATCATCTTTGTCTAGGTCTTTTGATATTTGTTAGGTTGGCAGATGAGGTTTGGCCTGTGGCAAGATAGAAACTAAGGACCCAGGGTAAGAGGAAAAAAAAAAAACACAGAAGTTGCTATATTCTTAATGTAATGTGTGTTGTAAAAGGCTTGCTTATTGCTTCAGCAATTCACAGCTGCTTATGTCCTTTTTCTCTCCAGGTGTGGTGTCAGTGAGCTTTGAAGAGGATGAAGATGGAAACTTATGTCTAATAGCATATCCATTAAATGGGGACCACAATAACATGGAGAACTTAGATAACTCTGACTGTGAACCCAAAAGTAAACTGTTGCGATGGACTAACAAAAAGACAGTGTTGTTAGAAAATGAGAAGATATCGAAGGAGTGGGTCCGACAGCACAGGAAAGAGGAGAAAATGAAAAGGTGGGTTTAATAGGGAGAGCTGGGATGCAAAGGGTTGAAGCATAGGGTTTTTGCTGTCAGACTTGGATAAGATCTCCAGAATTCCAGAGAACTCTCCAGAGCTCTGCTTTCAGTTTCTGTTCTCATTTCTTCCATTTTTTTCCCAACCTCTTCAGTGCAGTCAGGCTCAGTTGTGAAACTACCTTCTCAACCTGACAGCATGGTGACTCTAAACTAACCATGGCAAAAAAAGAAAGGTTTTCCAGTGCTGTACAAGAGATGAATTACAAATAAACCATCTCATTCCAGTTGTGCTGCTGCGTAGGGAGCTTTATCTGTGTTAAGTCACATTCTTCCCCACGTTTTCTAATAATTATGGCTGTGAGCTCTCTGAGCTGTGAAGTGCTGTGCTAGAACACTAACCTTAGCAACGGATAAACCTTAAAGTGTCCCTTACTTCTGTGGAAGGAATTCAGTTGGGTAAAGAATGTATAAATCAAATTAGTTGTTTTGTGACATATTTGACTGTATGCTGATTTACACCAATGTGAAAGTAGCTTACAATGGTTGATGTTTTGCTGATGTTCAAATGGTCTGAATGTACAGAAAGGAAAACAACCAACTTAATGCTAATTGTTAGAGAAGGCAAGTAAAATAGCTTATGAAGTTAAGCCTAGTGAGGACAAAGTGCTTGTCCTTGTTTCACTTCTAACGTGATGCTTTTTTCTGTTTTCTAGTCATAAGCTAGAAGAAGAATTTGAGTGGCTGAAGAAATCTGAAGTTTTATATTATACTGTAGAGAAAAAAGGGAATATTAGTTCACAGCTTAAACAACATAATCCTTGGAGCATGAAATGTCACCAGCAGCAGTTACAGCGGATGAAGGAGAATGCAAAACATCGAAATCAATATAGTATCCTTTCCTGAAAGTGCTTCATGGCAATGGAGTAATGGGGCTTTGCTTTTTATTTCTTGGCTATGACAGATAAACATTCAGTGTGGGCTTAACTGTAACCCAGGGAGAGGCTCTGTGAGGCAGTTGCTTGTATGGTGACTTGGAAGGGAGTGCCAGCACTTTCCAGAACAGAGGTTCTTCCAGCATGCTGGGAAGTAGCTAGGCTAGGAAATCCAAATATATCTACAAGCTGGGACTTAGTTAATGGAAAGGTTTTAGGGACTTCGGGATCTTCCACAGAGCCAACCTAATTGACTGTTTTTCCTTTGTTGAGAGGCATTGCTGTGTTCAGTACTGGGGATCTCAAAAACTAGTTGCTGCTTTCCCTTTTCTGCAGCTTCTCAATGTTGTCTCAGGGTAGAATGTTCTGATGCAAAGAGTTGTCTGCTTCAATAGTCCTTTTGTAGTGAACCTTTTTGATAAAGACAAGCTGGGTATAATCTGGCAGGATGGGATGCTTTGGTAAGCAAGTTCTTATGAGTGAGGAGTTCTGGTGAATGAATTACCAGGACATCTCAGTGACTAATAAGCTGGTCAAAGTGAGAGAAAGTACTTTGTGGCTGCTGTTCTCACTGCTTCACTGCAGGTGAGGATTAAATTGTCGAGGAAGTGTGTGATATTTCAGAAATGGGTCTCGTGTTCTGAAGTATTTGCAGGCTGTACTTTGTCATTCTGAACCTGTGGTTTGTCTGCCAGATTTTATCTGTGTGACCTCAATTACATTTTTCCCACTTACTGTTAAGAAATCAAATCAATCACCTCTCTTGTCTATCTTCTCTAGAGACCAATGGAACTAGGAGTAGATAAGCACTGGGATACCATGTGTTTGCAACTGAGTCTTGATAGGGTGCTGTTTTCTGGGTGCGCTTACATTGGAGTTATGACACTAAAATGTCTGTGGGAATGGTTTTAACGTCCCGTGACTGTACTGTGAGGGTTGCTCCTTGACTAGCACTTCCAGAATTCATTTTGCTGGAGAACCTGACATCTCGATACGAAGTACCATGTGTGTTGGACCTTAAAATGGGAACTCGACAGCACGGGGATGATGCCTCAGAAGAGAAGAAGGCTAACCAGATCCGAAAGTGTCAGCAGAGCACATCAGCTGTTATTGGAGTTAGAGTTTGTGGCATGCAGGTGAGAGGAAAACTAATTGTGTACAGCAACGGACAAGTGCCTGCTTCTGTTGGTGCTTTATGCTTCGATAGTAATCCTGTGTGTTGCTGCCCTTGGGATGCTGTGCTTCATTTCCATCAGTGGGGGGAATGAAGCTTTTGAGAGTGACTGGCTGGTTGAAGGTGGCAGCATCTGCAGGAGCAACCTGTAGCAATTTCTGCATCACAGGGATTGTGTTCTGAGCAAGAAAACAGACTCCTGCACCATCACAGTAATTGAAAGCTGTGTAGTAAAACTGCTGATTTGATTAACATCGTGGGATAGGCATAAGAAACAGTTGAAGAGAAGATCTGCTGGCATGTGCACCAAAGCACTGGTGTTTGCCAGCATTTTATCTAGTATCACATCTGTCTTGCAGACTTTTGGGCCTTTTTCTGTTTAAAGTAGGCTTGTTGTGAGGTGGCTTAGGAAGTGTGGTCGGACCAGTGGTCAGATGAGATACTTGCATGGACTTTCACCCAAGTTTTTTGTTTACTTGTTTCTGTCTTTCCTACAGTGACGAGTGGGAAAGAACTTGTTTGTTTCTGAGGCTTTTCCGAAGCCTCTCTTCTCCCATCCAATAGATTCCAGGAATGCCAGCAGTGTTTGCTAGGACTTGTTCCGCAGCATGACTCTTGGCATGATTGGTGTTCAGCACACTGTTGAAATTCTGAGAAAAGCACGAGACAGAAACTGAAGTGTGGGAGCTACCTTGTAACCACACTGCTGGGATTTGGGCTGGCTGGCTTGCTGCTTTGCCTTCCAGGACAGACCTAAGGTGGAAAACAAGAGCTTGGGAAGTGCTTCTCGTGCTCACTTTACATAGATGTTTGGGGATTTTCTTCCTGTGTGATGCATGGAGCACATTCCCATAGGAAGCAGGAAGATGGAGACTATGGGTGGCCACTCAGCACAGCTTTCTGGGGATGGAGAGGTGCCTGTGAGCAGAGGCAGGTGGTGTGTGAGTGGCTGTGTATGAGCTGTAGCTCCACAGAAGTTGGCCACAGCTTTCCTGATGGTGCTTAAACTCCTCACTCACACGTTCCGAGTGGAAAGGCTCAAATCTCAGCTGAAGGAACTTTCCCCTTCCCCTGAGCCTCCAGGTTCCACGGGCACTGCTGCGTCTGCTGTTGTGGATGGGTTCTGTGACTCCAGAGCAGGGTTATAGAGCACTGTATCATTGTGTAAGAGCTTTCCGCAGCAGTCTTCCACCCCCCTCAGCCTTCAGGTCAGTGTTGCCAGCGATTTTAACTCTCCCTTTCCCTTGGGTGTGCTTGAATACACAGGTGTACCAGGCAGGCACTGGCCAGCTGATGTTCATGAATAAGTACCATGGAAGAAAGCTGTCAGTCCAAGGATTTAAAGAAGCACTTTACCAGTTCTTTCATAACGGCAAATACCTGCGCAGGGAACTCTTTGAATCCGTTATTAAAAAACTGACTGAACTCAAGTCAGTCCTGGAGAAACAGGAGTCGTACCGCTTCTACTCGAGCTCCCTGCTCATCATCTACGATGGGAAGGAAAGGCAGGAAGTGGCTGTGGACTCGGACCCGGAGGACTTGGAGGACCTTTCGGAGGAGTCTTCGGATGAGTCCGCGGGAGCGTACGCCTACAAACCGACTGCCAGTACTGTGGACGTCCGCATGATAGACTTTGCCCACACCACCTGCAAGTACTATGGAGAAGACAGCGTGGTGCATGAGGGCCAGGACACGGGTTATGTTTTTGGACTTCAGAATTTAATAGATATAATTAAAGAAATAAGAGAAGAGAACAACGAGTAAATGGTGTGAACGCACATCAGTAGGAAACGCACTGTTGTGACTCTGTATTCCGAAATTATTGGCCACTTTCTGGTGGTAGGAATCCTTACAGACTCTGCAGGGATGGGCCCAGCAGAGTCACACTTGTTCAGAGGGCATTTACTTATCTTGGTGCTGGACCTAGCACTGGCAGAACTTAGTATCCTTATTTATTTTAACTTTCTTAAACATTCCATATTTGATTACTAAGATACCTCTGTTATCCCTGTGTGTATACGTTCCAATAAAATCCTTTTTGTTCATTGTAAGCGATGCTTCTGTCATTGCTGCTGGCTGAGCAAGAGGTGGAGGTCTGAGATCTTCCTGAGCAGTGTTAGAACAACAAAGCTCCTTACTCCAAATGTGGAGTGGTGCATCACTTCTGGGCCTCCTGGCAAGAGCAGTGAGTGAGAACCACGGCAGAGGAGAGCCGGGGGCCTGGAGCACCTGCCTCAGGGAGCAGGGCTGCGTGGCACCAGGAGAAGGCAGCTTGGAGGGAGCAGGATGATGAAGGCTGGCTCGGAGGTGAACTGTTGGCCTGTAAGAGCTGACAAATTGTTTCCTATTTCAGGACCTTGTAAACTGACTCCTGCTGTGTAACCTCTTTCTATATAAACTTTCCTAATCTAAGATGAGCCAAACCCTACGTAAGAAACTCCTGCAGGATTAGCTGTGGTAGCAGCTGGGAGGGCAGAGCTGTGGAGCCTGCAGGCTGCACTAAGCAGCTTAAAATCAGGACGGGTGGGTGGGAAAGGAATGTCAGGATGTTGGGAGACGAGTGAAGAGCTGAAGTAAAGATAACCACGCAGCTCTGCTAGTTCCTCTTTGGAAAGGAGGATGTTTATTCATCTGACCATTTTTAGTTGGCTGACTTTTCCTCTTGGGAAGTTTGTAAGTCAGCGTGACAGTGCAGGAGTGAAATGGCTGTGGAAGTTCTGAGGAGCAGTGTTTCTTACTCCACTTGTTCAGGACAAAGCAGCAAGGGCATTTAGAAGTGAGTTTGGGCTGGGGCTGGTGCTGGAGTCCTGGCCCTGGCCTGTCCTTTGCTCACAGGTGCCCCTGGAAGTGGGTCAGGCTGCAGGTGTGGGAGCACCGGGCTCATCCTGAGCCCCTGGGTCCCAGCACACAGAGCTGGATCAGGTGTGATAGGGGCAGGGAGACTTCAGCGTCTCTCCAGCAGCCATCCTGTGCTCTTCTGCACCTTTCACAGAGGCTTCTTTTATCTCTACTTTTGTCACATCGGCTCGTGGTTGTTTTTCTTGTTTGCTCCACGGTACTGAGATGCAGACGTCCGTATCCAAGAGCTACCTTCACCTTTTGCAGTCAACCCACTGTTCTGCAGCTGCGTGTGGAGATGTGGTTTTGCCACAGGAGGTAGCTTTGTGCATCGCTCACTGGCCGTGCCCGTGCCCCTGTGCTCAGTGCAGCTGGCAGAGCTCCCTGCATGCTCAGGGGCTGTTTACTGTTGGCACTTCAGGTTGCAAAATTCCTCGGGGCTGTGACGGGTGGAACTTCCCGCTGTCCTCTGCCATGTGCCCTGGGTGTGAGTCAGAGCACCGGGAACGACGAGTGGGATCGCTCGCAGCAACGTGACGTTTCCTTTTCAGTTCTGCTTAACGCGCTGCCCTCTGCTAATGAGCTAACGACAGTCTGCTGGCAGGCGGCGTCACCCAGCGCGGCTGCTGCATAGAAATAAGCCTGCCAGTGCACATTCATCGGGTACGCGCTTTGACTTTGCAGTCTGAAATTAGCAGGGATAAAGTCCTCTAATGGATTTCTGTTACGTACGAGCTCTGGAGGGAATTCGTGAAATCCCATGAAAACAATCGCATTTGCTGTGATGCAGAGCTGCCTCTGTAGCAAGTCCTCTTTGTTCTGCTGCTCTGAGCGTGGCCCTGGGCTGCTCCCGCGTGCGAGGACAGCAATAGCACTCGGGTTGCTTCTGCCACACCTTTCCTGCCAGGCTCCCTAATTCCTGACCTACGCAGCAGCCTCGTGGGGCCTCACAGGCAGCAGTGCTCAGAGCAGGGTCCCAGCTGTGCCCTGAGCAATGCAAGGAGCTCTCCTTGTATAAATGGGTCGCTCTGAGCCCCAGACCTGGGACCTGCCTGGACGCCTGCCTGTGCAACCTGGGCTAGGGAGCTGCTTTGGCAGGTGTTCGATGATCTCTGGAGGTTCCTTCCAACCCCTACAGTTCTGTGAATCCCAAAGGGCTGTCTGAAGGGAGAAGGAATGCACTCTTCTGGTGGTGGGCACAGTGGCACCCTGAGCAGGGGGACCCGCAGCCCCCAGATGTGGTGTCTAACAGAGCTGGGCTGGAGTTTATGTAACCAAGCCATGACAAAGCGAGGGGACAAGGAGCAGTGCTCTGGGATAGAGCTGCCTTCCCTGAATTGTATGGAAATGAGGGTGGTGTGCCTGTGGCCTTCCCAGTTCCTGGCATGCAGAGCCCACAGCACGCTGAGCACCCCACCATGGGCTGCCCCCCGCCAGCTCCCATAGGCCTCAGGCTGTGTCCCACGCCCACTTCCCCTCCTTGGGTGCAGCTCCATGGGGCTGCTGTTGTTCCCCCACACAGAGCAGGCTGTGAGGCTCCCCCCGCCTGCCCTTCTGTCTCAGCCATTTCTAGGAACTGCAGCTGTTGACAGCAGCTGGATGTTCCTTCTCTGTGCCGAAGGAGGGGCCCTGGGCCTGGGCCAGGCTGTCCATAGGCACTGTGCACGCCTCGTGCTGGGCTGAGCCCAGGCGGGCAGCTCAGCTCTGCACTGCTGCCCCTCCCCACTGCTGGGGCAGCTGGAGGCTGCACCTCCTTGTGCCGGGGTGCATGCTGCTGGGACAGCACAGAGACACTGCTGCCACGTCCCTGCTCCCCATCCCGGGCCGTGCTGTGGCCTTGCCCGCTGCTCAGTTCCGGAGCCCCTCTGACTTTTGCCCCAGAGAGGGCTCTCTGCCACACAATAATATTTGCACGCCTAAAAGTAGCAGGATCGATCACTGTGCTGTTTTGCAACCTGTTGACGAGCGGGCAGCGAGGGATTATATAAGTGTACACAGCGCTGGCACCGCTGTGCCTCGATCATGAGTGCTATTGTGTAATGCTTCCTATCGCTGCACTGTGTGGGTTCACCGGGCACCGCTGCGGCCCCACTGCAGCCCCACACTGTGTGGGCTCTGGGAGCTGGTGGTGGGCTGCAGGGGGCTGCGTGTGCAAGGACATAGCATACCCAGCGGGGAAATGAGCTCTGACCCCACAGCACGGGGCTGTAGCATTGGGCTTTGAGAGCCACGGATGGAGGTGCCAATATCTGAGGTCTGAAGTTCGCCTTCAGAAGTCACCTACACATGACGTAGTCTCCCCACCCAGGCTGAGATAAATTACCCACAGCAGGCAATTAAAAGCCATTTCTTAATCAGCCCCTGCTCACGGTGAGCTCTGAGCGCTCATTGCCTCCCACACAGCACAGGGGCTCATCCTCACCCACCATCACCCTACACGTGCTCCAGCCCACACCGTGTGGACATTTCCTCCCCTGTGGGGAGAGGTAGGCCTGGCCGCCCCAACACGCTCTGTGCTGTCCCTTGGTTTGGTGACAGAGGGTCTGTATGCAGGCAGGCCCATCCCTCAGGGCGCTGCGCTCTGCTTGGTGATGGCAGTGCCATACGGGACACAGAACCCTCCTGGACGCACTCAGCAAACACATGTGGCATTGTGAAGAGCAAGGAAACCTCGCCCTAGGACGCAAGCTAATCTCTGCGGAAACACAAACCTGTTTCTGTTCCAAGCACTGATCCTCCCCATTCTTTCTGTTCCCTGTGCTGGCACCGGCCCATTCCCACCACCCCCTGCTCCTGGCACGAGTGCCTACACACCCCATGGGGAGAAGGACATGCATCCTCTGCGAGCCAGAGCCCTGCCCCGCCGCCGAGGTGCTGCTTCCCCGCTGTCCCGTGCACAGACGCTTGCGGTGCCAGAAGGAGCAGAGCCCGGCCCGGGCCCAGCACGGCGGCTCCGAGAGCTGCAGCTCCATTCGCGGGGCGTTGGTGCCCTCTGCTGAGCAGGAGCGCGGCGGGGAGCACTGCACTCCGCTCCCTACGCACCGAACCATACCCGCGTCTTTCATTTTGCAGCCTTGCGCTCCGCAAACTGCATCCCTCACAACTCCGCGTCTGGCGTTCCTGCATCCCCGCATCCCTCTACACGTTATACCCCGTTGGCATCCCTCTCTCCGCAGCCCCAAATCCCGCATCCTCGCTTCCCCGCAGCGTCCTGTCATCTCTGCAGCCCCCACTGGGGCACCTCTGCATCCCCGTAATTGCATCNCGCACTCTCAGCTCACAGCATTTCCCCTCCACGCCGCCAGGGGGCGCTGCGACGCGGCGCGGCGAGAGGCGTGGCCTCGGCGGGAGGGGGCGTGGCTAACAGGGGCGTGGCCAAGAGGGGCGTGGCTAAGGGGCGTGTCTGCGTGGTGACGCACGGGGGCGCGTCCCGGCGCGGCGGCACGGAGCGGTGCCGCAGCCATGTACCGGGCCCTGTACAGCTTTCGCTCGGCCGAGCCCAACTCGCTGCCGTTCGCCGCCGGGGAGACGTTCCTGCTGCTGGAGCGCAGCAACCAGCACTGGTGGCTCGTCACGCGGGCCGGCTCCGGGGAGACGGGCTACGCGCCGGCCTCCTACCTCCAGCGGCTGCAGGTGGGCCGGGGGCGGCGGGGCGCGGTGGGCGACGCGGGAGCGCGGAGGGCTGAGCGCGTGCCCGCGTGGGTGCGGCGGCCTGGGAGGGCACGGCCGCGTCGGTGTAAGCCCGTAAGCGGTTTACGGGCGCTTGCGGGGACCGAGACCTCATGAAAAGCGCTGGATTGAAGGGCCCGCGGGGGCACTGCTCCGCGCTGCCGCTCCCGCAGTCCCCGCACGCCGTGACGCGGTGTCGGTTGGTCGCTGTGGGCAGCGGCCTTCCCCCTGCAGCCCTCGTGCACCGCCCCGCCGTGCTCTTCTGGCTTCCAGGTCTTGCGGGAAAAGCGTTTTGCTTTTGATCTGAAGTTTGTTATTCGCGTTCTGTTTTGCTCTAACCCCGGAGGTCACCTGCCATCTGCTGTGGGTGACCCCGGCGGTCTGCTGGTCGCCCGCTGACACTGATGTAGAGCTGCTCGCAACCTTCAGCTCAGTTGCAGCTTCCCCAGTGCTTTTGGAGCCGCTGGCAGGAAGCGGGAGAGCTTTTCCTGCAGCCTCTCGTCTTCATTTGGGGGAGTATCCGGAGCCAGAACTCTCCGAGTGGTGCGTGAGGCGGCAGGAGCCAACGTGCTGTCCTGCAGCTGTGCTGGTGCCCCATCTGGGTGACTCTGAGCCGAAGTCAACCTGCGTGGCAGAGGGGCCCTGCCCGGGGGTGAGCATCCACTGGCTGAGCTGGCCTGTTCACTGCCTCCTGACCAGTGAGGCTTTAAAAGGTGCTCACGCCAATTAGTTACAGTCCTTTGCACGGCAATTAGTTCTGTCCCAATCGCGGCAGGGAGAACGCAGCTCCTGATTAGCAAGGAGAGCAAGTGGCCAACAGGAGTCACCATTGCAAAGCGGGGCACGGCTGTCAGCAGCGTGTCAGCTTCCAGGTGAGCGCCAGCAGCAGCTCTGAGCCCGAATACTGATGCAAGGGAGAGCGTGAGGCTGCTTTCCCGGTGCCACCCACTGCTGGGAGCATCAGCTTCCTTCTGATTTGCAGGTCTGCCCTGTGCTCAGGCCGTGCTGGCTCAGGCTGCGTTCCCTGTGTCGGCAGAGCTGTTCTCATTGCTTTGGTGAGGAGGGGAATGGTCGCTCGGGGCTGTTCTGGTGACAACATGGACACAGCTGAGAGCACAGCGAGCACTTTAAGGATGCCTCTGCTCGCTCCATCTTTTTCTGCAGGAACAAACAGGCATGTGATAAAAATAAGACTGCTTCACGCAGCCTAGCAACAACTTGGAGTTCTGCAGCTTAAGCAAACGCACAGAGGCACAGCACAGGTAACCCTGGTTGGATAGGGACAGGGATGGTGTTTTGGGAAAGGAGTGAAGTGTGAGCTCCCTTTGCTTGCAGGAAACCCCTTCACCGTGATGCATCTTGTAGTATTGACACACGCTCTGGACTAATGTGGCTGCTTTTCTACCAGGGTTGCAAACAGATTTGTTCAGCAGCACGTCCTGGAGCTGGTGTGGGTGTGGATGGGTCAGAATGTGAGCAGAAGACAGGTGTGGGCTGTGGCTCTGACCATCTCCTGCGCTGCTGGGGAGCCCAAATTGCCGTGTGTCATCAGTTCCAGATCTGCCACAGCTTGTAATGGGCGTGAGAGCTTAATCAGAGTGCTCGCACAGATCCTCAATAAGCACTTAGACTAAAAATAAAGATTTATTTTGGAGAAGAAGCAGCTGGTAGTGCTGTGCAGCTGAGGCTGCACTTCTCAATGCATGTAAGGAGTTGAAAGAATGAGGCATTTTCCTCCAGGCTGTCACAATAAGAGATGCTATGGTAGCAGAGCTGCTAATGCTTCAAAATGAAGTTTCATTCTTCAGACTAGATGACGGTCAGGGGAATTAACCATTTCTAATTACTGCAGCTGAAGATTGGACATCTGAGCCAGAAGTTGTGCCATCTTTCACAGTTCTGAGTGATTAAAGTAGAAGTGCACTAATGGTCTTTGGCTTCTGTTTTTGCTTGGTCACGTATCTTCTGGGAGCCATGGCAGCGTGTTCTTCTCACTCAAGATGCTTTGATTAAAAGTAATTAAGTGCTGTCATATCAGACCTGAGCTCCCACGTCGCAGCAGGTCTGGGCCTGTCGGTCCCACTGCTCGGGGTGGCACTGGTATGGGAAAGGCTTTGGTGGGAGCAGACAGCATCATGCTCACTGGCTGACCTAAGAAGATTCCCTGCGAGATCTGGGGCATATTAATTCCTGTGGGGAAAGTCAGTTCCTACATAAATGGATATTCATGTCTCTCAGTAGCTGAAACATAGAAAACAGCTGAATCTCTCTGTTAAGGCCTTTAATAGAGCTCTGTGCAACAGAAACAATCTCTTCTTTTTCTTCCTTTACTGGTACAGCTCGGATGTATGTAAAACTAAACAGTGGTTTTAAGAGTATCTCAGTTACATTCATTCCCATTCAGTTACATATCATTCCCATTCAAAATAATGCATGCAGCACGTGAGCTGCCAGTCTGGGCCTTGGAAAGATGATAAAGGGAGAGAAGAGCCAGCAGCCTTCACATGCAGCTGTAGCATTAGATAGTCTGTAAGGAAATCAGGCATATCAGATGCTGATGCCCTTCGTGGTCAGTGCTACAACCAAAATGTTATAAGCTGTGAATTCTGACAGTTCTGTGTGCAGGTGTGTTAGGAGATAGGGAGCAAGGCAGAGCTGCAGCCTGCTGCTGAGCCTGTGTGTGCGGATTGCTTTGTTGCATCTGCAGCTAACATGTGCTCACATCTGAAGGGAAGGAGCTGCTTTCAAGTCTGGCTGTGTGCTGAGGATCACACAGCTGTGCCACAAGGCCTGGTAGGGATGATGAAATAGGGTGCTGGAGCCTCCGAATGTGCAAGGAGCAGGTTGGTCCTTGCCTTGCAGCAGAGAGGAGTGGTGCCAGCGTGTTGCTGGGCCCCAGTGCCCGGCTGACAATTCTGTGCTACAGAGCTGCTCCTGCTGGGGGAGGTGTGACGGGTTTGGGGCCGGGGAGAGGAGTGTGGGGCAGCAAGGCCTTGAAGCAAGCAGCCATGAGTACGTGGCACCCGCTCCTGGGGGTGGGTTGTTGCCTTTTGTTGTAGCTAGCTGGGGTCCCACTTGCCATGCATGAGCTGCTCAGCTGAAGCTGGCGTGGATGCAGGCTGTGAGATGCTGCTTCTGTGCCCGTGACCTGGAAACACCGGCACGCTGATACTGGGCTTTGTTCAGCTGCTCCAGGGGTTTGGATTGGGAAAGAGGAGGCTGTCAGAGCGTGTGCTAGATAATGCCAGGCTGTGGGTCATGTGTTGCTAAATCACTGTGTCCAGATTCAGAATAGATCACTTCCAAGTGATAGCTACTGGTTATTTAGTGAGGTAAGTGTGCTGCGAGACAAAAATCTGAGGGCAGGCCCCAGCTCCCAGGCTTCTTTTGTATTAGCTAAAAACAAAGGGATGAAGGCGTGGCAAGGCCCCCAAAATAGCGACTCTCCTTTGGGGAGGAGGGGTTTGATGGGGGCAGAAGTGTCCTGAACGCTGTCCTAGCCTCGGGTTTGCTCGGTGCTGCCTGGCTGTGCCTGCCCTGCCCTGCAGGCCTGTGCTCAGCACCGTGCTATGAGCAGGAGACCCAAATCGCTGTGACGGATTCCCAAGGTTGGGGGCTCTCTGTCAGTTGAGTTCAGTGCAGTGTGTGCGTGCTCCCAAAAAAGCAGATGGCTGCCTGAAGAGATCAAGCTGAAGCTCCCTGCCGAGCAGGAGAAGGCGAAGCTCTGCGGCCTCGCAGTCTCTTGTGGTGACAGCTTCATTTTGGGTGAGCTCAGTGAGCTCTGCGCCCAGTGAGGCTGCTCACAGATGGCCTTTTTCCATCCCCTCCTGAGGAAAGAAGAGGTGACGTGATGTGACCATCCAAGATGAGGCGTGCTATGCCCTGTTCTCTGTCACACTGCATCTCACAGACCGTGGTGCCCTCCTTTCAGCCCTGCTCCTAGGGGAGTGCCCTGCATCGATGGGTTACTGCTGTCCTTGGATGGAGTTCTGCCTCACCATGTACCAACAGCGATCAGGGAAACCCACCCCTCTTAGTGTGTGTAAGGAATAATTGCATTAAAACCCAGTACGATGAGCAGGAACAATGAGTGTAAATGTTCTTTACCTACTTAGTGTGTAAGCTTGGGGATTTCCCTGAGTCTTGCAGGGTCAGTGCTTGTAGCTGAAGGCTTTTCCGTTTGACACTGTGTCCCCTGGAGTGCCGTTCTAAGTGACAAAGTTTTGTCTTCGGAAAAATCACCTTTGTTGCTTTAGACTAAAAAATCCATCCCCTTTAATGGTTTCTGGACTTGATTTGGAGCATGTCTTTGGCAGCTCAATGACAAGAGGGAACTGCATCACTGAAATAATTGTGAAGCTATTATTAAAAGGCCTGTGCAATATAGTTCTTTACATCGGGGATGGAAACAAGCCCAGCCAGCATCCATTTTGGGGAAGTGTAGCTGTGTGTGGGTGGCTGTGCTGTAGCCCCGTGCCAGCTCTGGGGCAGCTTCCACCTTTTCTCTGCCCCATAGCGGTCTCGTGCAGTGGAGGGCTCTCCTCTGGGCCCCCCTTGTTCTGATGGGGCTGAGCTGAGCCCTGGCCATCTCGCTTTGAGCGGGCATGAAAGCCTCTCTGGAATATGTTCATTTTAATTTGTCCTTGTGCTGCTGAGCAAGATGGAAACTGATGAGGGTGAATGGGGCGTGCAAAAAGGTGGATGTGAGGAATCAATGCTGTAATGAGGTGGATGAGCTGGGGTGAAAGTTTTGTACGTGAGAAGCGAGCAGTCCAACAAATCTAGGTTCCTCTTGTTCATTGCCTTGGGCAGCGAGGAAAACAGGATTATGGCTGTTCTGCTGCCTTCAGCACCAGGTCCTAAGAGGACATTCCCTTCCTGTTCCAATTTCTTGATGTTTTCTGGGGAGCCTGTGTCATTTTAAGCTGCAAAAGGAGTTGGGATTATAACTTGCAGCTCAAGCAGCAGGCTGTTATTTTTTTTCCTTTAGATAGTGTGGGCACTAATGAATTGCTTTTCTTCCGTGACCCACCTCTTGCTTTGCTGTGGGTGAAGTGTCAGCAAATCCAGTTGAACTCTTTAATCTCTAAGAGGGGGGGGAAAAAAACGACTTTAAGCAGCCCCCGTATCTGTTCCTGAGCTGAATTTGGTGATAACAGCGAGTTAGCCTCGTTCCACTGATAAGCACAGCTCGACTTGCAATTCTCAAGATACTTTTGTAGGTCAGCGTGGAAACTGTCGCTGTGTCTTCAGTTTTGCAGCCCAGAAAAATCGTGTGTTGTCCACCCCCACCATCTGCTAGTCAAAAAGCAGCTCACAAAGCCACAGGGTCCTAACTCCACAGTTCTGGTGGGTTTGGTGGGGTTTTTTGGGGCTTGTGCTCCGCCTTTATGATCACACACATAGCAGTTCTGGTTGTGAGATGCAGCAACAGATCTCCGTGGTGTTTTCCTTCTCTCTTAGCAGGAGTTAACATTAGCTTTCTCATCGTCCCAGGACAGTTCAATTGTGTTGTCTCTCTGAATTTGCTGTGTGTCTCAGCAGTAGCATCTGCTTTTACCAAGAATAAATATGCTTGCAGCAGCAGCTCTTAATAAATAAGCACATTGGCAGGCCTAGGATTTTTTTCTGTGGCTAATTAGCATGATCTACCTCTCAACAGCACAGCCTTGTGTTGTGTGTCTCAGCCCTTCCAGTGCCTTTTCCTTTGCTGTCCTGCACCTGTGCCCTCCACAGTCTTTAAATGGCTCTGGGCCTTAGCAGAACCATCACACAGAAAGGATTTTTTTGGAGTTATCTATTTTGGAGAGACTCTGTAAGTGTGCTTGCTGGAATACCGTTATCAGGAGAAATCCTCAAGGATTTCCTTTTCCCTTCTCTCCATCCCTGCTGGTGCTGCAGTGGGATGCCAGCAGAGGAGGCAGCGGCTTGTGTGGCTTCCACTCTGCAAAGTTAGAAATTGAGCATGGCCAAAAATGAAACGAAGGGAGATTTTTTTAGTGTCATCCTTGGGATGACTGCGTGTGAACCACCTGGAAGCTGCACTGAGTCCCACTGAGAGCTGAGGGGCACCTGAAGCGTTGGTTTGGGGCTGCTAACATGCCACAAGTCCTTGAACAGCTTCTCACACTCACTGCAGTGACCTTCCTTCCACTTTTATATGTCCTGTTCTTAACCCTGAGCCTCCTACGGCATAGAGACTATCCACAGCTTCCTTTTCAGTATGGGTGTTAGCTCTAAAATATGTCTGCATTTTGTTTTGTTTCCCCCTGCACAGATGCAGTGACTGTTACTCGATCATGCCTGATGCTGGCTTGCATTGCAAACCATGTGCCAAAAGGATGCTGAGCAGCCAAACCTTAAAGCCAGGGCCCTCTGTCCAAGCTATTTACCCACAACAGACAGCGAGACATCCCCTGGAGAGCTGTAATAGTGAGAGCTGTGCTTCCCAGAGGAGTTGTGGCCCCACTGGACTCGGTGTCTGTGCCCCTCTGCTGCCTGTAGGGCTTGTTGTGTATAACATGCCTGCACTGCCCTGGTTAGCACATCTCTTGCCAGGAGCTGTGCTCCTGCACTAGCAGGGCTAGCACAACAGAAGCCCTTTCCCCAGCACTCCTTTCTCTTGGTTGCTCATTTGTGCACGCTGTCTGCTCGAGCAGCTGCTGTCAGCGGGAGTGTGCGGGCCGGCTCTTTGTCAGCAGGGCTCAGCCATGTCTTTGTTTGCTCGCTGCTCGGCAGAGGTGCTGCAGCATGGTTAGGGGCCCATCCTATCTGCTCCGCAGCAGCCGGGGCAGTCGCCCATTGTTCCTAATGCGTTTTTAAGGTGTGTGTTTAAGTGCTGCGTGGCATAGTAGCAGCAGGAGTAAGCGAATGCCTGTTCCTTGACCAACAGCCTGGGGACTGAAAGATTCTGATTGGGGCTGGAAAAAGGGGAAGAGAAAGTACGTGAATGTCCGAAGGCAAACCAAGCAGGCTGAGTTCTGTTGGTTTTTGTGTGCGCTGCGTGGTTTGCAAGGGGAAACTCATATCTGTCCATCGCTGTGTCGTGCAGCTGTAGATCAAAGGCCAGCTGGCTTTTTGTAAATCACAGTTCAATCTGGAAGGATGGCAGCGTGCAGACGGCCGGGCGCTGACTGGGATTGGGCTGCGTGTGACCTCAGGGGTGGTGGTGTTGGTCTGTGGTGTGAGCAACAAAGAGCCAGTCCGTGCCTGCGTGCGCCAGCGGGGTGACACCGCGGTGCAGCTGCGTGAAAACAGGGCTGTCCCCAGAGACAAAACTCGGTCTGTCCTCTGTCGTGGTGTTGTGAGGGTGTGATGTGGTGGTGCAGCCCGCAGCCCTGCTTGGGTGCTGCCGTGTGGCCTTGGCTCAGCACACAGCCTGCCCTACGTCCGTGGGCCGCTCGTGGAGATGCGGGGTCTGGCACGCACAGGCAGCTCAGCGCTGGTGCAGCTGTCAACGTGTTCGCCTGGAAAGTGCCTTTTGGAAAGGTGTGATTATTCTGGGCTGCTGGGCAAGCTCTTCTGTGTGACTGTGTTTAAACAACACGGGCACTGAGCGGGGTGGTGTCTGCGGAGAAATGCAGGCAGTGAAGGGTGCACGTGGGACTGAAGGAAATCGGCAGGTGGCCCCGAGGAGGTCCTCTGTTTGCTCGTGTTATTAGTAGGGAGAGAGGAGATAATGATTTATTGATGCTTCTGTAATTCTCCTCTGCTGGGCTATGAAGGGAGAAATTTGGTTTCCTTTCTGATATTCTGGGATCTAATTGAGATGTAGGGGCTGCCTGGAGGGCAGCTCGTCTGCAGGGCTGTGGGTGCCCCCATGTCTCAGCTGTGAGGGTCTGCCATCTGCACAGCTCAGCGAGTTAATGCTGCACTGCGATTCGAGCCCTTCTGCCAGGGCTGTGTTAATTTTTCCACCCTGCTTGGGTGGGAAAACACAGGGAAGAGCGTGGCAGCAGAAAGCTGGTTGTCACAGTGCTGTTCCACCAGTGTAAGAATGCTGTGATGTGCAGGAAGGCAGCAGTGCCTGTGGGTTGCTGTGGTGCAGTGGGATGGCAGTGTTATGGGATGGGCAGGATGGGGGAGCAGGGCTTGCTTAGGCCATGGGGACAGCAGCATGAAGGGTGGAATAACATCCTTAACAGAGAGCTGTGGTGCTCAAGGCCATGGATGGAGCCCTGGGCAGCCCGAGCTGGTGGGGAGCAACTTGCCCTCTGCACAGGGTTGGAGCTGGGTGAGCTTTAAAATCCTTTCCAACCCAAGCTGCTCTGTGGTTGTAGGGACGTGCTTTCCTTCCCTTCCACTGAAATAATCAACATGGGCTTTGCTCCGTTTCTCTGCTGAGAGCTGTATTAGAGGGCACAGAGCTCTCCCCGTGGTGGGGCTGCTTGGAGCTGTGTTCTGAGTGCTGGGGTTGGCCTTCACCTGCTACCTTTGTGAATTTGGTAGGTGTTTTAACAGATTTGCTTTTGTTTTTGGAAGTTTTCTCCTGTTGCTTTCTCTTTTTTTCAACTGTTCTTCCTTAGGAAAACAAACCAACCGAAATACCTCCTATTCTTTTCATGCTCAAAGCTGAGGATTGCAGAGGGACCCCATCCCCACCTCGTGTGCATTTCTTTCCCACCATCTGCGGTTGTTGTTAATTCACTTTCGGGTTGGTAATTAATCAGGGAAGAAATGGTACATTGCAGGTTATCAGAACACCGTGGTCCAGTGCTGGGGAGCAGCACTCCTGGCCCTGATGGGGGGGACTGCATTCTGCTGTTCTACAGCCCCTGAAAGATGAATTCAGGTGCATCCTCGATGAGGCTGCAGGGGTCCCAGGTGTGGAAACATGCTTCTTCCCATGCCTCTTCAGTGCAGCTCTTCCCAGCTTCCTGCTGTGCGTTGGGTATTTCTAGTTTCAAGGCTGGCGTGTATCTCAGCCGAGCTGGCTGGCAGGAGGATTAAGTGTTGCCATGACAGTTTGGGTGTGGGGATTTGAAAAAGCCACCAAGTTGCAAAACAAGCAGCAGGAAGAAAACAAACAAAAATGCAAACATGGAGCAAAGCGACTCTGAAGGGCTGTGACATCTGTGGCTGTGTGCCTGCCCCGGGGCAGGGCATGAGAGCAGCAGGAGCTGGGCTGTGCTGCCATCCCTCCCGCTGTAAGTCCAGCAGTACATAAGTCACAGCTGAAGCAATAGGCTAACAGGTGGGGTGCTGCATTTTGCAGGTGCTGGAGCAAGATGTGGTCCTCCAGTCCATCGACCGTGCCATTGAGGCTGTGCACAATGCCGCCATGAAGAACGGAGGGAAATACAACCTGGAGCAGAGGGATGTCCTGCAGTGAGTGGGCAGTGTGACAGGAGGGCATGGGCTGTTCCTGGGGGTGGAGTTGGCCGTCACCTGTGTCCCCTTGCTGCAAGGTGCTGTGCCCAGAGAGCTTGCCAGTGCTGTTGCTGATAGCTCCTAGGGCTTCAGTGCATCGTGAGTATAGTGCTCGTGTCCTGCCGCCCTCGGTATGTACGAAGGAAGAAGAAGCTGCAGGCATACAGGAGAAATCCTGGACCTCTCGGGCTGTTTTCTCCTCTCTGCCAGCCAGCAGTTGTAGTGGTGGTTGGCTGTGTGGCACAGGGCCCTTAAAGCGTTCTCAAATAATTGCTTGTGAGGAGAATTTTATGTTTTTCCTCCTCTGACACCTCGCCCTCTGCACCGAGGCATGCTGGTTTAATCTCAGCTGAACAGTGATTCTAAAGTGCAGGCAATTTCTGGAGCTTGCAATGCAATATGTGACTCTCCCTTGAGGAAGAGACATTTTTTTCCCATGAAGTGATGAATAAATCATGGGCTTCTTGCAAAGCTTCTTCCTTCCTCCCCTAGAAGTGCTTCCTTAGTCGTTAATGAAACTGGCATCAGCGTTCGGAGTAACATAACCCATTCCGGTACACGTAACCCCAAAGCAATATATCATGTCACCCCCTTCCTCGAGCTTTGCCCTTCCTGATGTCATCGTTCCTTTTCAGAAAACTGATCCATCACCGGAAGGAGACCGTGTCCCGCAAGAGTCACTCTCCCACCCCGCAGGGGATGGTGATGACACAGTCCTCCAGCGACCACCACCTGGACGCGGCGCGGCAGCCCAACGGCGTGTGCAGGACGGGGTACGAGCGGCACCACAGCCTCCCAAACACAGAGTTCGAGGAGGAGGATGAGGGCCCCTACCAGGTAACAGCAGCTGGGTGCCTTTGAGTTCCTCTTTCAGTGGGATAGTGCTGCTTGACTTGTTTAATAAGACCCTTTGGAGCTGGAGGCCCAGACCAAGCGCTGTGTTGCTTGCCCAGGGCTATGGCAGCACGTGCCTGGGTGCAGTCAGCTGATCCTGTGCTCTGTCCATGAAACCTGGAGCTGTCCCTCTGTCGCTTACTCTGAGTGGGATCCTTGAGATTCCAAGACCCTGAAGTGCAGGCTACGCTTTAGATGGAGTGACTGTTACCTGAGGTCCTTCCAAATGAGTGTGAACTCTTTGCAGATGGATGCTGACATGAGCCACAGGGCTTCCTCCACGTACTCAGCACTGCTTTGTTTCCCCCTTCTGAAGTCTGCACAGTGATGTCTTTGGTTCTTAAGTGTTTATCTGCTGTGGGTGCCAATGTTTACTGCTTAAATCATGAAGAAACAAAGACCCTGCTTTGTCTGAATGCTTCTTGTCATGATAAATTGAAGGTAGGATGCAGGGAGCATGATTTATATGTTAAAAAGCAAACTGCTGTAAGTGTTATACAGTTCCAAGGTTACTGCGTGGCGTCGGTGACGCTCCAGCAAAGTGTCCAAGGACGAGGACGAATGCAGCAGTTGCTCAGGGAGAGTGATGTGGGCGATTATGCTGTGTGGGTACAGCTGTGTTTTAGGGCTAAAGGCTAAGCAGGGTTGAGCACAGAGATTTGTTTCTCCTATAGAGGAGCGTGTTCTCTGTAGTTCGTCTTCATCTCCACGCGATTATCTGAGATAGGCAGTGCTTATAAGGCACTGATACACTGTCACTGCAGCAGATGAGGCTGCTTTTGCACATAAAGAATTGCAAGTTCCCAGAGTGGAAGGGTAGCTCGAGCTCGTGGAATGCAGCAATCCCTACAAACTCCATTTTTCTTTGGGCAACCAAACCAGCTCCATTCTCAAGGCTCTGTTTTATAAGCTCAGGAAATGGAGCAGCTGAAGACCCTTTCACCACGCTGATTTCCCATCTCCATCTGCTCCGTGCTTTGGTTGCTTGCAGGACAGACCTGTTGGCTAACAGAGCTGTTTCTGTCTGATGACACCGAGAATGCAGCCAGAAAGGTTCCAGCTTAGCCCTGTGCTGAAAGGGCTTGCTGAGGTTATAGCTGCTTAGCAGAGGGGTTTCCTGTATGCTTTGGAAGTAGGAAATGGAGGAAACATCACTGCTTTCTTCCTCTATATCTGGTTGTGCAGCTGTCTGAGAGACCTGCTGAAATTTCAGTTTTCTCAGCAACTCCAGAAGAGCAGAAGTCGGGATGTGTTTTTCACTGGGTGCATTTTGTTTTTGCAGATGAAAACTTGAACAGAATTTGAAGTGCAAACTTCCTCTTTGTAGCTTTGTTCCCTGGAGGCTGAACTGCTTGCAACATGTGGCACCATCCTGAGTCTCTGCTCCCTCCCCATGGCAGCACAGGATGGAAGATGCTTCCTCCATTCTCTCCTCCTTCCCTTGGGCTTTTGCTGCTGCCCATCCTGTGCTGAAACCCTGGTACATGGGGCCAGAGAGGGGATGGTCATCTGTCACTCCTGTGTCTGGCAGTGAAATGCACTCAATGCTTCACATTCCCCCTCTCTGGGGCTGTCTGCTTGGGGCTGGAGAGCCGCCTGCGTGAGGCTATGCAGGGCTCTGCACTCACATCAGTTCTGCATCTTTTAATTTAGACACGAATCTGCAGTAGTTGTTTTGAACTCGTGTGGTAAATTTGGAAGGGAGAATGAAACCCTGGAAATACTCCAAAACATCCCAGCCCTGTCAGCCTCCAAATAATGTCCCACTGCTGCTCCGAGCTCCGTGCCTGCCTGCTAAATCTGCTGCTCCTGTAATTGTGGCTGTGCCACGCCAAGTCACCCTGACTTGAGTTGTTATCTGCTGCTTTGCCTTTAACACAGCTGAGCGTGCTGCGTGTTGGAGCAGCCCTGCATTGTTCAGTCCCTCCTCATCTGCTTTGGTGCTCTCAGCTGTGCAGGCTCTTTTTGGACCAGTGTGGGTCATTTTCAAAGGGCAGGCACCTACTTTGTGGATTCCAGCCAGTTCTGGGTGCACGTGTCACGTAGCATTTCATGCAGATAAGGATGGGAGCTGGATTGACAATAGCAGCAGGGCTCAGCCTGGGGGTTTGCAGCAGTACCTCAGTGTACTCAGCGAGCTAAAGGCTCTTGGAAAGGAGTGACCTGTTGTGTGGCATTATGTACACTTTTCCTCCTCGTTGTTCTGGAGCCATTCAAAATAGAGACTTCTCAGGCCTCTGTTTCCATTTCTTGTTGCCCTGCACACCTGGGCTGTGACACACTGCTCCCTCTGCCCAGCTCATGGGAAAACTCCTCTTCCTAGGACTAGAGAAACCTAGAAAATCCTCACTGTGTGATGGTCCCAGTGCCTCTGTAGCAGATTCCAGCTGGTCTCAGCCTGGCCTGTCAGGGATGTTCAGCCATCACCTCCTTCCTCTTCTCATTCAAAGCCGAATGGTTTTGTTGCACGCAGCAGCTGTAATACCCCATAAAAACAGAGGCACGTTGTAGGTAACCAGCTGCTGAAACACAGCAGCCCCATGAGACACCCAGAACCGAGTCTCCTGACCCGGCGTTGGGATAATGATGCAGCGTGCTCCTTAGTCCCCCTATGGATTTTGCTGTAGGTTACATAGAATTGCATGGAGGGTCTGCTCTATTTTTCCCCTCCTGCATGAGCAAGAATAGTGATGAGGGCATGGAAAAGGCATTTACACATCGCCAGTCCTTGGCTTTGTCTTTCTGCAAGGGTATTTGTGGCTGTTGTAATGGATCTCTCCAGAAGAGTGCCTAAATACACGCTCTGTTTGCAGCCTCTGTGGAGCTATTGAGAGTAATGTACAGCCATAGTGAGTGTGTGGGATTGTGCTGGGAAGAAAGGAGGAGTAAATGCTTGACAGGTCTACACGACGTGTGCTGTGTGCTGCTGAACGCAGCAATTAAACAGGGGCTGCTCCTCCTGTCACAGGGAGGGGATGGAGCGGGTGTGAGTCCTGCTTTGTTCTTCTAGGAAGCTGCCTATTAATAATCCGTCCTCCTGAGAAAACTTCCCAGGATGGTGAGAGAGATGTAAGGGCAGATTTACGCGCGCAAGGAAGAAGGTTTCATAACAGAATGTCTTTATTGCCTGCCTCCTTTGATTGCTGTGAAATCTCTCCTTGCAGATCCCGCCGCAGCCCCGACGTGCTGCTCCCATCACTCCCCCACCTCCAGAGAAACGCAAGAATGCACAGATGGCTGCACCCCTTAAAAGTAAGGGCGACTTCTGGGGTCGTGGGTGAGAAACCTTTGCAGTTTTCCCACTGCAAGGGGCCTGGCAGCCTGACACGGTCATCGAGGTATGGCTGGCATCCTCCTGCCTGGGAATGCAGCGGAGGGACTTTATCAGGGCTGTGCACTGCTTCATCAGGGGGAGCTCACTGGCAGTGCTTCTGGGTCAGGGCCAGGTCTGCTTTTGGCTTCCAGTCTATCACGTGCTTTCTTTGTACAGTGGTTGAATGAGATTTCCACAATATCAGTTGGTCTCTGTGTGAAGCGGGAATGATGTGGAGGGCACGGCTGTGTGTGCCCTGCCTGCAGGGCCTCTGAGCAGAGCAGGACCACGGGGCCAGCGCAGGAACTCCTCCACACTCAGCACAGTGGGGCTGGAGGGGATGCAAGCAGTCATGCTGCTGGTTTGCTGCCAGCCTGCCCACCTGCCCTCCTGTGCTGTGATGAGTACACGGTTGATGGCACATGGCCTATGTCAAGCTCACCCATGTTCCCGATGAGAAGTAGGGTGGATCTGATGAGTTGCAGTAGTGGGTGGAAACCTGGGGCTGGCACTGGCTCCCTGAATGATATTGAGCCATTTTCACTGTGGTAGTGGGAATTCACAAAGGGCAGTTCTGTTGAACTCGTTATCTTGATTTAATGAAACGTGGTGAGGAAGAAGGAAAAAGAGGGATGCTGAGCCCCCGTGGGAGGGAGGGGGTCTTTCTGCACAGCTCGTGCTTGCTGTGAGATGGAGCCCTCCTCCCAGAAACAAAGGGCAGGAGTTGGGGGCAGCATGGGATTGAAGTTGGCTGCAGTGTGGGTTGCACAGTGGGAGACACATGGTAGATGTTCTGCGTGGCTGCCCTGCCGGTCACTTGATGCCAGAGAAGGATATGTGGCCCAAAGGCAAGGGGAGCTTCCTGGGGACAAGCGTTTGTATCAAGAACAATAAAAACCTACCAGCAAAGCCAAACCTGTAAGTCTGCAGGCATACTTGTGCAGAGCGAAGATGCCTTCCCTGAGAGCTGAGCTCCCTGTCACGTGTGCTCCACCAGAGCCACCATCAGCTGCTCTCTCCAAGCTCTAGGTGAAGTAGTCCCAGTGTCTGCCCAAGTGAATGTCTATCTTCGCAGTCAGGAAAGGAGTCAGGTATGTTTTTGTCCCAAGAAGCTACTGGGCAAAGTTTGGTACAAGTACGTGTTAGACTGGATGCTGGGAAACAAAAATCCTAGTGTCTCTTCGGTTGGCTGCAGTGGATTTTTTCCTTGGAAAGTCAGGCAACTAGGGTGAGGCAGCACTGGAGAAGCATATAGAAGTAGAGCAGAAAATTTCGTGGCTTGTGATATCAGCATGTGCCAGTGGGGCTGTGAGCAAATGCTCAGGAGTGCTGAGAAGGAAGGACTGCAGATGCATGTCAGCCAAATATTTCCCTGCTCTCAGTGCCGGCTGCTGTGTGCAGTCGGTGCCACAGGGAGAGGTCTGGGCAGGAGGGAGATGCTGACAGCTCCCTGTGCCAGCACGGGTCCTGCAGGCAGTGGTATTCAAAGCGATGGCTCATATCCTGAGTGCAGGAGAAAGGCCCTTGCTGTGCCATGGGGAGAAGGCTTCTTCTGTCCCTTAGTCCTGTTTCTTCCTCCCATCCCCGGTGTGGAACACTAAGCTCTTTGAAGGATATTCATCTCAATAGAGCAGTTTTCCCCTTCTAAAGAGGTGATTGTGTGGGAATGCTCCGGAGGGAACTCGGTACAATTTTGCTTTGAGATAAGTGAGGCAGGAAGAGGAGTTAAGCTGCTCTGGTGCATGCACAATGAGCCTTTTAATGGACCGCGCCGTAGCAATTTGTTTGTTCTTTTTCCCTTTGATGCTGTTGCTAAGGCATTTTAATTGTTCCCTTTCAGACTCTGTTGAAATCATCCCTGGGTCAGCTTCCAGCGCCTCCTCGGTGAGCACCACGTCCCTGGACACCCTGTACACCCCTTCCTCCGCCTCAGACGCCGCTCTGCCCACGGCCGCCTCCAGCCCTGCCACCACACCTCCGCCCGTGCCCAGCCGCAGCGTGCACACCACCATCACACGTAACCTGGACAGCGGCTCCGCAGCCCACTCCCGCTACACGTCTTCCCCAAAGGATGGGGTTAGCAAATCTCCCCAGGCCAAGCGGGCTGCCCCGGCGCCGCCATCCGAAGTGGGGGCCCTAAGGTCCCATGCTGCAGATGGGGAGAAGACTCTGCAGGGCAAGAAAGCTGCCCCAGCAGCTGCCACAAACCTGGATGCGTTCAGCACTCTCTGTCTGGAAGATAAGAAGGCGGCTGCGGTGGAGGCGGTACCACCTGAACCCAGTGGGCTGGTGGCTGCTGTCCCCAAGACCATAGGTGCTGAACTGATTGAGTTGGTGCGTAGGAACACCCACCTCAGCTACGAGCTGTCACGCGTGGCCATTGGCGTGGTCATCGGCCACATCCAGACCTTGGTCCCAGTGACCAGCAGCATCATGGAGCAGATCCTCATCTCTGTGGTGGAGAGCAAGGTAATGCACGCAGGGCTCTGCTGGCTGGGTGCTGCCAAGGGCCTGGGTAGCGCAGTGAGCACAACACGAGTTCCCTCCTGATCTTTGGGATGGGAGGTGCAGGAAGATGGCAGAGGGAAGGTGCTGGCTGGGGGCAGACAGCTAGCTGGGGAGGACGAGGGCTCAGGGTTGTTGTTAATCCGTGCAAACTTGAATCGTAGAAACGTTACTGTTGGAAAGACTGCTCAGCATCTAGTGCAGCCATCAGCCCATCACCACCATGCCTCATGGAGGCATTAAGGTTGGAACGACCACTACGGTCATCTAGTAAGGGATGCAAAGAGCTACTAAAGAATCCAGGAGAGATTTAAAAAGGAAATAAATAGAAGGGCAAGGAGCTTGCCATCAAAGAATGGGGAAGAACCTAGAGAGGACGCGTTGATATGTAAAATGAATTAGCTCTACCTGTGCAGGAGCACAAAGGGGAAGAAGAACTGTTCCAGCTCATGGCTGTGGCAGAAAGATGGATTGGGACTGAAGCAAATCAGCAGGCTTGCTCTCCTTGCTTCTTTTTTCCCTGACACGTGGCATTGGCCATGGGCTGTGGAAGCTCACGGAGAGCCATTGTGGTGGTGTAAAATCAGAAAGAAATCGATGGTGACTTTTTCACGAGGTGTTTTCTGCTTTGAGTGCTACAAATAGAAGCTGTAGAAAATGGAGCCTTAGCAACATGTGCCATTTAATAAAAGCACTTTATAAAGTAAGGCATTTTCTTCTACTGTGCTGCACATACTCCTCAGCATGCCAATGCACAGTGCACATCTGCAGGTATTCTTTCTTGACTGCGGAGCACCCAAAGCCTGCATTGCCTGGCTTGGTCCTTCATCACCTGGCACCAGGCTCTAGTGTTCGTGCTGGTGTGAGATACCAGCTCTGCCAGTTCCAGGGGCTGCCATGTCACTGAACATGCCTGGCTCTGTGAGCATTGTGTAATGGCACAGGTTGTTACTGCAGACTTTGTGCTGTTCGTTGTACCAAATCATTCCATCGTCTCTGGGGTTCCCATGCAGAATTGTTGCTGAGTCGCCTGTTCTAGGTCAAGGGCACTTTGTCTTTTGTTTGTAACTTCTGAAATCCCCCTGCACCCCACTCCATGCAAATACGTGGCTGTTGCTTCTTCTGCACGTTTTTTTCAAGGTTGTTTTTGCCTTTTTTCTTTTCCATCAGTGAGATATCGCCCTTGATTCGAACTTTGCTCTGCTTATAGCAGATACTGTACCTGCTTCAACCTCCTGTACTGCAGTCTTTAATTAGTTGCGTCCCTCCTGCTCTGGTTCCAGTCTTAATTTGAAGTCAGATCACTGCTTTACTGAATCAATCTCAGAATCCATTACCTTGCTCTTATTCCCAGTGCACTCTGAAGGTGGAAGTGCCGTGCCATTTCCTTTTTGCTTACACTGCTCCTCATCTGCCAGGTGCTTTCCTAAAGGTGGGAGGGGAGGGAGAGAAGAGCCTTCTGCTGGGACAGCATCACACCCTCTCTTCCACTTTATTCTTGAGTTTGGCTGTGCTTGAAGCCACAAATGCTTCTCCAGGGTTTGTCTTTCCTCTGAGGGAGCTCTGCTTGGCCATCCGCAGCTCCCCATGGTGTCACACAGGCAGGGTCTGCTGTTAAATCTCAACTGTGCCTTCCTGCCTTCGTTATCTGCTCGGCAAACGTTATGTAATGAGCAGCCCCGGCAAGAACGCTTCTTTAATTATATAATTGAACCACCGAATCAAGGTCTTAATTAGTTCACACCCCAAATACCACAAAGTAAATTACCAGCAATCCTGGCTCTAATAAAGCAGATGAAACGTTGCAGTTAATAAACTCGGAGCTGTTCTCCCCAGAAGGCCGTGTGGTTCCCGATGTGCAGAAGGCTGCGTGCCCCTTCCCTTGGCACAGCCCTGGCTGTGCTGCCCTGTGTCAATGGCTGCAATTGTGTGACCCAGAAAAAACTTGGGTGCGAGTTCCTATGGCTTTGGGAGCGTTGGCTTGACTGGTTGGCTTTAGGTGATGACAAGCAGTAAGCAAGAAGGGGTGCAGCTTGTTTGAGTGAGGCTTCTTGGGTTCTTTAGCATCCTCAGAAGCCAGCCAGAGCTCCAGCAGGGTGGTGACAGCTTGGATTTGAAGACTTCGACTGCGTACCAGTCCTGGCACCTATTTTTGAGGGCAGGAGTCCAATTTGATCATTCACTGCACTGTGTGCAAGGAAAGGAGGGGGAGTAGAGGCCCAACAAGTATAAAAACTGGAATAATGGCCGTGTCTTTGCTGCCAGCTCTTGACTGAATGAGGTCAGCTGCAAAGACTGCGTGGAGCAACAGCCAGCTGCCAGGACCCCAGTAACCACAGTTCTGCTGTCCTGCAGGACCTGAGCTCGGGGCTGCCCTCAGGACAGATCTGTCACGACGAGCAGCGGTTGGAGGTGATCTTTGCAGACCTGGCCCGGCACAAGGATGATGCTCAGCAGCGCAGCTGGGCGCTCTATGAGGATGAGAACGTTATCTGCTGCTACCTGGAGGAGCTGCTTCGCATCCTGGTGAGCCAGCTCCTCTCACTGTAGGCACAGCACAGCAGTCCTGCACTGGTGAAGTTCCTATTTTCTGGCTGTCTCCTTCCTTGTGTTGCTGTCAGATTTGGTGTTTCAAAGGGCAGAGCTTTCTCGTGTATCCCTTACACAGCTCTCTCTAGCATGTACAGGTCTGTGTGTACAGGGAACACAATGGCATGGGAGCTGTCACCTGCTGCTGTGTCACGGTCTCTGCTATGGGTACCATCACTGTCTTTGTTGTAGCACCTTTCTGGTACTCTTCACCAGTTCCAGTGTAAGCAGGACGGATTTATTTTATGTATAATAAATGCCATTGTAACTCAACACACGGCCCCTCTTCTTGCTGTGAGGCCAGCAGGTCAAGGCAGGGGTGGATTGGTACAGCCTGATTTAGTGGGGGTCAGGGGGTGGAGGTACAATACTTCTCAGTATGGGAAAAGTGGAACTGCCATATGTAAGCTGCTCTCACTGAGGTACTGCTCAGGTCATGGGTTTCTGGATGCTTTCAGCCTAAGACATGCTGCATGGCAAAACAATCCTCACTGTGGCAGTTCTTGAGCTGTTTCTGTTCTGGCTTCATTTTCCTTGGAAGATAGTTGGGCTGGGGCTGCTGAAGCCACCAAGCAGCTGGCCTCCCTGGAGCTGTCTGCAGGAGCCACCTTACTGCTGTGATGTAACACGGGCTGACCTGTCTATTCCTGCTTCCAGACAGATGCAGACCCAGAAGTTTGCAAGAAAATGTGCAAGAAGAATGAATTTGAATCCATCCTGTCCCTCGTGGCATATTATCAGATGGTAAGGTAGCAGCATGAGTTGCATTTCTCTTCTTTTTGAGGTTTCCCTGAAGGTGCAAAAGAGCAGGTTTATGTGATGAATATATGCTACATGTTCCCTCTGGATAGGGCAGTTCTGGGAGTTGTAGCATGCCCCTTTTGAGTGCTGGGAAGTGCCATGTTATGCATACAAACTGCACGGAAGAGCAGAGAATGCTACAGACTCTGAAGCAGTAGCTAGCAGTGGGAAGGGTAAAGCTTGCTGCTTTTGATAGCTCCATTGAGGAACAAAATCAGCATCTATGATGCGTAGAGGAAGAATTCCTGAGGATGCCTTGGGTAAGCTGACAGGGTGGGACTGCTCCTCTTTTAATTGATGCACTCCAGTGCATTAGTAAATAGCTTTGCTTCGGAAAGTAGGTTGTGAGTAGAAGCCTTGGGAGTGAGGAAGGAAATCAGTATTCAGAGGAAGAAGTGGAAGTTTTGCCTTCAGTGCCTATGCGGTGTTGCTTTGCTCTGCTTCTTCCTGGACCTGGCTGTTGTAGGATGCTGTGGGGGTTGGAGGCTTTTCCCCATCCTGTCCCTGAGTCCCCAGCTACAGCACAACCGGCCTGGTTGCATTCAGCTTTCATTTCTGTGTCTGAACCCAGAGCTCAGCGCTGGGTGCTGTCGTGTGTCTTGAGAGCAGTGGGCAGCAGGCCACAACCTGCACCAGCCCACTTCTGAATGGCACCTGGAAAGGACTCCTGTGACACTGCTGAAAAGGCAGTAGAGCTGCTGGGGTTACTGTTACTCTAGGAGGGTCTGCAGCTTTCCCAGCAGCAGGAGCTTCTACCAGGTACGTCTCTCACCTTAGAGCGAGCCTTCATCCAGGGCATCACTTGATCTAATACACTGTTTTTGCAGGAGCACAGGGTGCCACTGAGGCTGCTGCTGCTCAAGTGCTTCGGAGCCATGTGTAACCTGGATGCTGCCATCATCTCCACACTTGTAAACTCCGTGCTGCCGATGGAGCTGGCGCGGGACATGCAGACTCACACGCAAGGTGAGCTGGGGCCGCTGTCCTCGGGTCACTGGGGACATCTTCCCAGGAGATGGATTACAGCAGCCGTAGTGGCCTGTCACTGCTTGGCTGCTCTGTGTGCTCTGGGGACATGGATGCCTGTTCTCACAGTTGCTCGAGTTATTACAGCTATAAATGGAGAATGCATGGGAGAGGATGTTTCAGTCCAGTGGTGCAAGGCCCTCCAGTTCTTGAACATGCCACTGGTGATCTGAGTCATTGCTTGGAGAGGTCTTAAAGCACATTTTGAGCTGTTCCAGTTGGCTTTGTGATGCTGACAGGAGGCACTTACAGATCTCTGCAGCCCCTTACTGGCAATTTTTCTGCACGTTCTATACCACATCTTGGAGGTGTTTCTTGGTGAAGGATGAGATGTGTGTTGCATCAAAGGAAATCCTCTCTGCCTGTGTAGCAGGAGGGGTGGTCGTGCTGTTCACAAAGTTGCAGAGCTGCCACAGACCTGCTTTCCCTAGCTCTTTGCCTTCCATACCCAGGCTTTGCTGTCGTGTTCCTCCTATTTGTGCTCCTGCTCTCTGTGTTAGGATGACCTGTCGCTGCTGTTAACAGAAATGTCCTTCCTGCCCTTTGGGCTTGACATGTTCAATATCTTCTTCCCAAGCAGATATTGGGAATGCATTGTTTCGTTCTAATTGCAGCTCACAACTGAAGTAGCTGCTGAGTGACCATTTGGATGATGTCAGAATGTGAACGTTTGGAGTCTTGCTGCCTGTCCCCTGATTGCAATCTGTGTAATGCTGGTTTGCTGTGGGTGTTGTGGGGCCTTGGAGAAGCGTAATTTGGTGATGAGACTGTAGGATATTTCTGCTCAGAACAGGGACTGTCATATCCATTGCTTTTGAGCCAAGTAAGCGCCCAAGAAGACAGCCATGGATGTGCATAATAGATGTCCCTGTCCCCAGCACGCTGCTGCAGCCTGTGTCAAACATCTGTGCTGTGGACAGGAGCAATGGGGCTGATCTGGTGCTTGGATAGGGCTGTGGGTTGGGAGCCAAGCCTGCTCCAGGCTTTGTATCACCTTTGCTTTGCAGTGTGGGCATTTCATGGATGGGGTGTGACTGAAAAGCACTGAGGGCAGCACAGTGCCCATTGGGTTAGCGTGGAAGGGGATTGAGATCATTATGCCCATGTTGGCTTAGCTTTCTCTTTGTGTTAGCACAGCATATCAATTATATGCAGTGAGCCTGGCATGTTGTTGGTGTTTTTTTCCTGGGTATGCGTGAGAAGCCTCTTCTCTACACAGAGGCTTTTCTGCCTGAGAAGCAAATAATACTTGGTTATGGAACTATGACTGTGCATCTATGACAGCATTATTCCTGATTTTTGTGCTGCCAAAAATAAACTTTGTTATGCGTCTGTCACTAATTCATAAAGATTGTCTCCAGGTAAAGGTTATCCTGTGCCACGCTGAAGCTGGTTTCAGTCATCTGCTCTGACCTACAAGCTGCCCTCGTGCAGGCAGGGTAGGCTGATCCCAGGTTCTCAGAGCTGCTTGCCATGCCCCAGCTGGTCACTGCATTGCTGTCCTGGGTGCTTTCCAGGGGCTGCATCATCCCAAGCAGCTCAGCTAACTCAGCCTGTGGAGCATCAAGCTCTGACAGAGGGGACTTCTGCACATCTTTGCTGATCTCCACGTAGCATTTCTGCTGAATCGGACCATCTCTCTGCTTTGGGGACCTAAAGGCATCCCAGCAGACATGGCTGGAAAGTGGCTCTGCTGCATCCCCTGGACCAGCAGCTCTGATGTCCCTTCTTTCCTTATTTTTTTCTCAAGTGAGATGCTTTTTGCCTTCTGTTCTGTAACACTTAGGCAGTACAGTTTAAGGGTTAGAGGCTGCCCTTCCTTTGCCTACAGGAGCCTCCCAAAGCCACATCTTGATGCTGTGATCCCTTCCTCATGCTAAGCTTGCGACAAGCACTTGCAAGCATTCCATCTGTACAGCATGCAGTCCTCCTGGCCTTCCCAGTAGGGCTACAGAGAGGTAACCATCCTTGACCCAGACACGTCTGTCCTTCAGAGGTGGCTTAGGGCATCAGTAGTTCCCTCCTGCCATCCTGGTGCTTACTGCTTCATGTCCCATTGCCAAGTGGCAAGCAGCGCCTTGCATGAAGACATGACCTTCAGCACTGGAACGACTTGAGCTTATTTTGGTACTAGGAACTTGGGGAATAGCAGCTGATCCGTGACATGCCATGCACTAGCTAATCCCTTCAGTGGATGGCAGGGGCCGGAGCAATCGGTGCCAGCACAAGGCCACTGGGGACTGCTGCACAGCTCCACAGGATCCCTCCTGGCTCGTTCCCGAGGAGCAGCCGAGGCCGAAGCTCTGCGCCTGGATGCTGGGTGCCTTTGATGAGAAGGAGCTTTACCCTGGGGCTGAGGCAGGCGTGTTGGCTGCTGGCCAGTTCTGCTGCCAGATGCTTGGGTCTTATTGCTTCTGGATGGCCACTTCTCTCTGATGCGGCTGGCCTGCACATCTATCAGCATTAGAAGAGCTTATAATAAGGCACAGCGAGGCAGAATTAGCCAGAACAATTCCAAAGAAAACAGACGGGGATAATCCACTCTGTAATTGTGACTTTCTCCCCTGTTGCAGCTCAGTGTACGTGCAAGTCAGCTGCCAGGCTCTCTTTACTTGAGTTGTAGACAGCTGTGTCTGTTCCTGGTGCCCTGGCTTTGCCCTGCTGCACTTGAAGGTGGAAAGCAAGGTCTTTGGTGGCCTCTGAGAAATCCCTGTCAGACAGAATAGCAGCCCTTCTACCAGTGCTGAGGGAGCACGGGCTGGTGAGCAAACAGCCACGTCTCTTCTGTCCTTCGTGGCCACTTGAGTGACACCAGTCTGATGTCACAAGTCCCTGTGCTTCAGGAGAGCTGTCTGAATGCTATTTATTCACTTGCTGCCACTGGTGCTGCTCTGGAAGAAAAAAAAAGTGCCATGCTTTGGCTGGCGATGACTCTGTTCTTCATGTTAGGGAACGCAGCCTTGGCTGAGCCTTATTGCAGCAGGAGCACTGTGAACACTTCTGAGCCTGTGCTGAGTGAGTGCACCAGGTTAATCCAGATCTGCTCAGCTTTCAGACTTCTCAGCAACCTCACATCCAGCATCCGTAGCAGTGGAGCCTGCCATCCGCTGCCACAAATGGACATCAGTCCATGGCAGATGGAGTAGGGACATGTGTAACCACCCTCCTCCCCCATCCCGTGTCTAATCAATCTCTTCCTCTGTGTTTGCTACAGCCGCATGTTCGACGCTGGCTTCTGGTTCCCAGATCATTGTTCCATTGCTCCTCACACAAAGAGAGAAAAGTTTTGTTTGTGAAAGCCTTGTTGAGAATGTGGACACAGCAGCTCCCCATATCTACCTTCTGCCTCACCCTGCCTCTGTTAACCAGCTCCTGGTGCCTGGGATGAAAAAGTGAAGAGATCTTGTAATGAACAGTTAGGAAAACAGGCCAGCAGACGTGGAACGTGTCCATGGTGGTGCCTGGAAGCTCCTCTGCCTGTCAGCTCTGGCTGCACAGGTACCCATTGCTGCTGTCAGATCCTTTTCCTATGACAGCGAACTCTGGCATCTCTGACACCTTATAGCTGTGAGCTCCTTAGATAAGAATGAATTAGATGTAAGTGACCCTGTGTCCTCCCTCTCTGTTTCACAGGAGCAGACAGCGGTTTCCAGCTTTCCTTTGCTGCCACATTGTCTAGGCTGCTCTCATACAAACTCATAATCTTGTTAATGCATAGTATCTCTAGCTGAGCCCCAGATGATGTGTTTTCACCCAAGTGTTTGCTGTTCCAAAGCTCAGGTGTCTCGTGGAGCTTTGACAAAGTCTGCATGCTCTTTGTTTATAGAGCCTCTGCTGATGGAGATGGATTCTCAGGGTTATTGGGCTGAAATGATTCTCTAGCATTTCTTCCCTTGTGCTAAGAGGAAATTTGCAAGCTGCCAATTGCTGCAAGTCCTTTGGCCAACTCCAGGAGCATTAGGAATGATGAAGGCACCAGCCTGAGTGGTCAAAATCAACTTGAGCTTGCTAGTGCTTAGAAACAGATTGATTTGTGCACTGAGAGGTCTTTCTGGGTTGGAAGGGGAACTGGAACCAGGGAAGCATCGTGCATGGAAGGGACCTTTTACTTCAGCCTCACTGCTCTGGGCAGAGGCTGCGTTTTGTTATCACACGGATCATATTCTGCGATTTTTGTTTCCCTGCAAATATCTACTGAGGTGCATCCAATGTATATTCCATTCAGGGAAGGCAGCAGCCGTGGAATATTCACTTGGAGCCGCTGCCAGCACCAATGGCATTGGACCAGTGGGAGGTGTTGGTGGTGGAGGTGCGTGTGGCCTGGGCAGTGGGCAGGGGCACAGCCAGAGCCCTGAGCAGGGATCTGGTCTCCGCAGAGACTTTCCATCTCTCCAGCAGAGCTGAGGTAGCAGAAGTGGAGCAGAGCAGAGGTGGTAACGAGCAGCACGGCGCTCTGGGGGCGGTGGTGGTTGGAACAGGCAGCACTTCAAGGTGGCCAGATGGATGCTTTTTCTGGGTTCAGTAGTTGCATAACTATGGGCTGTGTCCTGGGACTGTGCAGGGGAGGTTTTTAATTATTCACGTGGAGTTTGCCCACATCCTCTGAATTGAAGGGGGAAAAAAATGGAGAATTTTGTTGTGATGATTTTTGAAATTAATTTAGAAATGCATGGCACAGAAAGCGTGTGCTTAAACAGGGGAAAGCACCCTCAGAGTTCAGGAAATACAAAGAGCAGTGCAATTGATGTGAGATGTCTATATTAAATATGTGACTTACCTGCTGGGGGGTGGTGCACCACACCCTCAGAAGAATCAGGAGCTCTGGGTTTCTCTTGCAGATCATCAGAAGATGTGCTACTCTGCCCTGGTGCTGGCAATGATATTTTCCATGGGGGAGCCCCTTCCATATCATCATTATGGTAAGAGCATCCTGTGCGTGTGTCAGAGCTGGTGGTGGGACATCTGGGGTGGAGTTTTTGTGGGGACAGCTTGGGGCAAGCTCAGTGTCAGCAAGGTGAGAATAGGGTCTCCTTTTCACTGCTGGTGTCTCCCTGCTGGGAAACACTGAGCTGAGATGCCAGGTTTTCAGAATGAGCAGCACAAATCTGGCTTGGAGCAGGAGAGGACTGATGCCATGCTGCAGAAGCAGCAGTTTGCCCAGCACTGTGGCTCAGCAGCATACTTCTCCAAATATTTTGTTTTACTGGTGCCCTGCACTACAGCACTCGCCTCTTATTTGCCTCAGACATATTCTTTCTGATGCTGACTCCAGGTCACTCCATGAATATCCACTAAATCCATCAGCTGCATAGTGTGGCCTCTCCCTCGTAACGAGGTGGCACAGCCCTGTGAATTTCAAACTCTTTGTGAGAGTGGGGATGATGAGGAGTATCGCAGTCAAGAGAGGAGTGCAGACAGTGCTCCAGATCTGCCTCTTTTACACTTAATTTCATTTCAGCCTTCAGCTAGAAAGTGCTCTCTGCATGCTTCTTCCCCGGCTGTGCTGTGTTCCCAGTATTTGGGAAGCTCTGGGTTTGGTTTTCCTAGAAATGCAGTGAAGATTTTTATTATTATCTCCTCAGCAGCTTCACCTTAACACTCCAGTAACCACGTACAAGGTTTAAGCTGGTGCAGCAGGGACTGAGGAACGAGTCTCCACATCTCCTGGTTTTCTCTCCTCGTATAACCCTGGCAATTATTTCCAGCAGGTGGACTTATTTGCATGAGCTCCTGAGCTTTCTTAATAGCTAAATTGAAAAATGGGTTATTACTAATGATCTGGATGATTACTCCTTTTTTTTTTTTTTTTTTAAATAGATGGATTAGACCAGTGGTCAAGAATACAAATCTCTTCCTACCTGAAGCCTTCATTGGTGGCAGTGGTGCTGGAACAGCCACTTGGCATTCTATTTACTCAAATGATTTAAAAAAAAAAAAGCCAGTGGGAAATGAACATTCAGCATTTGTCTGAACTGTGGGTAACTCTCTGAGCCATTTGTCTCCTGCACAAAAGCATTTGTTAATTTCCTGGTGGCTAATGCTGGCACTCTAGTAGTGGCTTTAAGCCTAAAAGCATGGAGAAGTGGCTCACGTGGTCCCCTGTTGCTTGGTGTACTTTCCCAGTGATGTAAGTGCCATCTTTATCCTTCTGCAGAACATCTCAACTCTCAGTTTGTGCAGTTCTTGCTGGATGTGATTGAGGACGGGCTGCCCTCAGATACCACTGACCAACTCCCTGACTTATTCATCAACGTCCTTCTGGCCTTCAATCTCCACATTCCAGGTCGGTTTGGTGCCTCAGCAGGATATCAGTGGTCTGGAGTAGTGAGGGGATGAAGAGTGGGGATACAGAATCTCACTGGGACTTGACAGCGTTGTGATAACCTATGCAGCTCCCTCAGCCTCTGGCAGCACACTGTGTTTCTACAAGGGCTTTTATCTGTTTAAATACTGTACAAAACTCTAGAGAGAAAATCAGCCTGAGTGCCCATGTCCAACCAGCTGACCTTCTGGAGCACAGCAGCCACGAAGTCCAGCAGATTTCTGTGTGTACATGCAAGCTGGTTGAGCCAGAGCAACTGCTGGGCTGCAGGACACGTATATGGCAAACTTGTAGGCACAGCTAATTTGGAAGGGAGCATGTTTCAGTGGGCAGTCCTCGGTATCCATCCAGAAAGAAAGTTGTTTGCTTTATGAAGGTCTTTACGAATCTTTCACTTACCCAGCTGTACTTCTTGAGCCCTACTCAACACTCACGTGTTGGAGTTGAGACTATTATCCTTAGCCTGAGCTGCACTCTCTCCAACTTTCCCTCACTGTCAATCCTCCCTCCTCTGCTGAGCTCCTTAACAGACAAAGCCTCCAGTCCCCAGAGAAGGGCGTTTGCCCATTCCTTGTGGGGCTGAATGGGAGTTTCAAAGCTTGTTGTTGGAAGACTGGAAAGTAGTGCCAGGTCCTGCCTCTTGTTAACCCTGAGTGAGTCTGCCAAACCTCCTGTTGCTCCAACTGTGTTTAATTATTCACTGCTGTTTTGCTTCATGACCTTATCCGCAGCTTTGTGGAGAAAGGGGAGGATAAATCAGCAGGACATGTCCAGTAATTTACTGATTATGAGTTGCACTTCATTAAAATTTGTCTGAAAGTTTCTAATTTCATGTGAAAGTTGATTGCACAGAGGCTGATTAAGTACAGACTCTGCTTGCTTTCATTTGTTACGCTTTTGCAGTTACCCATGGAGTTCCTGGACACAGTAATTGGGCAATAATGCATGACAGGCAGCGTGTTTCTGGGGGATCACTGCCTACCTGGGGTGTAGCTGAGAGCAGTGATTTGTTCTCTGATGCTAGGGACCTGTTAAATGATGCTCACATTGCTTATCAGTGGGTTGACTTGTTACTTCTCTGCCTGCAAGATTCATTTGTTGTGCAGAGTTGTTTCAAAAACTCTGCTAAAACATGTTCATAGAGTCACAGGAAGGCTTAGGTTGGAGGGGACCTTAAAGATCTCCCACTTCCAACCCCTGCCACGGACAGGGTTGCCAACCACAAGATCTGTTGCCTAGAGTCCATCCAGCCTGGCCTTGAGTGCCCCCGGGGGTGAAACCCTGAAACCTTTCCTAGCCCTGATGGGCTGCATCCCACAGCTCCCCAGAGCGATGCTGTGATGTAGGAGCCCTGCGGCTTTCCTTTTTTGTTTTGTGACTGTTACCTTCAGCAAACAAAGGGATGTGCTGAGCAGGTTTCTTCCCTAGTTCCAGAACACAGCGTGATCATGACAACAATAAGCAAGCACTCCAATGTCAAGACTTTCACAGAGAAGCTGCTGCTGCTGCTGAACAGGGGAGGTGAGTGCAGCACTGTCACCTGCCTGGCAGGGGGTGCAGCTCCTGGGAGTGGTGCTGGATAAGAGCTGGCGGTGCCAGGGCTGATGTTCTGCTTGGAGTGAAGCTTCCTGTGTTTCAGACTCTCCAGCAGAGGGTTAGCTTTCTGCCTGCTCCAGGCATGGAGTGAAATCCGCTGTATTGCGTAGAGCTTGTGCACAGCAGATTGTTAGAAAGCTGGAGATGGCTGCAGGCAGAGCAGTGCCAGGTATTTCTGCCTGTGCTGCATGCCACTATTGTGCTTTCTGATACTTTCTGGAGCACAGGGGGCTCTGCTGCTTGAGATTTGTTTTGTTGATTTGCTGGTAAATAACTCACCCACTGATGCTTGCAACTCATCATACTCAGGCTTCTGAGTTCTCTTTGGGGTTGCAAATCAGTTTCCATGCTATACCGGCTTGAGGGCAGCCTGCATTTCAGTGCTTCTCTGTCTGGCCCTGTGTGAAAGCCTTTGTTTAGCTTTTTCCATATGAGATTTCCTTACTTTGAGGAGTAGGAGGACCACAACCAAAGGAAGATGCTTCTCTTGTGCATCCTGCAGTCCTGCAGTACCCTATAGCCTTCTGTGGTCTGCAAGACCATGTTTTGGTAGAAAACAGGGTACAGTGGGTAATTTAAACTTGGAGGTGTTTTCTTTTATTGCTTCCAGAACAGTCCTAGCCTGGTCTCCATGGTGAAAGCTTATTTCTGATGCAGGCTCTGGTGGGCTTTTCAGAAGGGTCATTGGACCAGACTTAATAAACCAGGGAGAAAATGAGTGGTGGCTGTAGAGCAAGGAGGGGAAGTAATGTGCTAATGAGCTTTCACCTGGGATGTTAGGTGAAACATAAACAATGATTAATGCTAATGCTAATGAGTTTGGTCTCAGCTTGGCGCCCTGCAGAGCTGCCATCCTGATTACACGGCTTTGTGCAAGGCACTAGGGTCTGCTGGCACAAAAGCTAGCCATGGGCAGGGAGCAACTGGCTGAGGTGGGGGCAGCCCCCTCCCCAAAACCTGTGGGGAACAATGCAGGGGTTGGCACTGAAGATGGAGGAGGTGGGCAGCAGGAAGTGTGTGGCTTAACACGATCTCTCTGCCTTCCCCAGATGATCCAGTTTGTATCTTCAAGCATCAGCCTCAGCCACCACATTCGGTGCTGAAGTTCCTGCAGGACATCTTTGCCAGCAAGGACACAGCCAGCATCTTCTACCACACAGACATGATGGTCCTGATAGACATCCTGGTGCGGCAGATTGCTGATCTGTCCCCTGGAGATAAGGTGCTCACACAAAGCCACGGGCACTGAGAAGGGGAGCATTGGTGTTTGTCCTTACCTGTAGGGCTTGATGGTGGAGTCCTAGGGTGGGCAGAACATTTCTGAGTGCTGAAATCTGTCTGAGGGGCTTGAGGAGGAAGGGAGGATTTGTCCTGCCTGGCACATGGCAGTAGGAAGGTGTTTGAAGGAAGGTCTGCCAGGCTTTGCTGGTCTGTGCCCTTCCATCCAGGGTCCTTTGGGTAGAGGGCCCCTCTGTGAGTAGCAGAAGGAGGGATCTCCTGTGTTTTATTAGTGCTAAAGGCAGGGAATGTGCTTCTGTTTGAGGGTAGATCAAGAGCATTATTGAGGTGCTGTGGGAAAAGCACAGTTCTCCATAGCTAATGAGGAGTCCTCCAGAAAAGCAGTGCATCTCTGGCTGGTCATGCAGCAGCAGCTGCTCCTGTGCTCATGCTGTAATGGAGGCTGGCACACTTGTTTATCTCATTTTGAATCTTTCATTGTGCCCTGTTTTTTCTCCCCTCCCACTTGGCAGCTGAGGATGGAGTATCTGTCTCTGATGCACGCCATCATCCGCTCCACGCCGTATCTGCAGCACCAGCACCGCCTCTCTGACCTGCAGGGCATCCTGCAGCGCATCCTGGGGGAGGAGGAGGAGGAGCAGCAGTGCCAGATGGACAAACTGATCATCCTGGAGATCTATAAGGAGTTCCCAGAAATCTCCCCTGGTACCAGCTAACCGCGCCTCGGACTCGAGTTTGAACCACTTGGATCAAAGACGTCTCTTGTTGACACTTTCTCCCCGTTCCCTTCCAGTACAGCTCATACCTTATCCTCCTGTGTGCGAGGCCTAAGGTTCGGACAGCGTTCACTGGCCCTGTAGGAGTGTCAGAGGGGTGCCCTGGGGCCTGGTGCTCCAGGGGGGGCAGGGCTGGGTGCTGGTGCTTGGTTTGCTCCCAGCACTTGAGCAGGAGGCACTTAGCCAGCAGGAGGGGCAGAGCCCAGAGGGACTCAGCATCCAGGTGGGGTGCGTTTAGCTGCGCTGGTGTCCCAAGGTCCCGAAGCGAAAGGCCTTTGCCTTAGAGCATCACTTTCTTTCCCATGTGCATCTCTCCCTGCAGTGACCAAGTGGAGTCCGTTGGTGCTTGGAAGAAGCTTTTGTAACATCTGTTTTGTTTCTGCTGCTCGTGCCAATGCGCTGCAGCACTGCCCTGGGAGGCAGCGGCTCGCTGCCCAGCGCCTCGCCTGCGAGCCCGGCCCTCCCTGCTGGCCTGCAGCTAACGCTTGGGGCAGCGCTGCGCCTGGGGTCCTAGAGCTCTTAGTGCAGCAGCTGCTTTGTTCAGCCTGCTTTCTGTAGTGACATTTAGACCTGAGTATCTCGCACACTGCAGCAGCCCCTGGGTGCTGCTGTTAGGAGCCTTTGGCGTGGCTGCGGCACAGCCCAGTGCCCCATGCAGCCACACTGCTGCTTGTCGCCGCTGCAGCAGCACTGCCCCGGGCAGAGGGGCTGCATGTGGGCAGTGCTCTGTTCATAATGCCTGTGGGTTTCTTGCCTTGAGCTTCGCCGTAGCTCTGCTCGCTGCCCTCCTGTCCGTGAGGCAGCGTGCGCCTGGTGTCCAGTGGCTGTTTGTGACCATGCACGAGTGTGGGGAACCCCTATTTATATCTCCTCTAGGTTTCTAGCCAACAGGACTAACCTGTATCCCTGTTACAGATAGTCACACACTAACGTGGGTCCCTTAGGTATCTGTGTGCAGTCTGGTCGCTCCCGTCCCCAGCTCTTCCTCTGCAGTACCCTGTGTAGGAGCTATGGGCGTTTGCAACTGGAAGCACTGGGCACTGATACATGTCCTTAGGAGGTAACAGCTGAGCTCTGCTCACAGGCATGAGTTCTGGGCACTGTCATGCTCAGGACTGGAGAGGTTTAGCTTGGGAATGCCCGAAGCTTAATAACCACCCTCGTAGAGAAACCTATTTTTCCCCTGTAAAAATGTATGAATGTCAAGAGGGATCCTGTATTTTCTTAAACACTGAGTGTAACATGCAGAGGAATAAAGATGTCTTAAACTGGAGTTGTGTGAGTGCAGCCTTGTCATTCCTGTGCTGTGGCTGCTGGCGGGAAGCACTGCCGTGGTCTCTTCTCCCACACTGCTCCTAGCACTGTGTTGCTCCATGCATACTCCTCATCCCACATCAGCTCTGTGCTTCCAGTGCCGTACCAGGCCCATATCTGGCAGCGTACTGTGGTCTCGGCACGGGGGAAACCACGCTGCTCTGGACCTGCTTTGGTGTGCACAATGATTCGATCACTCCTACTTCGATGGCTTCCTCATAGAAGCACACAATGGTTTTAGGAGGGGACCTCAAAGCTCACCCATCTCCATCCCCGCGCCGTGGGCAGCTCAGGCTGCCCGGGGCCCCANGGCGGCGGGCGGCCCCCAACCGGCACCCGCTGTTCCCGCAGTACAACTACCAGGCGGAGGTGGCCGAGAACCAGCCCGCGGGCACGGCCGTGGTGGCGGTGGCGGCTCAGGACCCCGACGGGGGCGAGGCGGGGCGGCTGGTGTACTCCATGGACGCGCTGATGAACAGCCGCTCGCTGGAGCTCTTCAGCATCGACCCTCGCGCCGGGCTCATCTCCACCACCCGGGCCCTCGACCGCGAGAGCATGGAGCTGCACTACTTCCGAGTGACGGCCGCCGACCACGGGGCGCCCCGGCTGTCCGCCACCACCATGGTGGCCATCGCCGTGGCCGACCGCAACGACCACGACCCGGTGTTCGAGCAGAGCGAGTACCGGGAGACCATCCGGGAGAACGTGGAGGAGGGCTACCCCATCTTGCAGCTGCGCGCCACCGACGTCGACTCGCCGCCCAACGCCAACATCCGCTACCGCTTCGTCAACGAGAGGGCGGCGCACGCCGTCTTCGAGATCGACCCGCGCTCCGGGCTCATCACCACCAGCGGGCCGGTGGACAGGGAGAAGATGGAGAGGTACTCCTTGGTGGTGGAAGCCAACGATCAGGGCAGGGAGCCGGGGCCTCGCTCTGCCACCGTCAAGGTGTACATCACGGTGCTGGATGAGAACGACAACACGCCGCAGTTCAGCGAGAAGCGCTACATCGTCCAGGTGAGGGAGGACATACGGCCGCACACCGAAATCCTGCGCNGCAGCTCCGCGCAGCACAGCCCCACCGCCCTGCATACACAATTCCTCCCTAACATCTCACCCAAATCTCCCTCTCGTAATTTATCGCCATCCCCCTCGGATGCCATCGGGCCGCCTAACAAGCCGTCCNCAGCTCCCTTGGAGTGCCGGAATGCCGCACTGAGGTGTCCCCGGACCCAGCCCTTCTCCTTGCAGGAGCCCGGCCCGCAAAGCCGCGGCCCCGTACGCGTAACGCTGCCGGCGTGGCCGCGCTCCCGTCCCCCGAGGCCCCGCGCGGCCCCGCACCGCCGCTCCTCCCTCCCCAAGATGGCGGCGGGGCGGGGCGGCCATGTTGGGCTGCGGGAGGAGCCGCCNGTGGCCATCGCCGTGGCCGACCGCAACGACCACGACCCGGTGTTCGAGCAGAGCGAGTACCGGGAGACCATCCGGGAGAACGTGGAGGAGGGCTACCCCATCTTGCAGCTGCGCGCCACCGACGTCGACTCGCCGCCCAACGCCAACATCCGCTACCGCTTCGTCAACGAGAGGGCGGCGCACGCCGTCTTCGAGATCGACCCGCGCTCCGGGCTCATCACCACCAGCGGGCCGGTGGACAGGGAGAAGATGGAGAGGTACTCCTTGGTGGTGGAAGCCAACGATCAGGGCAGGGAGCCGGGGCCTCGCTCTGCCACCGTCAAGGTGTACATCACGGTGCTGGATGAGAACGACAACACGCCGCAGTTCAGCGAGAAGCGCTACATCGTCCAGGTGAGGGAGGACATACGGCCGCACACCGAAATCCTGCGCGTCACCGCCACTGATTTGGACAAGGACAACAACGCACTCGTCCACTACAACATCATCAGCGGGAACAGCCGGGGACAGTTCTCTATCGACAGCGTCACTGGGGAGATCCAGGTGGTGGCCCCGCTGGATTTTGAGGTGGAGCGCGAGTACGCGCTGAGGATCCGGGCACAGGACGCGGGGCGCCCGCCACTCTCCAACAACACTGGCATGGCCAGCATCCAGGTGGTGGACATCAACGACCATGCCCCCATCTTTGTCAGCACCCCTTTCCAAATCTCCGTGCTGGAGAACGCGCCCCTCGGCCATTCCGTCATCCACATCCAGGCCGTGGACGCGGACTACGGTGAGAACGCACGTCTGGAGTACAAGCTGACAGGGGTCTCGGCTGACACGCCCTTCGTGGTGAACAGTGCCACGGGCTGGATCACGGTCAGTGGGCCCTTGGACCGGGAGTTGGTGGAGCACTATTTTTTTGGGGTAGAGGCTCGTGATCATGGCTCTCCGTCATTATCGGCCTCCGCCAGCGTCACCATCACAGTGATGGATGTCAACGACAATCGCCCCGAGTTCACCCAGAAGGAGTACTTCATTCGCCTGAATGAGGATGCGGCCGTGGGGACCAGCGTCCTCAGCGTCACGGCCATCGATCGGGACGTGAACAGTGCCATCACCTACCAGATCACGGGAGGCAACACGCGGAACCGCTTCGCCATCAGCACGCAGGGTGGGGTGGGGATCATCACTCTGTCCCTGCCGCTGGACTACAAGCAGGAGCGCCGCTACGTGCTCACCGTGACGGCCTCCGACCGCACGCTGCGTGACAACTGTCACGTGCACATCAACATCACCGATGCCAACACGCACAGGCCAGTGTTCCAGAGCGCACACTATTCCGTGAGCATCAATGAGGACCGGCCCGTGGGCAGCACTGTGGTGGTGATCAGTGCCACGGATGATGATGTGGGGGAAAACGCCCGCATCACATACTACCTAGAAGACAACGTCCCTCAGTTTCGCATCGATCCAGACTCTGGGGCCATCACTCTCCAGGCGGAGCTGGATTATGAGGACCAGGTTACCTACACGTTGGCTATCACAGCCAAGGACAACGGCATCCCCCAGAAAGCAGACACTACCTACGTTGAAATCATGGTGAACGATGTTAACGATAACGCGCCCCAGTTTGTCAACCCTCATTACCAGGGTGTGATCTCTGAAGACGCACCTCCTTTCACCAGCGTGCTCCAAATCTCTGCCACCGACCGGGATGCCCACACCAACGGGAGAGTGCAGTACACCTTCCAGAACGGGGAAGATGGGGATGGAGACTTCACAATAGAGCCCACGTCGGGGATCATCCGCACTGTCCGCAGGCTGGACCGGGAGAGCGTCCCAGTCTACGAGTTGACTGCTTATGCTGTGGACAGAGGCATCCCTGCTCAGCGGACTCCCGTCCATATCCAAGTGACCATTCAGGATGTGAACGACAATGCCCCTGTCTTCCCAGCTGAAGAGTTTGAGGTCTTGGTCAAGGAGAACAGCATTGTGGGCTCTGTTGTGGCTCAAATCACAGCCGTTGACCCAGATGAGGGGCCCAACGCCCAGATTATGTACCAAATAGTGGAAGGCAACATCCCCGAGATATTCCAGATGGACATCTTTTCTGGGGAGCTCACGGCCTTGATAGACCTGGATTACGAGACAAAACCAGAGTACGTGATTGTAGTGCAGGCCACCTCTGCTCCTTTGGTCAGCAGAGCCACGGTGCACATCAAACTCATCGACCAGAACGACAACAGCCCTGTTCTCAAGAACTTCCAGATCCTATTCAATAACTACGTGTCCAATAAGTCCAATACCTTTCCCTCTGGGGTCATAGGGAAGGTCCCAGCATATGATCCAGATGTGTCTGACCGCCTCTTCTACACCTTTGAGCGGGGAAATGAACTGCACTTGTTGATTGTAAATCAGTCAAGCGGGGAGCTGAGGCTGAGCCGTAAGCTGGACAACAACCGTCCGCTCGTGGCTTCCATGCTGGTGACCGTCACAGGTAGGTGTGAAAACCTTGAAGTATGTGATTTGGGGTGTTAACTCTTGGGGGGCTTTGCACGGTCCCCCTTTGCGTGGCAGCCCATTCTGCATCTCTGTGGGCTGGGACTGGTGACAAGGTTTGGATGAGGAGTTGCTTCGACTCGGGAAACTGGAGGGTCTGGGAGTCATGGGAAGGGGGCACGCTGTGGGAGAGCGTTCTGCAAAGGGGCTGGGAGCACTGGTGGTGTGAAAGAACAAAGCATCGTTACTCAGCTGTGAGGATCTCATGTAGCTGCCAGCGAGACACCTTTGGAGGTGCTGTCACATGTGCTATAGGGTGCTGGCCAAACTAACAGCGCGTTCCTGGGGTGGCCAAGCTGGTCACTGTGCTCCGAGCCCCAAGCGAGTTCTCCCTGCTCAGAGTGGATGCATTTCCTAGCTGTGCTGGGGAGGGATGGGCTGGACTGCTGGAGGGTACCGTTAACCAAACGATTCAGGTCTGAGCTCTGGCCGTGGTGCCCATCGATGGCTGTGGCTTCTAAATTTTGGGGCCTCTGTTCTGAAGTCAACTTCACCTTGCAGATAATGACTGTAAAGGGCTTTGGAGGGAGGTTTAAAACTTGCATTGTGTTGCTGGAGTGTCCAGATGCAGGTGTTCGTGGTGGCTCCCAGGAGTGGTTAGGGGAAGCGTAACGGTCACCTCCAGCCAATGTGGGGATGGGGCAGAGGTGAACCCAGGGCTTCTGAGTGTGAAGCAGTGTCTGTGTGTGGAGCTGCCTGAGCTTTGCCAGCCCTGCAAGCCTCTCTTTGCTTGAGATGCATCGTCTGAAATGGAGGTATCCATCCATCCAGTGCTGAACCAAGGAGCAGCTCAGGGGAAGGGAGGGCAAGAGCCCTCTTTGGAGACCCCAAACACTGGGTCACAGGGTATGCCTGGGAGCTGTGCCTTAAATTGCAACTCTCCCCTGACTGCCAGCTGACACCCTTCCCACCCCCTCTCCATCCAGCTTATCCAGCAGGAGGAAAATTTCTTTGAAAAGATGGAGTGATGGCTCTAGCAGACCTGTTCAGGGCACGGCCAGCTCCAACCCATCAGCCTCTTTGGGGACTCATTGTAACTGCGGGGCTGGCTGGCCCCACACACGCACCATGCTGGTTGCTGGTGATGGGGGGCTGGTTTTGACCTTTTCAGCTTCTTTCCCAGTGTGTTTCTGCAAGCCCTGCCTCCTCGCACACTTAACCCCTCACAAAGGCAGGAGAAAATCACGTTGCAAAGTCCTGCGCCGAGCTGCCTGGCAGCGAGAGGGCCCCTGCAATTAGCGTGTCGTCATCTTCCAGCAGGATGGGAGAATGGGAGAGGTGTGCTGGCAAAGGGGAGGATGGAGGGGGGTGGGACAGCGAGGCTGTGGGAAGCAGGCCTTTGTTGGCTCTGACAGAGCTGCGGAGGGCTGGCTTGGTTCTCCCTTTATTGTTCAGCCTCCCAGCGGCAGCACGGCCTGCCCTCAGTGCTGTGGCCGTGCAGCTCCAGGGCTGCATTGTCTGCCCCAGCCCAGCTCCTTCCTCTCGAGGGAAGACAACAGGAGAATGTAGCTGGGTGCCACTGCGGTCAGGGGGGGCTCACAGGGATGGGAGGGCCACCTCGAACCAGCACCTTCCTGGAGCACCCACCAGGCTCAGCACCGTGACAGCTGCTCCCATCCACGTGGGATGCGTTTCCCTTTGCAACTTGTCTCTCTTGTCCCTTAAGGAGCCCTATCTCGGGAGCCTCCTTAGTACCCCACAGCTGGAGAAACTGACCATGACTTGTGGTGGGAGACGTGGGTTTCCGTTCCTGCTCTGGGAGCGGGTTCGGCATCCTCTTGGTTATTGGACTGCAGTCCCTGTCTGTATTGATGCTGGGAGAATGACAGTCATAGTCAGCGCCGTGTCAGGAATTATGATTTACTTCTGAGATCTCTTAATCTGGCCAATGCTGACAGTTCTGCAAAAGGCCTTTAAGAAGTGGTGGGGGATATGTGCTGCCTCCTCTCCCTCACTGCCCTCCCCTCTTTCCCTGACCTCTCTGGGGGCATTTTGTGGCTCCTCAGCTGCTGATGTGACAGCGCTGCCATCCTCTGCGTTGGTCACTGAGGCTGTTGTGTTCGTCCTGCTGGCACTGGGAGAGATCCCTCACATCCCCTTCTCTCCCTGCCTGCACAGAAGTGCAGCGCTGTGGTGCCCAGCAAGGCTTGGCCATGCCATGCTGATGGCAACCAGATGTGGCCTGTGGTGTCCTCCTAACCTGTAGGGATGGAGGAGTGGCTGAAGGCCTGAGTGCGCCCTGTTGGTAATGTCCTTGGGGTGGGTGCTGCACAGGAGGCCTGGGAGCACTGTGGGGGACAGGAGGGATGGGGTCTGGCCCTGGCTGTGCTGCTTTAGAAGCTGGTAGGTGTCACTCTGTGCTGACCCAGCACTGGGGTCAGAGCCTCAGGCCCTTCTCCTTGCCCTGCAGGCAGGTTTTGGGGCTCCTCATACTGCTGCATGAATATTCACCAGGCACCAGCTCTCCAGCCACAGGATTTAATCAGGAAGGCTGAGCATCCGTGATTAAAATACCTCCCATGGGGGTCAGTGCCTCCAGCCAGCTTTGGGTTTCCTTTTGGTAGCTTTGTTTTTTTCCTTTTTATTCCCCTTTCATTTGCAGAGGGTCATTCTTCCAACCATCTGCTTCCCGTTGCATGGAGCCCACAAGGAGGTGGCCTTGGGTGTGGGTTGGAGACTGAGCCTTATAGAAGGTGTCACTACTGAGAAACACTAGTGCAAATGGTGTCTTGGGGTGGTGATGATGATGGAGAGCAAGGTTTCCAAAGAAATGCTGGATTTGGGGCTTGGTGAATATGGGAGATGGAGTTGTGGGTGATCACCACGTGCTGCTGATGTGTGGGGCTGATGGTGTCAGGATGGTGAGAATGGCCTGGGAGATGGGTCGCTGCATTTTGCCAGGTTGGTGGGACTCCTGATGGCCTCATTAGGGCCATGAAGGTGGGTACAGTGCTTTGCCTTGGAGGTGGCTCATGTGGTGTGGGGCCCCAAGGGGCTGGGAGATGGTTTCCAAGGAAAATAAAGATGAAAGAGAATTAAGCGAACTGGAGATGGGGCTGGAGAAGAAGGGATGTGGAGCAGATGGTGAGAAAGGGGAAGCAGGGAGACCAGCACAAAAGCCTCGGAAGCCCTGGAGGGGAGAGGAAGGAGACGACAGCAAGAGAGTGTCGGTAAGGGCCGTGCAGAGGGAAGCAGTGGGGGAGTGAAGCACCCCGGGTGCTGGCTCTGGTTCCAGTGTTTGTCCAGCCTCCTGCTGGGGCCGCCTTCTGCCTGCTGCTCAGCGGCATCCTTGTTGTGAGAGCTCAGTTTGCTGCCCAGATCCAGGCTGGGGAGGGAACCTGGGTATTACCTCAGTGGAGAACCTGGGGCAGGTGGCACCCAGATATCTCCTTGGGCTACAGCTTCAAGGTTCCTTTGCCAAGGACTCAGGCCTTTGGGGGCCACGCTGAGCCGGGGTGGAGGAGACCTGCAGCGTGTCTCCATTCCATCCCACAGATGGCATCCACAGCGTGACAGCCCAGTGTGTCCTGCGGGTGATTATCATCACGGAGGACATGCTGGCCAACAGCATCACCGTGCGCCTGGAGAACATGTGGCAGGAGCGCTTCCTCTCCCCGCTGCTGGCCACCTTCCTGGAAGGGTTGGCCACGGTGCTTGCGACGCCCAAGGAGGACGTCTTCATCTTCAACATCCAGAACGACACGGACGTGGGCGGCACGGTGCTCAACGTCAGCTTCTCGGCCCTGGCGCCGCGGGGCGGGCACTACTTCAGCTCGGAGGAGCTGCAGGAGCAGCTGTACATGAAGCGCATGGCGCTGACGGGAGCCTCCATGCTGGAGGTGCTGCCCTTCGACGACAACGTCTGCCTGAGGGAGCCCTGCCAGAACTACATGAAGTGCATCTCCGTCCTCAAGTTCGACAGCTCCGCGCCCTTCATCGCCTCCCCGTCCACCCTGTTCCGTCCCATCCACCCCATCGCCGGCCTGAGGTGCCGCTGCCCGCAGGGCTTCACCGGCGACTACTGCGAGACGGAGATCAACCTGTGCTATTCCAACCCCTGCCTGCACGGAGGAACCTGCACGCGCAAGGAGGGTGGTTACACCTGCGTGTGTCGCCAGCACTTCAGCGGTGAGTGCCGGCCCGGGGCTCCCCAGCTGTCCCCCTCCTGTGGGCTCCAGGACCATCCGTAGCACAGTTTTAAGCCAGTGCCACGCTAGCATGATGGGATGCTGCTGCCTCAGCTTCCCTGCTGAGCGTGGATGGGGAAGCTCTGCTGTCCCCCTGGGCAGGATCCTGTCCTGGCCCCTGGGATTCCCCCATCAGTGCCTCGTTGCCGTGCCAGGCCCCACCAGACCGCTGTCAGCATGGGGGTGAGAGAAGGTGGCCCGTGGCTACTGGGGAGGCAGCAGATGGTTGCCTTGGAGCTGCTCGGCTCCTGGTGAGATAAGCGGAGTCAGTGGTAATTAACCCCTGGCATTTGAAGCGTGAACGACCATTAGCAGAAGGGTTAATGAGCTCGTTTCACTGTCACTTGGTGCTGTCTCCGCATCCTCCTCCTCGCGTGCTGGCAAGCAATGGGAACCAGGCCTGGGGCGTACGGCTGAGCAATTAATTGGTTCCTGCACTGCTATGAGATCAGCCTCACCAGGGCCTTTGGGTGAGCAAAGCCAGCTTAGGGAGCTCCTGGTGCCGTGTGTGAGGAGCAGCTGAGGGCACACGTCCCAGACACCCCGATCTCCCTCCCACAGGTGAGAACTGCGAGGTGGACAGCCGCTCGGGGCACTGCCAGCCCGGCGTGTGCCGCAACGGGGGCACCTGCACCGACAGCACCGACGGGGGCTTCCGCTGCCAGTGCCCAGCGGGCGGCTTCGAGATGCCCTTCTGCGAGCTGGCCACGCGCTCCTTCCCTCCCCGCTCCTTCGTCATGTTCCGGGGCCTACGCCAGCGCTTCCACCTCACCCTCTCCCTCTCGTGAGTTCTCTCCCTGCTCCGTTGGTTGCCCTCTGGGCCTCGTGTTCCCTCACGCCATCCATCCCTGCGCTGGGTGCTGCTGCACGCTGTCCGCACGCACCCAGTGCTCCCCCTGATGCCTTGCCCAGGTTCAGCACGGTGGAGCCCGGTGGCCTTCTGCTGTACAACGGGCGCCTGAACGAGCGGCACGACTTCTTGGCGGTGGAGATCATCCAGGGGCAGGTCCAGCTGAAGTACTCCACAGGTAGGATTGGTTCTGCCCGCTGTGGGATTTGGGCCGTGGCAACCCCGAAGATTGGGGTTCCTACTGCTGTTGGTCGACTGGAGCTTCACCTCCTCCCGGGCACGGGTCGTTCTGGAGATGAGGACCTCCCGTTGATCACGTCACCGCTGCATGTCCTCCAGCATTTACCCCTGTCCCTGCAGGTGAGTCCAGCACAGTGGTGAGCCCATACCTGCCTGGGGGTGTGAGCGATGGACAGTGGCACACGCTGCAGCTCCGCTACTACAACAAGGTATTGTGCCCTGCTGTCCTGCTGTGTGCTGGGTCTGTGTCCCCCCAGGGCCACCGGTGCCCACCTCACACTGCTTGCTGTGCTCGGTGAGGTGTCCCTGGGCTCTCCTGTGCCCAGTGCAGTGGTGCCAGACCCCCTGTCCTTCCCTCACTGTAGGGTGAGCTGTGGGATGTTTGGATCTGGATGGACATGTGCTGCTGACACTGTGCCTTTCCTTTCAGCCCAAGGTGAGCGCCCTGGGAGTGGTGCAGGGCCCCTCCAAGGACAAGGTGGCCATCCTGACGGTGGATGAATGCGACGCCTCTGTGGCCCTGCAGTTTGGCAGTGAGATTGGGAACTACTCCTGTGCTGCAGAAGGAGTGCAGACTAGCTCCAAGAAGTGAGTTGCTCACTGGGATGCTGCTGCAGTAGGGAGAGGAGCAGGGCATCTCATCCCCAATGGAGCCTGTCCTTCACACCGGGATAGCAGTGACTCCAGGTGTCACCTCTCGGTGTCAGCTTCGCAGCCTGGCCATCTGGAGGTCACAGGGCTTCTCTCCTCACAGGTCGTTGGACCTCACGGGTCCTTTGCTCCTCGGGGGAGTCCCCAACCTGCCGGAAAACTTCCCCGTCTCTCACCGGGACTTTGTGGGATGCATGAGAGATCTGTACATCGACAACAAACGCATCGACCTGGCCTCCTACATTGCCAACAATGGAACCACTGCAGGTACCAGTGCCTCTGCCCACCCCTGCCCTGGGAGTGGCCCCAGATCTCCCTGCACCGGCAGCGGGGGAGGGCTGAGTGCCAACAGTGCCTGTCCTGCGGGCTGGAGGGAGGTGACAGGTGGGTTTGGAGCTGATGTGGGTGGCTTGGATACCTTCAGGCTGCCACGCCAAGCACAGCTTCTGCGACTCCAGCCCCTGCAAGAACGGTGGCACCTGCTCGGTCAGCTGGGGGACCTATTCCTGCCTCTGTCCTGTGGGCTTCGGGGGCAAGGACTGCCGCCATGGTGAGTGAGCTGCTGGGACAGTAGGGTGGGATGCAGGTGGGATGAGCTCTCTCTGTCATCCCTGCATCTGCTGTTCTGGAGTTACTGGTGCCTGGAAAATGGAGTTGCGTAAGGAAAGGCCCAGAGCGGAAACGGGTGGTCCCCGTCCCTTCTCCTCATCTCCGCTTTCCTTTCCAGCCATGCACCATGCCCACTATTTCCAGGGCAACAGTGTCCTGAGCTGGGACTTCAAGACAGATGTGAAGATCTCAGTGCCGTGGTACCTGGGGCTGGCGTTTCGGACCCGCCAGACGGACGGGGTGCTTCTGCAGGCCCATGCTGGCCAGTACACCACCCTGCTGTGCCAGGTAGGGCCACGCAGAGGATTGGGTTTCCCTCCCCGTGCTTGGAGCGCTCAGGGAGGGGTTGGCTGGAGGCTGACAAAGTGGGTCAGGACCTCGCTCACTGCTGCTGTTGCTGTCCCTTCTCTGCAGCTGGCTGGGGGCCTGCTCTCCTTCATGGTGAGCCGGGGCTCGGGGCGCAGCACCAGCCTCGTGCTGGACCAGCTGCAGCTCAGCGATGGACGATGGCACGACCTCCAGCTGGAGCTGCGGGATGTCCGCAGCGGGCGGGACTCGCGCTACGTCATCACCGTCGTGCTGGATTTTGGGCTCTACCAGGTGTGTGCTGCGTGAGACCCTGGCACCTGGATAAGAACTGTGGGGGAAGCTGTGCCTGCGCCCTCAGGAGTGGTGGCAGTTGCACTGTGTTACCCCTCTGTTCACTCTGCAGGACACAGTGGTTGTTGGGAATGAGCTGCATGGCCTGAAGGTGAAACACCTGCACGTGGGGGGAGTGCTGGGCTCTGGCGAGGTGCAGAACGGGCTGAAGGGCTGCATACAGGTGAGTCCACTGCTCTGAGCCTTCCTTGTCCAGAGGGTCTGTTGTGCAGAGAGGTGGAAATGCGGGCTGGCAGCTGCTGCCAGTGTCCGTCCTGCTGGGGATGCGCTCCCTCTGTGCATCTGGGATTGGCAGGGATGATGGGAACAGTGCCAGCCTTGGGGCTTTAGGGACCAGGCAGACTGAAGCGCTGTGTGTCTTTTCTGGCTCTTCCCTTTGACTTTCCCCCTGTGCTTCAGGGAGTGCGACTGGGTGACAGCATCACCGGGACCGTGCTGCCCAAGCCCAGCCATGCCCTGCGGGTGGAGGCTGGCTGCAGCGTGCCCAGCCCCTGCGACTCCAACCCCTGCCCGGCCAATAGCATCTGCAAGGACGAGTGGCAGAGCTACTCCTGTGTCTGTCAGCCAGGTAGGGCGTGCAGCACTCTGCCACCCCATTGCTCTTCTCACTTAGAGTGAGAATACGTCTCTGCCCTTCCCTTGGGCAAGTTGTGTGCCTAGAAATCCCTGCCAGTCATTCCTTAGCTTTGGTGGCGGGCAGGATCTCTCCTGAGCTCCCCAGATCGACTCCAGGGTCGATGCCCCTGACCCATCCTGAGGAAAGGTGCTTTCTTCATGTGGTGCTCTCTGTCCACACCTCAGGGTATTACGGAGGGGAGTGCGTGGATGCATGTCACCTCAACCCTTGCAAGAACAAGTCGGTGTGTCGCCGCAAGCCGGGCTCGCCCCTGGGCTACGTGTGTGAGTGTGGAGGGAACTTTTTTGGGCAGTACTGCGAGCACAGGTGAGATGTGTGGTACACAGCAGGGCTGTGGCCTCCAGTGCCTGGCTCTGCACTGCTCTCCCATTACCACCTTGCTCCTTGAAGCTGCTGGGCTGGTGGGAGAAGGCCGAGGAGATTGGGTTGGTGTAACTGCAGAGGTGTTTCTCTCCTAGGATGGACCAGCAGTGTCCGAAGGGCTGGTGGGGGAACCCCTCCTGTGGGCCGTGCAACTGCAATGTGAGCAAGGGCTTTGACCCTGACTGCAATAAAACCAATGGGCAGTGCCACTGCAAGGTGAGGGGCAGCTGTGCCCATGGGACTATGGATCACCTGCATCCCTGGAGCCCTCTTGTCCTTGATGCTGTTTCTTGTCCAGTCCTCAGGGCTGGCAGCTGCTCAGGTGCTGCTTTTCTGTTCTTTGCTCACCTCCTGTCTGTGGCCCTCCTGGTCCAGCATGGTGACAGTAGGGACAGTAGGATGCTTGCAAGTGGGGATCTCTGTAGTGAGTCCCTGATAGGTACCCCAGAGAGGAGAGCACAGCCCTTCTCAGCTCCCTCTCACATGGCTCCATCCCCATCTCCCTACAGGACTTCCACTACCGCCCCAAAGGCAGCGACACCTGCCTGCCTTGTGACTGCTACCCCGTGGGCTCCTCCTCACGCTCCTGTGACAAGGAAACGGGCCGGTGCCACTGCAGGCCCGGGGTCATTGGCCGCCAGTGCAACAGCTGTGACAGCCCCTTCGCCGAGGTGACACCCAGTGGTTGCGAGGGTGAGTGGCACAGCACTGGGACCACGGGGTTTGGTGTGAGCTGCCCGCTGTGACCTGCCCCTCGGGGTGCTTGTCTCTGCAGTGCTCTATGATGGATGTCCCAAGAGCCTGAAAGCAGGCGTGTGGTGGCCTCAGACCAAGTTTGGCTTCTCGGCTGTGGTGCTGTGTCCCAAAGGCTCCTTGGGTGAGTGAGGGGTGCTACAGGGTGGGGAGAATCTCACTGCTGTGCAGGAGTCACAGCCCCAGCAAGGTCACCCCAAGCTGTCTCAGTCCCATTTAGCTGGTCTGGAGGGCTGGGAGGTGGAAAATGAAGAGGAAAGCACCAAGCTGAGGTCGAGCAGAGGGGGCTGGCGTAGCACTGGCAGCCCCTGTAGGGTTGGTGCCATCACCCAGCCTCCATCCCCAGCTTCTCTCTGCCACCTCTCAGTTTTATCCAGGCTGGGGTCGGGGCCGACACAACAGCTGGGCACATGTAGCACCTGGTGCTGCACGGCTGGGCCCCCTCTGAGCGCTGGGCACGGCGTGCTGCTCGGTGAGTGCCTTGGGTGGAAGTCACAGCCCCGCTTGGAGAAGGCCGTCCTGGGTGACGGCAGAGGTGCAAGCAGGGTGCGTGGGACTGCAGGGCAGCACGAGCCCCAGGGGACAATACAAACCCTGTCCTTCTCCAGCCGTTCGCCCTGGGAAGAGGCAGGTTCGGCTCCTAACTGTTGTCGCTTCTCTCCCCGGTTCTCTCGCCATCCGTGCTCAGGTTTGAGGGGTGCAGGTAAGGTTGTTCCCACCTCCTTCCCCCCCCCGCCCACTCCAAGGGCTGCGTCACGTGGCTTTCCTTCCCTGCTCCCTGCCTGGCACCCTGCACACCCTTGCGCTTTTCCTGCTGCTTCTGGAGCTGCTGAGTGTCTCCCCAACGCTTTGCCTGGCCTCACCGCTCCTACACGCCGCTTCTCTGCTCCCAGCACACTAACAGCACCGAACTGGCTGCAGTTGCACGCAGTCCCTGCTACCCACTGTGCTGCAGCATGGGCTCTGGGCAGCACGGGAGGTTGCTGTGCTCTGCTTCCTGGCTGGGACACATGCTGGCTGTCCTGGCAGGCACCTGCTTGCTTAGGCTGGGAGGGGAAGGAGCTGTTGTGGGCTGGAAGAAGGGGGAGCTGCTTGGTGTGAGAGAGCGAGGGCAGAACTGATGCACAAGCTCAGCACAGTGTCCTGCTACCCAGATGGCACGAAAGGTGCAGGCACCCCAGGGCCAGATCCTGCCCAGGTCTGCAGCTGAGCTAGGCTGCAGGCATTGGCACGGTCCTGTTCTGTGCTGGAGGGAAGGCTGGCATCACAGGGGTTGCTTTGTTCTCTTTGCTCCCAGCTGCAGTGGCACTGGGCTCTGTTCTTATGCAGCTGGGGAGAGGGTGTTGGGGATGGACAGCTGGGAGCTGAGGATAGCGATGGGCACTGTGCCTTGGGGATTGCTGCAGGCTCCCTCACCCCTCCCTGGCCACGCTGCTGCCTTCTTCCCACCACGGGCCTGGGTGAGGTCCCCTGCCCTAGCACTTTCCCCAGGAGGGTCTCGGGTAGCTGGATCACCCCGCTTCTTCTGTCTGATAGCATGCTTGGTGATGCTCCTGGTGCGAGTGGTACTTCACAGCTGATCCCTTGTCACTTCTGGTGTCTCTGCTGCTGTCCAACAGTGCTGAGGCCCCAGCCAGGGATGTGTACCCAGCTCTGGCTGCTGTGCTCTCTGGGTGTGCACCACCACCCTTGTCTCCAGGGCAAGTTCATCTGCTGTTGCACTCCTGGAGCAGCATTCCCACACGGAGAAGGGCAGGGCCTCAACAGACGTTGCAGGCTGACAGCCAGGGAAAGCCTGGTGCTGCAGATGCTTCTGTAGGCTGGGATTGTATGTGCCCTAAGGACACAGACACTGCTCACCAGGAGCCAGGGGTTTCTCCAGCCAGAGCCTTACCAGCTCACTGCCCCTCGCATTGCTGTGTGATGGTGTCTGGTACAACACAGGTTGTGTGAGCCATGGTTGGAACCCAGCTCATGGCAGCAGCTCACAGAGGTGATGCAGACCAAGGGTGGAACAGCAGGAGGATGGCTCTGGGGTGCTCCAGATCCTCCCCGTTGCTCCACTGCTGCTCTTTGGGGTTAACTGGTGCAGAGAGTTCTGCTGGGGGTTGCAGTTGGGGAGCTGTGTCCTGCACCCTCTGATTTGCTCTTCTTCGTGGTTTCAGGTGCAGCTGTCAGACACTGTGATGAGGAGAAGGGCTGGCTGGAGCCAGATCTCTTCAACTGTACTTCACCTGCCTTCAAGGAGCTCTCCATGCTGGTAATCCCCCCTTGGTTCTGCAGCCCTGATGAGGCATGAGCTGTAGGAACTGGAGCTCACAACCAGTAGCTCAGCTGTCCATGGGCTCTTAGTGTAGGAGAGGGCCTTGCAGTGGGACTTGCAGCACCCCACGGCCTGGTCCTCTGGAGCTGTGTTGCCTCTAGGGAGGAACCTGCTGATGAATTAACCCTCTCCTTTCTCCTCACTGGCAGCTGGAGGGCTTGGAGAGGAATGAGACTGAGCTCAACACAATTGAGGCCAAGAAGTTGGCGCACCGCCTCCGGGCCGTGACGGACCACATGGATCACTACTTTGGCAACGATGTGCACATCACCTATCGCCTGCTGTCCCGCCTGATGGCCTTTGAAAGCCAGCAGCGTGGCTTTGGCCTGACAGCCACGCAGGATGCCCACTTCAATGAGGTCAGAGTTTCCCTTAAATCAGAGTGCCTTCTGATGCTGCCCTTCTCTGTCTGCCACCCGAGTCCGTTTAGGGACTGAGGGTATCACAAGGCTGCTTCAGGAGCTCTGGGCAGCTCAGTACTGCACAGGCATGAAACCCACAGACCACAGGAGGCCACCTGCATGGCCAAGGCTGGAGCATGAGAGGGATGAGGAAAGGCAGAGAACACTGTTTTTGCTCAGGGGGGGGGAGGGAAGGCAAAAGAGAGGTCTTAAGCCCTAACACTGGGGTGCAGAGAAGACATCTCTGCGGGACCCTTGCAGATGAACACTGAGGTGGGTGTCCATCATAAAGGAAACTACCATGCTTGTGCAGCAAACTGGGTAGAGGGCACAGCGCTGGCAGCTTGTGAGTGCTCAGGCCATGTCCCAGGGGCTCAGCCCATGCTCTGCTGTCTCTCCCACGCAGAACCTGTTGCGTGCGGGCAGCTCTGTGCTGGCACCTGAAAACCGGGAGCACTGGGCCATGCTGCCTCACAGTGAGCACGGCAGTGCCAGCCTGATGGAGCAGCTGCGGGACTACTCGGGCACTCTGGCCAGCAACATGAAACTCACCTACCTCAACCCCGTCGGCGTCGTCACCCCCAATATCAGTGAGTAGGGGCAAGCTGGCACTTGCTCCATCTCCGTGCTCTGGACGCCCCAAACACTGGAGATCTTTCCCTTCAGCTCCTGCCATTCCTTTGCCTGTGCCTGCCACCTGCAGTGTGTGCTGTCTTAGAGCTGCCTCTCCTTCCCTTGTTCCTCTGCAGTGCTGAGCATTGACCGCATGGAGAACCACTCGCACATCCGCCGGCGCTACCCTCGCTACCACAGCAGCCTCTTCCGTGGCCAGCCTGCCTGGGACCCCCACACCCACGTGGTTCTGCCACTGTCGGTGCTGAGCCCCCCAAAAGCTGAAGGTGAGCATCACTTGGGGAATGCCATGTGCCGGCCTTGCCTGTTCTTACCGTCCCCTTCTGTGCCTCAGCTGTCCCCACAGCAGCGCCCACGGTGGCTGGGGGTGAAGGGAACTACACCGTGGAGAGCTCCTCTCCAAGGCAGGCACTGCCAGAGCCTGAGCCTGCTCTCACTGTCATCATCCTCATCATGTACCGCACGCTGGGGGGGCTGCTCCCCGCACGCTACCAGGTGGATCGCCGCAGTGTCAGGTATGTCCTCCTCCTCCTCACCCTCCAGTGGTGGAAATAGACTGGCTGGACTCTGGCAGCCGCAGAATCTGTGCAGTAGCCACAGTTTGGTTCCCAGCCTGGTGGTCCTACAATGCTCTACCTGTTCCCTGCCACGGCATTGCTGTGCTCGATGTTTCTGTGATTCCTCAGTGTGGATTGGGTAGAGCTGTTCCTTCCGAAATGTCAGCACGGGGCTGTGGGACACCCCAGGGAGGGCTGCAGCCTCAGGCGTGGTGGTGATAGAGCTTTGTCTCTCTTTGCAGGCTCCCCAAGAATCCCGTGATGAACTCCCCCATTGTGAGTGTGTCTGTGTTCAGCAATCACACCTTCCTGCGGGGGCCCCTGGATACCCCTCTCGTGCTGGAATTTCACCTGCTGGAGACGGCCAACAGGAGCAAACCTCTCTGTGTCCAGTGGAACCACTCCAGCCCGTGAGTTGAACATGGCTGGGCCCAGCTCTGCCCCACAAGCTGCTGCTCTGAGCTGCTTCCCACATTGCAGCTCCTAGTCCCCAGACTCTCTTGGGCTGTGGCAGGCCAAGTGAATGGGCAGCACTAGATGTAGGAGTTTCTGCCCTCTCCTAGGGGATAAATTCCTGCTGGGAGGGTACAATAGAGTCTCAGCAAGGCTCTGGTTCTGGTATTTCAGCCGTGAGAGTGCTGTTAGAAAAGCCATGCCAACGGGCTGTCTGCAGTTCCCTCTGCATACACCACACTACCTTCTCCCCTGAATACTCTCTGCTTTTTGGTTGCCACAGGACCAACCCATCAGGCTTCTGGACAGCCAGGGACTGTGAGCTTGTGTACCGAAATGCCACGCACGTCCACTGCCAGTGCTCCCAGTTTGGCACCTTTGGGGTTCTGATGGACAGCTCACACCGGGAGGTAATGTCAGCCTGCAGGGCTGTGGGCAGTAGTGGGGGGTTGTTAACCATCAGAATATGCAGCAACAGATTGTGTGGGGCACAAACAGAGCTTGAGAGCTTCCTGTGTTTTCCCCTGACACTCTAACACTGCCTTCTGCCTTTGCTTTTCTGCTGCTGCAGCAACTAGAAGGTGACCTGGAGACGTTGGCAGTTGTCACCTATTCCTTGGTGTCTCTCTCCCTCGTTGCCCTGCTGCTGACCTTCTCCTTTCTGGCCTGCCTCAAAGGCCTCAAGTCCAACACACGTGGCATTCACTCCAACATATCAGTCACCCTCTTCTTCTCTGAGCTCCTCTTCCTCCTGGGCATCAACCGCACTGAAAACCAGGTGTGGGGGCTGCGCTATGGGGATGGAGGGAGCTGTGGCTGGGGCAGTCAGTGTTGGCATGGCGGGACCATCTCTGAATGGCTTTTGTCTCCCCAGTTTCTTTGCACTGTGATTGCCATCCTCCTCCACTGCTTCTTCCTTTCCACCTTCGCCTGGCTCTTCGTCCAGGGCCTCCACATCTACCGCATGCAGACCGAAGCCCGCAATGTCAACTTCGGGGCCATGCGTTTCTACTACGCCATCGGCTGGGGAGTGCCTGCCATCATCACCGGTACGAGCTGCTTGTCCCATGCCAAAAACACCACTTCTCAGCAGCCTCCTGAGCCCCTGGTGTGTCACCCCGGTGAGGTGTGAGGCCACAGCCAGACATTTGGGTTGTCTGTGTGGTCCTAGAAGAGGGCGTGTGCGGGTGGTGAGAGGAGCCACCTTGTCCAGCTGGAGACATGTATCACAGGCTGTTATCTTTCATTCTGGGGACAACTGATCCCTCAGTGTGTGTCTGTATGGCTCCCTCAGTAGGCATGGAGCACCTGCTAGATCTGGAGCTGTCCTCTCCCTTCTTTCCCCAGGGCTGGCTGTTGGCCTGGATCCTGAGGGCTACGGGAACCCTGACTTCTGCTGGATTTCCGTTCATGATAAGCTGGTCTGGAGTTTTGCAGGCCCCATTACTGTCGTCATTGTGGTAAAACCCTGTCCTGTTTCACCCACAGTCCTCTCCTGCCTCCCTTCTCTGCACCACAGGCACTCGCCCCTTCCCTCGCTGCCCACTGCCTGCCCCCTTCTCTGTACTCCTCCCTCTGTTAGAGCCCCTTTCTGTCCCTCCTGGCACCAGCCAAACCTGGGGGAGGCTAGGGCTTGGGTGTGAAGGGGCAAGGAGGGGAACTTCACATGGGCCTGGTGGACCTGGAATCTGGTCATGCTTTGCACTGGGGATATCAGGTCAGAGCCAGCCCTTGGCACAGCTTCTAATCAGTGCCAACGCTTTCAGATGAATGGGGTGATGTTCCTGCTTGTGGCCAAGATGTCCTGTTCCCCAGGCCAAAAGGAGACCAAGAAGAAATCGGTTCTGTGAGTATTAGTGGCCAAATTCCCAGCAGAGCTCCCGTGGCTCATGTTTATCAGCATTTTCAGTGATCATTCCTCCCCCTTCCGCCATTGCGAGGTGCCACTCAGTGCATCAGTGTCAGCCGTGCAGCTGCTCTCCTCTTCCACCTGGTGGCTGTGTTAACCATTCCTAAGTTTCCCTCTCTCCGTTCTGCCCTGCCAGCCTGTTCCTCTTCCCCACCTGCCCTCACAGCCACCTCTCACGTCTACTCACACTGGCTCTCAGCACCTGCTTCCGCTTCTCCTAAGTGCTCCTTCTGAAACCTTTCCCTGCTCACCCTCCTCACGGAGCTCAGCTCCTCTCTGTGGCTCCAGACGATCCGTGTCGTTTGGGCCCCGTGTGCTCCAGAAGGGAAGAAGGGCCTGCAGTCAGGAGGGAGCAGCAGTGCCCTGCTGAGATGTGCCTGCAGCACTGCAGTGGGGCAGAATGGAGGGCTGGGAAGGAGGAGACCTTCCCCTCTGGATCTCTGCTTGCAAGCACTAAACTGTAGATTAACCACATGTGCTAACCTCTGGGTGTGTGTGTGCCTGTCTCTCTCTCTCCCTCCAGCATGACGTTACGGAGCTCCTTTGTTCTGCTTCTAGTTATTAGCGCTACCTGGCTCTTTGGCCTCTTGGCTGTCAACAACAGTGTCCTGGCTTTCCACTACCTCTACACTGTCCTCTGCAGCCTCCAGGTAATTGCCCAGCCTCCACCAGGGCAGGCTCGTGGGGCAGAGGTGCTTTCTGTGTCCCCATAAGTGGCCTGAGGGCTGCGGAGGGGATTTGCAGAGACTATGAGCACCGTCCACAGGGGTGCAGGGGATGCGGAGCACCCAGGTACTGACCCTGCTGGCTGCTCCAGGCCCTGTGTGCTGCTGCTGGGGAGGTTGGCACCTGGCTTTCCCAAGGCTCCTTGCTCAGGATACCCACGTGGGGCTGGTGGTGCTGCAGGGGACCCTGACAGCCACTCCTTGGGCACTGCCTGCCTCAGGGGACACCTTGTCCCTTCCTTCCTGTCCTATGACCACTGGCCCAGGGGTTTGTGCTGTTAGCTCTCGGCCACCATCCCTTTCTGTCCCTGCTGGATGGAGTGCCAGCCTGCTGTGAGGGGCTCTCCCCACAGCTGTTGTGCTCACAGCTTCTCTTCCCAAAGGGCCTGGCTGTGCTGGTCCTGTTCTGTGTGCTGAATGAGGAGGTGCAGGAGGCCTGGAAGCTGGCCTGCCTTGGCAAGAAGGCGCAGAGCGAGGAGGTTGCTCGGAGCGCACAGGTAGGTGGGCACCCGGGGAGCTGGGGACTGGCTGCTTGCTGGGAGGTGAAGGAATGTCCCTTCTTTACCGAGGTGTGGGAGGGAAGGTCCTCTCCTGGACTGCACCTCCTTAAGAGTCCATGCCTCTTTCTCTGCTTCACAAGGGCCCCAGTACCTACAACAACACAGCTCTGTTTGAGGAGAGCGGGCTCATCCGCATCACCCTGGGGGCCTCCACCATCTCATCAGTGAGCAGCGTGCGCTCTGCCCGCACGCACTCCAGCCAGCGGGGTTACCTCAGGTAGGCAGTGATGCAGGGTGCTGGGAGCGCCCAGGCAGAGCCGAGGGCTCGTGCTGGTCCCACAGCTCAGACCCTGTGTCTTTCAGAGACAACATGACAGCACGTCAGGGCTCAGCCCTGGATCACAGCCTGCTGGGTCACGCTGGCCCCACGGACATCGACGTGGCTATGTTCCACCGTGATGCTGGGGGAGGTAAGCACCTGGGTTTGGGTCGAACCCAAGGTATCCCAAATTAGCTGTGGCTTAAATCGTTCCTTGTGTAGGCTGTGACTGCATGGCTGTATCCTCCCACTAGCGTTTGGCTGTGACTCCCAAATAGGCTGCAAATAAGAGTCAGCAGCTGTGTCACTTAGCACAGCCTCCTCCTGGACAGATGGGAAAGGGCACAACTAGTCTGCAGGGAGCTAAAAACCAAGGAGGCGAGAACTATCCTCCCTGTTGGCACTGAAAAACCTCACCCACTCTCTTTCCAAATGTCACCCCGACGCACACCATGTCTGTGCAGACCAGGACTCGGACTCAGACAGCGACCTGTCTCTGGACGAGGAGCGCAGCCTCTCCATCCCATCGTCAGAGAGCGAGGAGAACGTGCGCCTGCGGGGCCGCTTCCCGCGCCAGTTCAAGCGTGCAGCACACAGCGAGCGGCTCCTCACCGACCCCACCAACACGGCTCCCAAAGGCAAGTGCTGTGGGCTGTGCAGGGGTCTGCTGTACCCTGGGATACGGCGTGGGGCCGGGCTGGGCCTTGTTACCCCTCACAGAAGAATTGTCTCCCTCTTCCCGGGCGGTGTGTCCTTCACCAGACGTGGATGGCAACGACCTCATGTCGTACTGGCCGGCTTTGGGCGAGTGTGAGGTTCACCCCTGCTCCCTGCAGAAGTGGGGCTCTGAGCGGAAACTGGGCTTTGACATCAACAAGGACGCGGCCAACAACAATCAGCCGGACCTGGCCCTGACCAGCGGGGATGAGAACTCCCTCAGCCAGACCCAACGGCAGAGGAAAGGTGAGAGGCTGAGGGCAGCCTGGCCTGTCCCTGCTGGATGTGGACAGCATCGCATCTATTTTGTCGTGTCCTGGGGGAGGTACGGTTTACCTCCCACGGCTCTCATGCTGTGTGCGCTGCTCTGCAAAGATGAGACTTCTCTTTCTGTCTGATGCAGGGATTTTGAAGAACCGCCTCCAGTACCCTCCAGCTCTGCAGGGCTTGCCGGCTGTCGGCAGGATGACCAACGAGCTGTCCTGGTACAAGACCTCCACGCTGGGTCACAGGGCCGTCCCCGCTGCCTCCTATGGCAGGATCTACTCCGGGGCAGGCAGCCTGTCGCAGCCAGCCAGCCGCTACTCGTCTCGGGAACAGCTCGACTTGCTCATGAGGAGACAGATGTCCCGGGAGCAGCTGAGCAGGAACAACTCGGGAGAGTGTTTGGAAACGGTGCCCAGCCGGCACGGGTCTAGGGAGGAGCTGGACACTATCCCCAGCAGGCACGGGTCTACTGAACACCTAGAAAATCTCCCCAGCAGACACAGGTCGAGGGAAACCTTGGATCTCCTTGCCCCTAGGCCCAGTCAAAGAGATCATGGGAACACGCTGCCCCGGAGGCAGGGCTCCAGAGACCACCTTGAAACTTTACCCTGCAGATTTGGGTCAAGAGAGCAGCTAGACTGCGGGCTGGTAAGAGAGGTCTCAAGAGAGTGGCTAAATACATTGCCCAGTAGGCAAGGGTCCAGAGACCGTATAGACAGATTGCCAAGTCGAGATACTTCTCGAGAACAATTGGATTTGCTTTCTAGAAGACAACCTTCAAGGGACCAGCTATCATCATCTAGACAAACTTCAAGAGAGCAGCTGGACTTTCTCTCCAGAAAATCTAATTCCAGAGAGCCTCTGGGTACAGTGCCGAGCAGGCAGCCCTCACAGGAGAATCTGGGGAGTCTCTCCAGGAGACAGCTCTCTAGGGAAAGCCTGGAACCACTCTCTAGGAGGCAGCCTTCTAGAGAGAACCTGGAGGCCATCCCCAGCCGACATCCTTCCACTGAACAGTTAGATATCCTATCTTCCATCCTTGCTTCTTTTAACACCTCCGTCCTGTCCTCGGTGCAATCTTCCGGCACGCCTTCGGGCCCCCAGACCACCACCAACCCTTCTGCCATGCAGACCTCGACACCCTCTGCAGTGTGCCCCTCGACGCCTCACTCCAGCACCTCTCATAGCATTTCGGAGCTGTCACCAGACTCAGAGTAAGTGCATCCCTTCCTTGGCCAGGTCTTCGGCGTTGTCCGTCTGCTTGGCTTCTTCTCGCAGGGGTTCAGCTTGGAGGGGAGGGCCACGTACCCCACTGGCACTGCTGCCATCCATCCTTGTTCTGTTCCCTCTTTCCCCTTCCCTGAGCTCAGCTGGACACAGTAGCACAGGTTTCAATCCCCATCTGGTGTAGCCAGGAGGCAGCAGGGGAGTGCGGCTGGAGCCCAGGGGAGGTGCCGTGTCTTAATGCTGCTTTTCTTTTCTCCGAGAAGAATAATGAGAAACGAGGGCCATTCCTGAGAGGCTGAAGACATCCAGAAGAGAGAGAGAAGAGGCAGGGCCATTCGCCTAGCCAGACACTGCCAGCTGAGGTTTGGCATCCCCAGGGGCCGGGGCAGAACTGATGGTGGTCAGAGGCCCAAAAAACAACTCTGCCTTTCCTGCCCTCTGGGCTGAGGGGCCGGCACCCAACCACCCACCTCCAGAGCCTCCGGGCTCTCTGCTGCTCTGCTCCCTTTGCCTGCCTCGTGTGAGAGGTATAGCAGGAGGCTGCTCAGGGAAGAGTCGCATTGAGACCCCTGGGGCTGAACTCTTCCTTTGCAACCCGTTTCTACGTGGGATGGGTGTGTGTGTGTGTGCGTGTGCGTGGAGCAGGTGCAGGGGGACAGAAATGGAGCCCAGGACGTGGAGGTGGAGGAGGGTTTTCTACCTTTTTGTATCTTTGTAATCAGAGAGAAGAGAAATTTCTATGGTTATTTTTGCGGATGGTCTGTTCCCAGGACCTGGGGTGTCTGTCTGCCAGCAGCCCGTCTTTGGCTTCCCTGGGGTGCCAGGGGCTACAGGACTAGATGGATGGTGCTAAGCAGACCTCGTGGCTTTGCCAGCTTCACTCAGTCCCTTCCCTGAGGCAGGCAGTGAGTGCCCAGCCAATTCTGCTGCTCCTCACCCTGCAGCTCCTCACATGTCTCAGCAGGGTCCTCCTGCTGTCCTGTGTCCCTCGGTGCCCTGCAGCTGTGCTGGCCCCACAGCCCAGCCTCCCTCAGCCCTCTCTGGTCTGGGGCTGCCCATCTGTGAGCTGGGGCAAGCCCAAGGGCTTCAGTCACAGAGCTCGGTGGCCCTGGCCCTCTTTGGGGTGACTCAGCCGTAGGCCGGGCTGTTCTGGTGCCCAGAAGCCAATGAGCATCTGCAGGAACAAGACGTCTCTGGTCTTTTGGTTTGGCATTGCCTGCAGTTTCTGACTGGTTCCCTGCACTGCCAGCAAAGAACCCCTGCTCTGAGCAGCCTGGATTTCCGGAGACAGAGACAAATGGCACTTTGCCCTTTGGAAATTCAGGCTGCTCTGCATGTTTCTCTGCTAAGCCAGGGCCCCCACCGTCTCCTCACCAGCTGGCTCTCCTCTGTGCCTACCCTCAGAGCGGGGCCCCTGGCTCGGGGGGCTGACACGTTCCCCTTGGCCCACCCCGAGAGGCCATGCCCCTGCTCAGCTGTCCCTGGGTGCCACCAGGGCCGTGGTGCTCACTGCCTTACTGCCACCCCACCGCCATGCCTCGCAGCCCGGGATGTTTACACGGGAGGATTTGTGCTGCCATCCTCCAGGGCTCTGCCCGGGCAGGCCAAGGTCTCGGGTTGGGGAAGGCCTTGATCCTGCTCCCGGCATGGAGCTGAGCAGCTCTGCAGGCCCATCTCCCTGCTGACATGTTTACACGCCCTACGGGACCACTCGTTTACACGTTTCTCTCCAGCTTGGGCAAGGGGACCGCAGCCTGCTAGTGCCAAATGGAGAGCAAGAGACAAGTGCCAAAAAATAAGTCAGACACGGTGGAGCTGATGGCGTGGGGGTGGCTGTGCCCGTGGTGCAGGGCCAAGCAGGGCTGCAGCTCGGTCACCATGCGGTGCTGTTGCGTGGGCTCTGGGAGCACCCTCCTTGGGTTTGGGTTTGTTCCTTTGGGGATTTGGTTTTGGTTGTTGTTTCGGGTCTTTTATGTTCTGTCTCCGTATCCCAATCCTGTGGGTGGGGAGATACCCACGCTCTCTCCCTGGCTGTGTAGAAGTGTATCATGGAAGCACCAGATTTGGAAATAAAAGTCTATAAAATGGCACTGGGCTCTGTTTTGTCTCCTCGCACTCATGACGTGGTGGGAGCTCACCACCAGCCCTTGGGCTGGGAGAGGTCTCCAATCCCAGGTGGGGGGCTTCAGGGCAGCTCACCCCCAAAATGGAGTCAGCTGCTGCAGTGCCCTGGGCTCTGGGCTTTAGGGGAATGGCAGTGGCCAGCACTCATGTCCAGCAGCCTGGGTGAGGCCCCAGGGAAGGAGGGCAGGCACCGAGCATGATCCTGTTTCTTCCGTCCCTCCCGAACAAAGGGCAGTATTGACCCACAGCACTCAGAGCAAGGGTTGCTATCAACCAGCACTGTCACTCCCCTGCGTCCTCTTTATTGGGGGCTGAGCCTGAACCCTGGGTGCTGCCATCGTTCCCAGGGGAATGTGACTGGACCTGGGGACACTTGGGTGGCAGGGCTGTGATCAAGTGGCCCAGTGGCTGTGGGCTGGGTGTGCCAGTGTCAGGCAGGGGCCAGCAGCTGGAGTAAAGGAAGAGTGATAAGCAGGCAGTAAATAGTATCTGGTGCTATCAGTTGCTACTAGATGAGCACTGTGATGGCCCCCTATTTAGCACCAGGTGAGCAGATAATCAGTGCAGAGACAGTAGGTGAGCAGGCACTGAGAGCTACTGTGGGGGGTACTGCAGAGATTAAGGGGGTGCATCTGGTGCTGTTGCTGAAAGCAAGATGAGCAGCAAGTGTGCAATGGCCACATGACTGGGTCGTGCTGATGTGGGATTGCCACGGGCTGATTCCCTGCCTATGGAATGGGGTGGGAACGGGATGCTTTGACCCTGGAGACTGTGGTCCTGTCCCACTACAAAGAGCCACTGGGACTCCCCAGCACCTGCTGTGCCCTGCCTCCCGGCTTCACATCACATAGAGTGGGGACCAGCTAGCCCAGCCCATGGCTGGCTGCACTTCCACTGCCATGTCACTGGGCATCCGGGTCAGGCACAGCCTGGAAACACTCCAGAAATAACGGCAATAGAAGATAGTGTTGGAGCGCAGGAAGGTGTGAAAGAGTTCGATGGTGCCCGACGGGGAACTTTGGAACAAGATAACGGCCAGGTCTATGCACGCTGGGGAAAAGTGGTGCAGTCCACAGGGCACAGCACACCCATTTCCAGCAGGTAAGCAGGGGCTGCAGTGCATAGAAAACACTCAGGGTGCCCTGGTCAGGAGCAGCAGGCATCCCTGTGCCAGGTCATGGTTCTTGCTCTGGGACCTGGTGGGGCTACAGGGGTGCCCCCAGGAGTCCCGGTGTCCGAGGGGTGCTGGCTTCCCAGGAACCTGGCAGCTCCTTGGCAGGGTGGGAGGGAGGGCAGAAGGGAGGGAGCGGTGTCTCAAAGATCACAGGCAGCTATTAATAGGAGGGAGCAGAGTGTGCACCCGACTGGCGGCACCCAACCGGTGTGGGAACAGCAGGTAAGGGGACTGGGGGAGATGCAGGGGCTTGAGCTTCTCTGGGCATCCCATGAGCAACTCATGCATCTGGCTGCAAGAGGGCGGGCATCCTAGAAATGGAGGCACCTTGGCACAAGCAGGGCAGTGATGTCAGCCTGTACAGACACCTCTGTCCGGCTGTGCAGATGAAACTATCCCTGCCCCATACCTCTGTGCCCTGGGCTCAGTCCTTGCTCTGCAGTGCAGGGGGCTGGGACACTGGCGAGCCTGTGACACTTATCAAGGCTTGAAATTCCTGCTCCCCTCATGTGTAAAGGGACAAAGTCTGCAGAAAAGGCTACGGGGCTGGCTGGGGCTTTGCTCTGCAGCAGTGCTGGCCTGCTGCCCTGCATGTGCTGCGGTATGTATAGGGTGCTGGGCTGGATGGAGGAGAAAGGTGTTCGGCACCAAGGCCGTCCTACAGAGGCAGATGGGTTGGACTCAGCGAAATCTGGTGCTGCCTTCGAGGCACCGCTTGCTGTGGCCTTGGCACCCTCCCTGCCCCTTGCCCAGCTCCCTGGGTGTGGCTGAGCCATCTCTCCTCTGCCTGCAGTGCAGCAGAGCCGGGGGGCATGGCGGCGGAGATGGTGCTGAGCCGCCGGCCCGGGCAGCCCCGCAGCGAGGTGCTGAGCGAGGCTGATCTGGAGGAGCTGGCACAGAGGAAACCGCCCAGCAAGACCTCAGCACGCGACTGTCTCCGGAAAGCAAGGTAGGGCTGGGGGTGTAGAGCTGCATCTCTGGGTTCCTCCGCTGCCCCGCAGCCCCGCTGCCCCTGTGTTCAGTCCTGGCTCCCGCCCCTTCTCTGGCAGATGCTCGGCCTCCACCGCCAAGTCCCTGCTCTTCCGCTTCTTACCTGTCCTGCGCTGGCTGCCCCGCTACCCAGTGAAGGACTGGCTGCTCGGGGACATTGCCTCAGGCTTCAGCGTGGGCATCATGCACCTGCCCCAGGGTGAGCAACGTGTCCCCATGCTGTGCCCTGCATGGGGTTCCCAACGGGTGAGGGCCGGGGCTCATCCATCCCTAACATTTCTCCCTGCTCTGCTGTGCCCAGGACTCGCCTATGCACTGCTCGCTGGGCTGCCACCTGTCACCGGCCTCTACTCCTCCTTCTATCCCGTCTTCCTCTACTTCTTCTTCGGGACGTCCAGGCACAACTCCGTGGGTGAGCAGAGGGACTGTGTGCTGCCATGGGAATGGAGGGGAGGGAGAGAGAGTGAGAGGGGTGAGCCTTCATCTATGGCACAGTGTCACTCATGAGAGAGTGGGTGGAGGGGCCTTCCTTCTGCCTTCATTTTGCTCCACCAAGAAGGCAGCTGGACCAAACCAGAGCCAAAGTGCCAAGTGGCCAGGTGCCTGCTTTCTCAGAGAGGTCCCGAGCGCTGAGCTTGGATTCCCATCCTGCACATCCCCAGGTCCCTTCGCTGTCATATCTGTCATGATTGGCAGCGTGACGGACTCCTTGGTGCCCAGCGAGGACTTTCTGGAGTTTGTCAATGGCACCAATGATACGGTTGTCAATGAGGCACAGCGGGACGCTGCCAGGGTAGAGCTGGTGGCCACCATCACAGTCCTGACAGGCATCTTCCAGGTAAGGGCCCAGCAGGGACTTGGGGCTGTGGTGTCCCCATGCCCACAAGCTGTGGGACCTCTTCCTGTCACCTTTCCTTCCAGGTGGCCTTGGGCCTCTTGCAGTTTGGCTTTGTGGTGACCTACCTGTCAGACCCGCTGGTGCGCGGCTACACTACTGCCGCCTCCGTGCACGTCCTCATCTCCCAGCTCAAGAATGTCTTTGGGGTCTCCCTAGGCGAGCACTCAGGGCCACTGTCATTGTTCGTGGTGAGTGAGGGGCTCATTGCCACCCTGGAATTCCCAGGTGTGGCACCTATGGGTTACATGGAGTCTCCCTAGAAGAGCCACCAGCTTTCTCTCCTGAACCCTTCTCTCCTGCATCTTCCAGACCTTCATTGAGATCTGCAAGAAGCTGCCAGAGACCAACGTGGGCACCTTGATTACAGCCATAATTGCCATGGTGGCCATCTTCATTGTGAAGGAGCTCAACCACAAGTTCTCTGCCAAGCTCCCCATGCCCATCCCCATTGAGCTCATCACGGTACCCAGAGCTGCCCCAGCTCCCCTGGGGGGCACAGCCATGGTCCGGGACAGGTGCCATCACCCACAGATGGCCCTGTGCCCTGCAGGGTGATGGGGGGTGGGACAGCGCACCTGGGCAAAGGTGGCTCCATGCATCCCCTTGTCCTCCTGCATGAGTGCGCTCCTGCAGGAAGGCCCAGTCTCACCCAGCTATCCCCACAGATCATCATCTCCACCGGCATATCCTACGGTGTCAACCTGAACTCCAAGTTTGGCATCTCCGTGGTGGGAGACATCCCCAGCGGGTGAGTGGGGCTGGGTGGCAAGGGCGGCTGTGCTGGGGCACCACGCTGCCCACGAGGCCTCCTCCTGAGCTCCATCTCCTTGCCTTGGACATAGGTTGAAGCCGCCTGTGGTCCCTAATGCCAGCTACTTTGGGCAGGTGGTGGGCAACGCCTTTGCCATTGCTGTGGTGGGTTATGCTATCTGCATCTCCCTGGGTAAGATTTTTGCCCTGAAGCACGGCTACAAAGTGGACAGCAATCAGGTGATGCTCTGACACGTGCAGCCCCTTCCTCTGTAGTGTTTCACATCTCCCAGCCCCAGGATGCCTGGTGCTGCCTGACCACTTCTCTGTCCTCGCAGGAGCTGATCGCCCTGGGCCTCTCCAACTTCCTGGGGGGCTTCTTCCAGTGTTTCGCCATCAGCTGCTCTATGTCACGGAGCCTGGTGCAGGAAAGCACAGGGGGAAACAGCCAGGTGGGTGCAGGTGGTTCTGACTGCCTCTGCTCTCTAAAATCCCTCCCAGCATCCCCGTGCTGAGGTGTCGACATGGGGAGCCATAAGCAGGGCCAAGGAGAACATCTGGGTTCACGCTGACCTCCATCTCTCCCCTCAGGTGGCTGGTGTCATCTCATCCCTGGTCATCCTGGTAACCATCCTGAAGATAGGAGAGTTATTCCATGACCTGCCCAAGGTGCAGCCAGTCCCACAGCCTCCACGTCACATCCCACTCTTGTCCCTCCAGTATCAAGGCAGCATGGGTTGGGGATGTGTCTGGATTTGGGGGAACCAGGGTGGGAACTGACTGGAGGCAGTCCTGGATGTGGAGCACAGGCAAGTGCCCCCCAGACACGCCCTTGGCACCTTCACGGATGCAGACTTCTCTTGTAGGCCATCTTGTCTGCCATCATCATCATCAATCTCAAGGGCATGTTCAAGCAGTTCACAGACCTCCGCACGCTCTGGAAGTCCAACCGCGTGGACCTGGTAGGGCACCGACTGGCCCCGAGGGAGTTCCCCAACCCTCCCCAGGGCTTCTGGTGCCATGGGGAGGCCGTGCCGCAGCTGACTGTGCCCTCTCTAGATGGTGTGGGTGGTGACGTTCATAGCCACCCTCTTGCTGAACCTGGACATTGGCCTGGGAGCCTCAGTGGCCTTTGCGTTGCTCACTGTCATCTTCCAGACTCAGCTGTGAGTACCCTCAGGCTGGGCACAAGGGAGACGTGGGCCTTGGGGACAGCAGGGACATTTGTACTAACTCCCAGGGCTGGCACTAGGATGTTCCTGGTGTGGGGCCACTGAGGAGTTAAGTGTTGGGGACCTGGTACTGTTTCCCAAGGGCAAAGGATGTTCACAGGAACAGCCTGCTGCTCTGCTCCCCACAGCCCCCACTATTCCATCCTGGGGCGTGTCACCAACACTGATGTCTACAAGGATGTGGCTGAATATGAGAAGGTAAAGGCACTGAGGTGCTGGCACGGTGGGAGAAGAGGCACCCACGGGAGCCAGGAGCAGTCAGGAGCACCCCAAGGGCATTTAAAGGGAGAGGCACATCTCTGTCCCCAGGGTGGCATACCCTTTACGTCCATCCCCAGGCACAGGAAGTCCCTGGAATAAAGATCTTCCGCTCCTCTTCCACCATCTATTTTGCCAATGTGGAGATGTACTCTGATGCACTGAAGAAGAAGGTAGGAAAATCTGCCAGCTCCCCGAGCACAGCAGGCAGGGCACAACATGCAGGTCCCTGTGGCCTGCTGGGGGGGGGGACGTGGTCCTGGCATTCATATACTTTCACGGCACCACTGAGCCCCCTGGGCTCTGCCCCTCTTGCTGACACCACGACCATGGGGCTGCATGGTTTTGCAGAGCGGCATCAACGTGGATCGCCTCATTGAGAAGAAGAAGAAGGCACTCAAGAAACTGAAGAAACAGCAGAAGAAAGCAGAGAAGGAGAAGGCAAAGAGGAAAAAGGTGCTGCCCAGCACACCCATCTGGTGCTGTCCCATACCACTTCCCTGTCTGGCCCTAGCCTCCTTCCCATACTAGGCAGTCCATGGGGCCACCAGTATGACCCATGGCCACCAGACAGGGAGAGGCGCTGGTGCAGATCTGGCTTACCAGCATCACTTTTAACATCAGGGGAGGAGGCTACAGTCATCAATGATTAAGTGGGGGAGTTGCTGAATCGTTCATAGTCTGTGGCAAGTTAATCATCAAAATGAAGTGTGAGAGCAAAGGCTGACTGGGAATAGCAGGCTAATGAGACCAGTCCCAGTCACTGGGGAGGGCACACAAGGTGACCCGGAAAGAACACAGAACTGGGGCCTGGGCGTGAGCAATGTGCCCGGCCCTAACACATCCACCATCATAGCACAGCCAAAGCCCCTACAGATCCCACTGTGCCATAGGGCAGGACAAATCAAGGGTCCTGGGGGGACTCTGCCCTGCTGAGTGCCACCAGCACCCACAAGGTGAAACTGAGTCTTCCTACAGGACACAGAGGCTGAGTGCAATGGGCCAGGCATTGCGGTGATTGAACTGAGAGGGGAGGAGGGCAGCACACCTGCTGAACCCACCCTGCGCTCCCTGGGGCTGCCCCAGCCTGACTTCCATGCTGTCATCCTGGACTTCAGCCCCGTCAACTTTGTGGACACAGTCTCCATCAAAATCCTGAAGAACGTAAGGGATCAGTGCTGGTGCAGGTGCAGCCAGATGGTAACTGCTCATCCCTTTTCCCTGACATGTTTTTTTTACCATTTGCAGATCTTCAGGGATTTCCATGAAATAGAAGTGGATGTCTTTGTTGCCAGCTGCCCGGGTGAGGAGAAACCACTGAGTTATCAGCCACTGCAGGGAACAGCCACCCTGTGGGACACAGCTGCTGACCACGGGGCTTCTGCACCCTCTGCAGTGTCCCCTACCCCAGGCTTTCCCCAGAGGAAAGCAGCTGCACAGCACGTTGCTTTGGGGTCCCAGTGTGAGCTCTGTGATATTGGCTCTCCAGCGACATCCCTGGCAACCTTTGGAGCACAGGGGTGTGGGAGGCTTGTTTGGGTGGAGGCCAGGTGCCGCAGCTTCACGTGCTTCCCTCTGCAGAATCCGTTCTTGCCCAGCTGGAGCGGGGCAACTTCTTCAGCTCAACCATCACCAAGCACCACTTCTTCCCCTCGGTGAACGACGCCGTGCTTCACATCAAGGGAGAAACACACCCAGCCCCGGTGAGCACCCAGCGTCACCATCTCCAGTGCCACCGCACAACGGGACGGCCGAGCCGACCTTCCTCTCTGTCCCTTAGGCAAACATCAGCACCAAAATGTAGCCCTGCAGAAGAGACGACTCCCAAGGAGCAGTGCCGTGCCGCCAGGACAGCTTCACCACCTCCCTGCCCGGGGCCTGGGGCCTCTGTGGGACGGCGTGGGGTGCCTGGATCCAGCCTGCCCCACGCGTGGGGAGGAGAGAGGCTCTGCTGCCGGCAGCAGGTTGTCAGCATGGCGAGGGCCTGGCGGGCAGTGCGGCTCCATCACAGCGCGTCTTCCTCAATAAAGGCGTCCTCACCACTAGGCCTCATCTGTGCAAATGGCGGCGCCGCCGGGCCGGCTGCGGCCTGACGCTCCCTGCGGGCGGCCCCAGGCTCACCGCAACCACCGCCTTTGCCGTCGTCTAGACGTACACCGGGCACGGGCACAAGCCCGGGGCCCCGTCCCTGTCGCGGTGACCCCGACCGTGTCCCGGTGGCCGCGCCCCCACTCCGCACCCTTTCTGTCATGCGCCCTCCCGCCGCGAGGGGGCGCCCCACGGAGGCGAAGCGCTACGTCCCCGTGCGCATGCGCGTCCCCGCGCAGAACGCGACGTAGCGTTTTGCGCATGCGCTTCCCCCCCTTCCTTCTTCCTCCTGTTCCGCGCAGGCGCGCTGCGGCCCGCTCGGTCGCTGTAGGGAGAAGATGGCGGCGTCCTCTGTGTGCCGGGCGGCCGGGCGGGCCTTGCTGCGGGGCCCGCGCCCCTGTGTGAGTCGCTGTGGCGACGGTGGGGCAGCGGAGGGACGGCTGGGAAGGACGGCGGGGTGGGCTGGCCGCTCGGCTGCGCTGCGCGGCGAAGCGGTGGCACGCAGCCCGTGTTTCGGCCCGGAAGGTCATGGGGATGGGTAGGCCGCGAGAGGCGGGTGGGCGCTGGGAGCTGAGAGCCTTTCTTTCAGGCGGCCCTGCTGCCTCTGACGAGGAACCGCGGTGCTGCCACCTACGCGCAGACGCTCCAGAACATCCCTGAGACGAACGTCACCACGCTGGACAACGGGCTGCGGGTGGCCTCGGAGGAGTCCAGCCAGCCCACGTGCACGGTAAGCCTCATGGAGACTGAGAATTCAACGTAACCAGCTTTGCCCGCACTGTTAGAGACTTCCCAAAGTGACCAACCTGGCTGTGAACTGGAGTTTGATGAAAAGCAACCCAATTCTGTGTTATTCAGTTAAATTGTAGTAATAGAGGGCTGAGCCTGGCTTTGTGCAAGTCTGGCTGAGCTGGTTTCCTGAGGTCTGTAGGTTTTGTGTAGACGTAAGCAGTAACTGACCAAAAGTAGTTTCATCTTTGGTAAACTTTGGCTTTTGTGAAAGTGCCGCATTAAATGCTTGAATGCGTACTGGAAATAGTTGCTAGTGCTCATTCCTATTCTGGAGCTACTATTGAGGAGCTCTTATTTTCCCTTCTGTTACGTTTCTGGCACGAGTCTTGAACATACTGTGTGCTGGCTTATTTTCTAATACGTGTGCTTGCTATCTTTGCTGCTAGGTGGGTGTGTGGATTGGGGCGGGGAGCCGCTATGAGAATGAGAAGAACAATGGGGCTGGTTATTTCGTGGAACATCTGGCGTTTAAGGTAAGACCAGGTCTGGCTTAAGGCAGTGTGGAGACAGTGTGCTAGACATTCACTGACATGTTAGTTCTTGCTTTGGAGGGTGTAGGTATAAATCAAAATCAGCTCGTCTGAATCTCAGAGGCTTTGCACATAGCGTGAAAAGTAATGTTAAAAGGCACCTAGTCTCTCTGTGTTCTTTGTTTGAATGTGAGGCAGCTTGCATCTGTGAATGAAGACAGCTGTTATTTACTAGTTGGTATTTCTCCTCTTAAAGGAAAAAAATTATGCGTAAGAAGTTGGACTGAGTCTCTGACGCTGTGATTCCTTACTATCCCAGCTTACTGTAACACGCTTATAAAACTGTGATGAAGCATGTTTCCTCAGGGCAGCAGACAGAGCTGAATGCAGCACTTCCTTATAACCGTTTGGTTTTGGATTTGTTAGTGGATCAGTGAAATGTGGAGACTGCATCTCTTGTTTTGCTCTTACTGTGTATGCTGAACAGGCCTGGGACAAAAGGCATCTAAGCCTGGGTCTTGTTAAATGCAGCCCATGTCAGTACAGGCAGCTGCAGTATCTTGTTTTACTCCTGAAGGATGAGCTCTATTTCGGAAGTGATTTTCTGCTCCTGTTATGACATCTTCAGAATGTTGCTAAGTGAGTGACTAGAAACCTGCTTCCTATTTTTAGTGTTGGTTTGTGCTTGTTTACTTACACTGTTGTGATCTTCAGCCACTGCTGTATTTTAGCTTAGGTCTTCCCCTTCCCTTTGGGTTTCATTTGACATTTCAAAATACATTTCAGTCGTTTTCTAGCTGGAGTAAATAAGCCAAGTGCTAAATACTTTGCTTTCTGCACTAGCTCTTGAGTTTTTATGAACCAAGTGACAGGTTTTATTGCATTAGATCTTTATTGTTCTTTTTACTGTTTTATTTCAGCCCTGTGGGAAATCTGTTCATTACCTAACCGTGTGTTTCTGCGTGCTTGTAGGGCACAAAGAAGCGTCCTTGTGCTGTCTTCGAGAAGGAATTGGAGAGTATGGGTGCTCACCTGAATGGGTACACCTCACGTGAGCAGTCTGCCTATTACATAAAAGCCTTGTCCAAGGACATGCCGAAAGGTAGGATGGCCAGTGGTGAAAAAAAGCAGGTGTTTCTCCCCCGCCAGTATACTTTCTAGCAGTTGAGCAGGGAATGAGACTGTTGCTGAGCTGAAGATTTCATTTGACAGTAGAAGAAAGCACTATCAAGAAACGGTGCTTCAAGGCTGCAGGCTCGCTTGCACCTAAAAGCAATTTTTGTACCTAAAGCAGCTTTGCAAAGCTCTTTTTTTTTTTTTTTTTCAGGCTGTGCTATATTGCCAGAAGGCAGGGGTTAGGGGTTCAGTAGTGTGTCATTGCTTTATGGAGCTAAGAAAATGAGGTCAGCAGCAGCGACTTGTGTCAGAAGTGCTTAGGACCACTCTTGTGGATGTAGCTTATGCTCTGTGCTACCTAGCATGTGCAGGCTCCTGTTTGGGTCAGTTGCATCCAGAGGAGGTGGTTTGAATCAGAGCTATTGTATCATACTGTAGATGTGGACCATGCTGTAGACGTTGCAGGCTCTCCACAGGAATTCAGCTTGTTTCTGCAACAGTACCTTGCTTCTGGCATGCATCACCTTCTGTGTTTGTTGCCTTCTGCCAACTTTCTGCTGGCAGTGGGGAGCTATCACAGATGCTTGGCAAGCTAATTTAGAGATTTCTTCATACTACAACTGTGTTATTTGTCCCTCTCTGAAGCTGTGGGAACGGGTACGTTGTTGGAATGTGGAATGGTTGTGTTGTGCCACCACCCCAGCACAGTTTTATTTCCCCTCTTGCTGTGTCTCTGCTGCCTTGTCTGTCTTTTCTCCTTTCAGCAGTGCTGGGTAGCAGTCAGGCAGCACGATTGCTAACGTAGCAAATATGTTGCAGTGGTAGAGCTCCTGGCTGACATTGTGCAGAACTGTGCACTGGAGGAGTCTCAGATCGAGAAGGAGCGTGGTGTCATCCTTCAGGAGCTGAAGGAGATGGACAGTGACTTGACAAACGTTACCTTTGATTACCTTCATGCCACTGCTTTCCAGGGCACCGCGCTGGCCCGCACCGTTGAGGGGACCACGGAGAACATCAAGTAAGCCATAGTCTGGATGCACTATATAACTTGTGGGCTCAGTCCTTGGGATGCCTAACTCCTGCTTCTCACTGATGGTGGCTGCACAAGAAAACCAGTCTTGAGTGTATGCAAGGGACAAATGAGACTGTACGTGGAGGTGATACGTGCCCATGGGCTTCTTGTGTCTTGCCTGTGTTTTCCATCTTGATGCTGGTGAATGTGTGATGCTGCACATATTCTTTTCTAGAGTCAGTCTTCCTGCAGGATCTGATGCTGGTAGGGCTTGGCTGGACCTTTTCCCATACTTACAGGCTTGACACCTTTAGAGGTATTAGCAGCTGGTGGTGCTCATTGAAGCAGTGGCCTTAAGCCTGTTAGAGCCTTGGTTACCCTGTGACCAAGGGTTGATTCTCTAGTCTGTGTTTGAACTGTATCCCTAACTCTTCCTCTTTAACACCTGTTTCCATTCTCTGTGTTCCAGAATTAGAGTGCAGGGGAAAAAAAAAGGTAGTTCAGTTGTACTTCTGAGAAGTATTACTACCCCATAACTGACAGAGTAGGCAGCATCACTTCTGCCTCTGTGCTGTGAATTCAGTCTCTCATCTCTCCAACTCTGAGAAGCTGCTATTTTAGGTATCTCTCTGTGTTTTCTAGGCACCTGACTCGAGCAGACCTGGCTTCATATATTGATACTCACTTCAAGGCGCCTCGTATGGTCCTGGCAGCTGCTGGAGGTAAGCCCTAGATTCTTGAGATGGATGATCAACCACGTGCTGTGTATCTCTAATGAGATGATTTTTGTTAAATGGTTCTAAGTGAACTTCTCTTATTGCCAGGTATTTCTCACAAGGAACTGGTAGATGCAGCTAGGCAGCACTTCAGTGGAGTGCCCTTTACGTACAAAGAGGATGCTGTGCCTATTCTGCCCCGCTGTCGTTTCACAGGGAGCGAGGTAAAGTTGTTTTGCTTCCAGTCACAACACGCAGCTGTTGCCAGATTGCTGAAAGAATGTGAAACAACTGTAGTTGCTTCTGTTAGTGCATCTCAGAAGCTGATAGCTCTGCATATGGGTAGTGCTCCCATGTTCTGTTCTTTAGGCTTATTGCTATGATGCGTTGGGTTTTAGATGGAAACCAAGTCCAGTAAGAATGTGAGGTTGTTGCTCACATCATCTAGTGGGAATATCTCATCAGAGCATGTGGTTTGCCCTCAGTAGAGCCTGAGGCAGTTTTATTTCACTGGGTTATTAAGTCCTCCAGTTTGCCAGCTTGGCACTGCAGCGGGCTACAGACAGAAACACCGTGCTCAATCAGCTCTTCCCTGTTCCTTGGTGACTTCCTAGATCCGTGCCAGGGATGATGATCTGCCTGTTGCCCATATTGCTCTTGCTGTGGAGGGCCCAGGATGGGCTGATCCTGACAACGTTGTCCTCCTTGTGGCTAATGCTATCATCGGGCGCTACGACCGCACGTTTGGAGGTGGCAAGGTAAGAGACCTGGGAATGTGACAGGGAGAGCCTGGAGCCTTTTCTGCAAAATACTGTGGAGCTGCTAGATGGAAGTGCTTTGTGGGAGGCTGTTCTGTTCAGCTTCCAGCTGTGGTCAGTAATATGGAAAATAGAAGTGGCTAATTGAGGCTAACCCAGAGCAGTCTTTGAGATGTGGTTCCGAGAAATGAGTTGAGCCTTTTGTGCTGAGTTTGGAAGAAGTTCAGGTGATGAATTCTCAGCAGCTTTTCCTGCCTTCATGACCTGACTGCTCAGTGGGGGTGATGGTGGAAACAGGACAGGGTAATCTGTAGTCTCACAATGCAAGCCTGCCTTGCAGATGTAAAGCAGTTGGAACTTGTATAAAGCCCCAGTACTACATCCTTTCTTGTCTGTAATTTGTCTTGACTGCCAACCCCTTGTCTGCTGCTACTGGGAAACTTTATACTTGCCATTTTTTCCCACTCCTATAGTGGTATATGTACCAGTTTATCTGCTGCTGGGAAGGGAAAAGATTTTGCTGTATGGACTCCTAGGCCATTGTGTGTGTGGCTTTTCCAGCTGTGACTCTCATCTGTTGCCCACATGAAGGGCCTGAGTTAAGCTCTCTTTTGAAGAGTGTTACACTCTGTCTTGTCTGCGGTCTTTGTGAAAACAGCTCAGGGGGGAAGGAATTTGAGGTCTGAGGAAGCTGTCCAATTGAAATGGCTGATGGTATCTCCTCGCTTACAGCACCAGTCCAGCAGACTAGCTGCACTGGCTGTGGAGCATAAACTCTGCCACAGTTTCCAGACGTTCAACACCTCCTACTCTGATACTGGCCTCTTCGGTTTTCATTTCGTTGCCGATCCTCTGTCCGTGGATGATATGATGTTTTGTGCTCAGGGAGAGTGGTAAGTACAACTTTGGCAGAAGTTTCTGTTTCCCATCTGGCCCTGTGGGAGAGCACGCTGGTGGAGGTCACGCCTGGCCTTCGGAGTGCTGTGTCTCTGCATGAGTGCCTCAGTAACTTGCATTCTGGTTATGCGATCCTGTCAGTGCTTTCTGTAGTTGTGTCAGGATTGCTTTTGAGGATTTTAATCCCTTTGGGTTCTTGAGGTCTTTGGCTCACGGCTTCCACACATTAGCGCTGAGGCTTTGGCTCTTTCTGTGCGAGTGAGACCATCCCTTAAAGACAAGGCTTTCCTGGGTACAAGAGACATGTATCTGCTGCCTTGTTACGCTTGGGCAAAGCAGACAAAGTTCATATCTTCCGAATGGTTGTGTTGTGACTGACACATACCCTGCTGCTGGAGCCGTGCCAGCATTTAGGGCCTTCTGTTGGTCTTACTCTATATACATATGTGCCATTAATGGTTCAGGGTTGCATCTGAGCTTCAGAGCCGTGCTGTGCTGTGAATGGAGCAGATGGAGTTAGCCCTTGCCCCCGAGACGTTGCAGTTAGCAGGGGAGGAAGGGATTTAGCAGCTGGAGTCCAAACAGACTCTGTGTAACTGTCTTATTCTTTCAGCATCAGTTTCCATAGCAGCTTGGCATGTGTGGGAATAGCTGACACGCCTGCCTTCTCTTGTGATAGCATACAGCAGACCGCTTGCTGCTGTGCCTGATGGGCAGGCTAGAGTCGACACCAGAGCTGCTTAGACCTTTGTGAGTGCAACTCAGCGTGTAAACTGTTGGCTGATATTCCCTGCCTGTCAGCTCCAGCTCTTTTGCTTGCCTCCTGCTGTTCACTGCTCCCTATTTCTGAGCTACTCTATGGTGGTCAGGAATGAATCTCAGGCCTATGAGACAAGTGATGTTATTAGCATATTCCTGCAGACTTGGGAGAGGAGAGAATGTTCTTTCTGTCTTCCTGTATCTTTCGCAGGATGCGTCTGTGCACTAGCACCACAGAGTCAGAGGTGAAGAGAGCCAAGAACTACCTGCGAAGTGCCATGGTGGCTCAGCTGGATGGTATGCCCTGGTTTATGGAATAAAAGCTGCTCAGCGCTTTTGCATCTCTAGTGGGGAGCAGGAGCTCTGCTCGTTATGTTATGGTACTGTTGGCAGGTGCTGGGCAAAACTCCCTTTCCCCTGCTCTTCTCTTTCCACGTTTTCAAAGTGGCTGATCACAGCCTGCTGTGCTGCAGGCTAGCTCTGACTCTGTAAGCTTGTTGTCATTTTCTTGCTGCAAGTGAATAATCCATACGTACTGCTTGGTACATTCAGAGCTGAGACCTTCAAGCTGGTCTGCCTTGGCAGTAACACTTTGGAGATCAGGAAGAGTGTTGCTAGATTCCTGCTGAAGCTGCTTAGCGTGGTAACTGTGACTTCATTAGAACCTAGTTAATGGCTAGAGTTGTTGGTCTGCTTTGGCTGTAAAATTTGGGAAACCTTTCAACTTTGCTGACAGTATATCTGTAACATCTAGGTACCACTCCAGTGTGTGAGACGATTGGAAGCCATCTCTTAAACTATGGACGCCGTATCTCTCTGGAGGAGTGGGATTCCAGGATTTCTGTAGGTATCCATTTGTTTTCTTTGGAAGTCCTGAGCACGCTTGGCACTGCCATTTTTCTGGCCTTAGTTTGCAGCAGTAATGCAAGGCTTACTTCTCCCTTAGGTACGCTGCCTGAAGTCCAGGCAGTCAGGTCACTGGTGCCAGTTGAAATACTGGCAAAGACTCCATGTATCCTACGTCCTTGTGTCTGAATCCACTTCATCCCAGCAAGATGGCATACAGCTTAGTCAAACAGCCCAACTTGAAATTCCTTTAACAGATTCCCTAGATGTGGCCACCATTAATTTGTATAATTCTGTAGCCATTGTATCCTTTGGAAGGCTTCAAATTTCAGACTGCTGTGTCTTTGGTCAGTTGGTATGGATGGCCCCCGTGGGTCCAACAGCATGTTTTTAATTATCTTGATATGTAACAATAGCAGCAAGTTCAAGCTTTGAGAAATCCAAGTCTGCCAGAAGGATCGTTAATTGCTTGTTTGTTACTCATTAGGCTGTTGATGCAAGAATGGTAAGAGAGGTATGCAGTAAATACATCTACGACAAATGCCCGGCACTGGCAGCGGTTGGTAAGTGACCACTCAGTACATGGTAGCTCAGAAAATGGGGTGATCAGGAGCTGAGTGCTTGCAGGCACTTTTTACACGTCTGTTTTGGCCTCTTAACTGCTCTGGCTCTTTGTTATTACCCTCTTGCCTCTGAACATTAGGTGTGCCAAAGCCCATTTGCCAGGAAATCAAACCTGGAGGTGATGGAGACGCAATGGCAGTGAGCTGCTGGCTGCCCTCCCACCTCTGCTTGATGTGCAGCTATGACTAAGACTGGGAGTCCCGTAGCTGGGTGTGGGCCCAGTGGCATCTGCCAGGTGTCCTTACCCTGGGGTCATGGTTTATGTAAGGGAAGAGAAGGGGCCCGGTCCTCTCATGCTGCTCTGGCATGTCTGTCTGGCCAAAGATAAATTCCTCATGGAAAACCTGCCTGAGCAGCTCAGCTCTGCTCTGCTGCCTCCTCCTTCCTGCGTCGTGGATTCCCCCTCCTCCATGCCGTTGCTTACTCTGGGCCTGCGAATGGGGCAGTGCAGAAGGGACAGGATTTTCAAGCAGGAAGTTGGCAAGAATTAGCCAAAATCTCCATGGTTTGGTGGCTCCCTGTATGTCATACTTGTATGTGAAGCTGTACTGAGTGTTGTGGAGGAGCGTGAGCAAACAACCTATTCTGAGAAGAAAAGCCATCCTTTCTCTGTCAGGAGATGGCAGTTTTGCTGATGCAGCTTTGAGCTGTAGTTACCTGGTTTTGCACGTAGCTGCTCTGGATTGAGCACAGCATACTCTGCCACCATCTGCTTTACAACCATGGGAAACCACACGGTGATATTAATTACAGTTCTGGTGACTAATTGTTGTTCTGCTCACTCAGGTCCCATTGAACAGCTGTTGGATTACAACCGTATCCGCAGTGGCATGTACTGGATCCGTCTGTAGGACGTGTCCCTGCTGGATGGAACAGAGAAGCTCTGGGCTGTGACAGGGCTCCCTGCATTGTCTGTGGCTCTGAATGTCTTGTGCACCGGGTCGAGGAGGAGTCCCGTCAGAATGGCTGTCTCCTCTGTGTTAAATGTATAATAAAACAGATAAATGTATCTTGTGTGGAGTTGGTTCTGCTGGGCGCTGTGTCTTGCTGAGTCACAAGCTGCAGGGTCAGTGCAGCTGAGCAGAGTCAGTGCATTATGAGGAGCAGGAGCTGTTACTAGGTGAACACACACCTCTCAGCAGCCCGTACTGCCGTGTGGTGCCTGTCATGAGCAATTTGATTGCTGTAGGCCAGCTCGGCGATGAAGCTGAGCAAAGGGTTTGAAGGGCAGCTTCCCACCAGGTGGCACTAGCTCACATGGGCAAGCTGCGAGGTTCTCATTTCTGTCTTTGGGATAGGTCTCCCAGGACTTCTCGTTTAATTTCCAGGTGCTGCCCTGACAAGTGGGATTTAAAAATAGTGTAAAAGTTTCTCAAAGTTAGTCATGACACTGGAGACTAATCCAGTGCACTAAATCATTTGTGCTGAATCTGGATTCTTGATGAGAGAGTCAGTGTGTCTGAGCTCACCACGTACACTAGGCAAGTTTGAAACTGTTAAATGTTCTCTCTGCAATTTGGATCTAGCTGCCACCACAAGCTCTGGCTCGTTGTAAGTGCACTGAGGGCTGCAGAACTGAATGAGCTCGCTTGTGCCGTAAGCCTCGTGGCAGCAGGGAATGGCTCTGTCTCAGTTTTGTGATTGCAATTAGCCTGTAATCCTCCTGTCTTCCGTTGCTTGATGTATTTTTTTCCCCCCTCGGTGATCTTTCTTTCCTTGTCTTTCTCACCAACTACAAAGCACTCTGGAAAGGAGCACACTGTCGCTTCAGCGTTTCCTGCACCTTTTCTTTTTTGGAGGGTTCTTCTTGGGAAGGGTTTTCCTTGAGTAAACCTGCAGCCCCTCCTGCACCACTTTGCACTGAGGAACAACTTCAACCCCCTCTGCAGCTGTTGCTTCCCAGACTGCTTTGTTTCTGTGTGAAGGAGGCAGGCAGTGCAGAGCAGCGTGCTGGTGAGAACGCACCCCCAGTGGCTGCAGCTCTGTGAGGCTGGCTGGCTTACACAGCTCTGGAGGAAGGGATCGATTCTTCCTCTTTTCAGATCCTTTTATCCGTGCGGAAACGTATCTGCTCTGATCCAGAGTAGGATCCGTGCCCCAGCCTTAGTGAGGGGCTTGGGAAGCAGAAGCTGGAGCTGGGGCAGAACTCATGGGATATTTGGCAGCTGAGGCACTCTGTGCTGGAGGACACGAAGCTCTGATCTGGCTGGCAGGTCGCCACTGTTAGAGCCACAGGCGTGTGTTTGTGTTCTGCCTTTGACGCAGCCTCAGTCCGAAGGAATCCAACCTGGGAAACGTCCATCGTGATGGAAGCATCTCATCAAAATGCTTTTCCCAAACCTTGAAAACGTGAGGTGTTTTCCTGGACCTCTCCCCTTTCTGTGGTTCCCACTGTCCAGTGGAGGACAGCAGCAGTGCCAGAGGAGTTGGAACCATCCCTAGAACAGGACAATTTTGCTGAAACTGGAGATGGCCCAGGTGACCTAATAAGTCTGTTTCCTGGCTGCCTGGACAATGCAGGATTGTTCGGCGGGGCTCTTTGACCACTCTAGTTCTCAATGGCTGAAGTGTTTTATTTTGCTCCTTCACTTGGAAGGTTAGTTGGGATCCCATTAGAACGTGCTGATAAACTTCATTTGATGTAGGAGTTGGCCTTTGCTCCCTCCTCTTTTGCGCAGTTAACTGTCTCATCCTTCCTCCATGAAGTTCCCTCTTTGAAGCTTACACCCTCCACTATCTCCAGGCAATCGCTTTCCCTCTCTGACACCTCGAGAGGAGGGTTTGGGAAGGAGGATGCTTTGTGCACGTATCCCCAAGGCTCTATGAAGCCATCTGCACATTTTCTCAATGATTTTTTTTCCCCGCCGTGCTGGAGCCTTGCAGTGGGGTCTGCAGCAGGGAAAGCTCTCGGTACCCCCACACGTGGGGCAGGGGCAGCTGTGCAGGGTGGAGCAGGCAGCCCCTTTGATATGTGAGCTGCTCGTTGGGGATGTGGGCGCCTGCCAAGAGACACGGGCCACAGCAGCCAACTGTCGGTGGTTGCCTCACCTGAACTAATTACCCCCCCCCGGAAAGTACAGTTGATACTAATCATAGGTGCTGAGCCAAGCCTGTCCTCGGGGAACCGGGGAGGTTTGGAGCTGTGCCTCTGCTCGGTGCCAGCGAGCTGCTGGGAGGAGAGCCCTCAGCCCTCAGGGCCAGTTCTCCCCCAGCTCTCCTGCTGAGGCTCAGAAGAAAGCTGAATGTTCCTTATGATGCAGTACCACCACAGCAGAGGTCGGGGTTCTTGGGGTGAGGTGGTACCAGCGTGTGGCAGACCCTCACCTCGCTGTGTCTTCTGTGCTGCGTGGGGACCCGGCACGCCGGGAGAGCAACGCTGCCTGCATGCACATCCAGAAATGCCCTATGGAAATGGCTCATCTAAAGCTGTGGTGCATTCATCGCTTGGGAAAGAAGCGGACAAAGGGCCCATCCAGGCCTGACTGCCAGCTCCAGCCATCCCTGGCGGTGTGAGATTGAGTGGGGCACGATGCGGGACTTGTCAGCATTGTCTCCTCTCTTTCTTCAGCAGCCTGTGTGGAAAGGGATGAGCCTGAGCTGCATATCCTCATTAAAGGCTGCCTTACCCCACACGCCACCCGATGAGGATCAGTGGTTCTCACTTTTCATCTCTCCAGCTCTGTCCCGTCGTGTGTTCTCTGCATCGCCTGCTGCGGCCGCTTGCTGAGCTTCCTGCACGCTGGAATGATTCGAGGCTCTGTATGAGAATCGCACAGCACAGGGACAGCAGTTGGATCGAATACCCCATGACCTGATTGGGGCAAGGCTAATTATCCAATTAAGACATGGAAACCAGAGAGCTCCAGCATGGGGATGCTTCAGCTCCCCGGGCACTGCTCACCCACCTGTCCACGGGGGGCTGACGCTCGGAGCAGTGCTCAGGGTGCAGTGTTTGTAACCAAGTGCATTAGTGCTGTGCACCATTCCTGCGTGTGTGCAACTTGTGTGAAGGGTGAAGCTTTGTTTAAGGCTGCAAAGGAAATGCACTGCCTATCCCTTATGTGTTACATTTAGGTTAGGGTTTGATGCTTTTTGGGCTGGAGGGGCTTCTTCGTTATTTTAATGCTTCTCCAAGGGAACTACCGTTGTGTCGCTTCAGCATTTAGGATTTAATACACAGACAGCTTCAGAAAACTGCTTCCCTGGGGCGATGACTGCCCATGGACACGGCAGCTGTATCCCCACAGCAGGTGCTGCCCTGGCTCGCAGGGCATGGAGCAGTGCCAGGGCACCCAGGAAGAGGCTGTTGAGCACACCCAGCCCTGCATGCCCTGCACCCAGGCTCCACGTGGCAGCTCCGTACTCGCATCCCTTCCCCCCACTGCAAGGCTGAAGGTCCCCCCTCCGCTCCAAACCACATGTGGCCGTGGCTGTCCCTCTTCCCCACTTTGTTTATAGATGCTCCAGATGCTCTGCGCTTGGCCGCAGCCCCGGTGGCATGGGGACACAGCCACGTCCCGCTGCCTCACACGCAGCTGTGACTCACAGGTGAGTGTGGCACTGCTGTGAGAGCCCCCGGTTGTTCCCATGGCTGTCCCCGTGGGCGCAGACCTCCTGCCCTCTGCCTTCCCTGCCTGTGGGGCCGAGGGTCCTCGCGTGCGTCGCGTGGCTGCCGGCCCCGTGCCATGGCGGTGACGCAGCCCTCCTGCTCACGGAGATATGAAGTCATCCCGGATGGGTCCGCGCAGGGGATTGAGTTCCCATGGTGACAGACAGCGATGCACCCTGGCGGGGCAGGGCGGATGTTTGGTCCTTTTTATTCTTTTCTTCTGGAGACGGGCGCCCAGCCAAAGAGCCGAAGGAGCAATGGCACAGCCTCTCAGGGGAGAGCGCTGAGGACAAGTCTGGTCCCGTGCGCTGCGCAAATCCCTCTGCAGAACAGATCCCTGTGTCCACAGCTGCTGCTCCCGTCCCTCTGCAGCCTCCATCCCCCCAGCCATGGGATGTCCCAGCAGAGCGCTGCCTGGAGCTTTATCCTCCCATACATCGTGCACGCTGCTGGGAACCCAGTGCTGCTAACTGGTGTAAGGATGCACAGTGGCACCCTGCAGGTAAGGCAGTGAGTGCCATTATTTACGTGCCTTGAGCCAAGGTGTGCTTAGGGACATCTCCTCCTCAAACACCCCTGTGCTGGCCCCATGGGATGGGGGCTCTGTGTGAGTGCTGCCAGAACTCCCTTGGAGCCACAGGTCCCTTCTAGAGGGGTGTGGGTGTGGGTTGTGAAACACTTTAATAGAGGCAGGGAGGAAGCATTGAGCAATCGCCCCATCCTCCTGGTGCTGGGATTTGCAGCCCAGGCTGGAAATGAGGGAGATTGGAGCAAGAATGTACAAAGAGATGAGGATTCAGGGATGCAGGGTTGGGACAGCTGAGCTGAGCAACCTCTCTTACCAACCTGCAGAGCAGGGCCCGAGCAGTGATCACCTCTGCTGTTGTCTGAAGGAAGAACAAACCCTCAGAGCCCTATAAAGCTGTGCATCAGATCACCCCGGTGTGTTCCTGCAGAGCCCGCGGCCAGGGCAGGGCTGGGAGCTCAGTGATTGCAGCTGTACCGACGTGGCCCCAGGGCGGGTGCTTTGCTGCTGCAAAGAAGCAGATGGAGACTTGTGCCAGGACCCACGGGGTGAGCACGGGAAAAGGCAGCACCAGCCCCACGTGGAGTGCAGGGGCCCTAGTGCTTCCATCCATCCCCACGAGCAAGCCGGGCTCGCTCTGCACAGCCACATCATGCTGCGGGTGGGGGCAGTGGGGCCGGGAGCAGAGGGGCACAGCTCCTTCTTGGAGCCACGGAGCTGAATTCCCGTGGGATGAACTGGGCTGCATGGGTGGTCCCCTGCAGCTGGGGCACCGGAGCCCCCCCCCCGCCGCTGCTCCCCTTGCTGTCTCAGAGCCTGGCTGGGGCTTCTCCACGCCAGCGAGAGCAGAGCAGGGCTCCGTGCTTGAGGCTTCACCCTGCCATGCTGTGGCTTGGTGACGCAGAGTGCCACGAGGTGCCCCCCTGGCACGCCGCAGCCGTGCCCAGCTCCACCGGGACAGCCTGCGGCTGCTGCTGCTGCTGGGAGACATTCCTGGAGCATGTCCCAGCCGGCCCCGCTGCGGGCGGCCCCCCCCAGTCCCTCCTCCCTGCTTAGCACCAGCCCCACGCACCCTGCCCGGCAGTGGGGCTGAGACCCCTCCAACCCCTGATGGAGTGGAAGCTGCCCTCTCCCTCTGTCTCCCCTCGCAGGAGATGCCAGGCAGGGATCTCTGCAGCCTGCACAACTCTTGCTGCAGGGAAGGAGTGAGAGCTGCCACACTGCGTGCACACACACACACACACACACACACACACACAAACACACAAACACAGGCTTTGCTGCTAGGAAGCAGGGGGGAATCCCATCCCGGCCTCGCTGCCCCCCACCCACAGCACACCGGAGCTGACGGCAGCGCTCTGGGGCAGAGCAGTGCAGATCTGCAGCCCAAAGCCCAAAGCCCCGCTCCAGCTGTGCCGTGTGACTCAGTGCTCGCTACGATGTGGGGCTGGAACTGCACCCCGGGCTGCAGAAAGCAGTTTTTCTCTCCCTTCCCATTAAGCTGGCGGTGAGGGCGTCTGCCAGGCACGCGCAGGGCAGGGAGAGGCTCAGCCCCGGTGCTTCGAGTGTGCCTGTGCTCAGCAGGGCACGGGGAGGGCTAAGAGTAGGGTTAGAGTTAGGGTTAGGATTGGCTTTGCACACTTTGAACAGTGCCATCGGGAGGACCAGCGAGGAGATGGGGAACCCCAGGCATAGAGTGCAGGAAGCAGCACTGCCTGCTTCCCCTCAAGGGTTGGGGAAGGACAGGCAGCAGCTGTGAGGACGTTCCTATGGGATTGGGGCAGCTGCGGCTGCAGGGCCGCAGGGACAAAGGGCAGATGGAGGAGCAAGAAAGAGGCTTTAGGGACTGAAGCTTGGGGTTGGGGGAATGGCTGCAGTGGGGTTCTGAGGTGGGGATGGGGCTGCCGCTCCCCCTGCAGTGTGACTCACACGCACCTGGTGCTTTCCCTCTGCAGGAGCAGATTCCTTCCCCAGGCCTGGTGTGCGGGGGAGCTGGGAAGCACCAGCAGACAGAGGTGGGCATGCAGCTTTTGGGGTTCCCTGCGTAGGGATGCTGCTGCAGGGCCCTCCCCACGGCCACTGCCCCTCGCCAGGTTTGGCCATGCTGTCGGGCTCAGGGCAGTCTCAGAGCATCGCTGTGTGCCCAGCTCTGCCCGTGCACTGGTGACCCTGAGCTGCTCCACCAGCGCCGGGCCCAGGGCCAGCAGCAGAACCCTTGGCAGACCCCTCCACTCTCCGATTAACGAAGCCCCTGTCTAATTGGGACAGGCTGCCTTGCCTTCATTAAGCAAGCTGTGGCGGGAGGAGGGTTTGTGGACGGCCCTGACGTGGGGTCAGGCCCGCGGCCGTGGGGCAGATGGGGGACACCTGTGGCCACGGTGAACTTTGAAGCAGATTTAGGGGCCCCACAAGGGTTGGCTGCGGATTGGGATGCTCTGCTCGTGTTGCCTGTAAGAGCAGAGGGGCAACTCCACTCCTCCCCTGCTCAGAACAGCGTGTGCCTGGGAAAGCTGCCTGCAGCTGCCCCGAGCATCCCTGCTTGGTGGTAGGTGGCCCTGCCCCAGTCCCTGGCTGCGAGGTGACCCTTCACCACCCCCTGTTGCCCACGGGAAGATGCCCCTGGAACCACACTGGCACTCAGAGAGGAGCCCCCAGGATGCTGTCTTCACATGGGACCACGAGGACACAGGTACATAGATTCATAGATTCATAGATGCATTAGGTTGGAACATGGGTCACTGGGAAACAGGGAGGTGGCATGGGGCACACCTGTCAACACGGGTCAGCACAGTGGGAACAAGCAGTGGCTGGAGGACGGGGTACTCTGATGCCGGGGCAGTGCCGGGGTCCCAGGTGTCCCCCAGCACACCGCCTCGCTGGGCATCCTGTCCTGCAGTCACCCCAACAGCAGTGCTCTGTCTCTGTGACAGTTCTCAACCACCACATCCTCCACGCTTGGCACCAAGAGGTGGTGACCAGGACAGGCGGGACCCCACAGCTGCTGCCCCCCGCCCCATGGGGTGACCGTGAGCTGTGGCACAGGAACCGTCCTGGCATCGGCCGGCATGGAGACGCTGGAAGGAAAGGGCTCCAGGGCTCAGGGGGCCCTTTTGGCCCCACTCTGAGACTCGAGCAAAAAACTCCCCGGGGCTCTGACCCGGTCCCGGTCCCGGTCCCGGCGTGGAGGGCTCTTCTCTCTCCTCCCCGGGACATTTTGGGGTGAAAAGCGGGAAAAAAACGCACCTTCCTGCCCTGATCCCGCCCTCCCATGGGAGCGGGTGGGAAAAGCCCTATGGGGTGGGGAATAGGGGGGGAGGCGGGACAGGGCGGGAGCCGCAGCACTACCCCCCCCGACGGCGGCACCGCCGAGCTCCGGGCCGCCCTGATTAAAGGGGCGGGAGCGCCGGGGGCCGCCTGGGCACGGCACGGCTCGGCACGGCTCGGCTCGGGGCGGCCCCACGCGGGACGAGGTGGGTGGCGAAGCCGTGCGCTCCGGGAGCGATC
>VXAB01011726.1:102963-113407 GCA_013399175.1 Odontophorus gujanensis
ACTGGGGAGAGTGAGGGGCGGGCGGGAGGAGGGACAGGCTTGTGGGGAGCACAGCCGGGATGCAGGCTCCCTGTCCTGCCCTCCTGTCGGGGACGCTGGGCACCAGCGGGGTCACAGCCGGGCTGGGTGTGATGGGGAGGGACGGAGTGGGGTCGGGTGCCGGGCACGTGGCTCTCCGTGCTGGGACTTTCCACCTGGTTGTGCTTTCACAGCCCCAGTTCAGGACTCTGGCGCAGTTTGGGGCAGGGAACCCAACTGCACGGGTCTTGCTGTGGGGCCATCCATCGCCACCGTGCCCAGAGGTATGGGGTTGGCTCAGGGCGGTGGCTGCAGCATCCTCTCCCTCTGTCCTGCAGGGCCCCACGATGGGTGGGCAGCTCCTGCTCCTCGCCCTGCTTCTGGTCACCCCAGCCGCTGCCGTGCAGAAGAGGAGCCAAGGTGGGTGCTGAGCACCGGGTGCCACTATAGGGCCTGCAGCGGGGTGAGATGGGCTCTGCTGCTTCTCCCTAGCTTGAGCTTGGGCATGAGGAGCCCTCTGCGGGTGGGCTCAAGGAGAACGGGCAGGTCTGGGGGTCCCGTGCTTCGGTGGTGTGTGGATGCCAACCTGTGCCGTCCCATAGTGGTGTGCGAGAACGTGCTGGAGGCCGACATCGCCTTCCTGGTGGACGGCTCTTCCAGCATCGGGCGGAACAACTTCCGCGCCATCCGCGCCTTCGTGGAGGACCTGGTGTCACCCTTCGTGCACGTGGTGGGCGAGAAGGCGGTGCGCTTCGCTGTGGTGCAGTACAGCGACGAGCCGCGGTGAGCACCGGGGATGGGGCACATGGGGCTGCAGGACCGTGGGGCTGGGGAGTCACGTGTCCCCATGTGTCCCCACGTGTCCTCTTGTTCCTAGGGTGGAGTTTGGCTTCTCCCAGCACACCAACGGCACGGGCATCCGGAGGGCCATCCAGCAGCTGAGCTACAAGGGTGGCAACACACGGACCGGCGCTGGGCTGCGTTATGTCTCTGATAACTTCTTCGGTCCCACGCAGCTCCGGCCTGGGGTCCCAAAGGTATGGGGTGCGGGGGTGGCACCTGGGATACTGTGGAAGGATGCGGTGGGTCCATAGGGGTGAGGCTCACGGCTCTGCAGATCTGCATCCTCATCACGGATGGCAAGTCTCAGGATGATGCTGAGCAGCCGGCGTTGAGGCTGAAGAGCCTGGGCATCAAGGTCTTTGCTGTGGGTGAGCAGATCTGTGGTGTGCCCATTGGTGCCCATACCCCCTGGTGATGGGGCTCCCCTTGGGGCTGGGCTCAGCCCTCACCCCCTGCTCCTGTCCTCCCCAGGGATCAAGAACGCAGACCGTCAGGAGCTGATCCGTGTGGCCTCACTGCCCACTGACTCCTTCTTCTTCTACGTGGGTGACTTCAAACTGCTGGGGACGCTGGTGCCACTGATGACACGCAGGGTGTGCACGAGCTCAGGGGGCACCCTACGCACCCCAGGTGGGAGACCCTCAATACAGGGCACAGGTACTGCCTTAACTCCTTCTCCCCATGCACTCTGGAGACTGACAACCCCACATCCCCCCACAGATGGGCCAGGCCACACCGGCCCCTCCAACCTGGAGGTCCTGGAGCGTGGCCCTGATGTGCTGCGCATCCGCTGGAGCGCGGCCAGCGGCCCCGTCACCGGCTATAGGGTGCAGCACGTCCCACTGACAGGGCTGGGGCAGCCACTGGCGGCTGAGCGGCACGAGGTGAGTGCTGTCCTGCACCCACTCGGGGTGCCCGGTGCCCACAGGCATCAGGGTGACACTGCTCCCACCCAGGTGAGCGTGGGTCCGCAGGAGACGGGCGCTGTGCTGCGGGGGCTGCGTGCAGGGACGGAGTACCTGGTGACCGTTGTTGCACAGTACACCAACAGTGTCAGTGACTCTGTGTCCGTGCGGGCACGCACCCGTGAGTACCTGGGGGATGGGGGATGCGGGTGGATGATGCTGGCTGCATGCAGCTCACGGCTGTCCCCGTGCTGTCCCCAGAGAGCCGTGGTGGCGTGCAGCATTTCCGTGTGGCCGAGGCCGGGCCGACCTTCCTGAGGCTGTCCTGGCAGCCCGGCCCTGAGCCACCACAGGGCTACATCCTCAGCTACGCCACGCCAGGTGAGGGGACGCGCCGTGCCCCACAGACACCTCTTTGGGGTGGCTGCGCACGCCGCAGCACCTGGCGGCCCCTCCCTGTCCCTGGGCGCTGCCCTGGCCCCCGTCCCAGCCTCACCCCACGCTCCCCACCCCTGGCACCGCCTGGCATCCCCGGGGCAGGGAACTGCGCGCACCCCTTCCCTGCCACGCGCCTGCCCGCACCCCTCCGTGTCTCCCCCCCCCAGGAATGCCTCCGGGTGAGGAGAGAAGCCTGGGGCCTGGCACGCTGTCGGCCACGCTCAGCAACCTGCGCCCCAACACCGAGTACGTGGTGACGCTGCGGGCACGCTACGCGCAGCAGCCTGCAGCCACTGCCAGCCTCACTGCGCGGACACGTAAGCACCACGCAGCTGTCCCCACGCAGGGACATTGCCGTGGGGGCACACAGGGATGGGATGGAGCAGCATGTGGGTTCTTTTGACAGAGCCAGGCACGGAGCAGACACTGCGCACCAACATCCTGAGCCCCACATCCATCCAGGTGCTCTGGACCGCTATCCGCGAGGCCCGTGGCTACCGCTTGGAGTGGAAGAGAGCCACAGGTGGGCTCGCAGTGCCTGCTCCCCGACGTGGTGCGGGGCCGGCAGCCCGCGGTGACACTGCCATCCCCACAGGGCTGGAACCCCCCAGGACGGTGTCGCTGCCCAGCAGTGCCAGCACCTACCAGCTGACAGGGCTGCAGCCGGGCACTGAGTACCGCATCACCCTGTACACGCTGTACGAAGGCGGGGAGGTGGCCACCCCCGTCACCACCTTCCAGACAGGTGAGTCCAGGCTGAGACACTGCGTGGCATCGCTGGAGCAGAGCAACGGGACCTGCAGCTCGCTGCTCCTATAGCTTGGGGGAAGGTTACAGTGGTGCCACCCCGCAGGCGTGGAGGTGCCGGTGGGCGCGGTGTCGGATCTCCGTCTCATCGAGGATTTGGGCAGGAGGGTGAGGCTGGGCTGGACCGGCGTCCCCGGTGCCACCGAGTACAAAGTGACAGTGCGCAACACTCAGGGTGAGCTGTCGGGATGGGGCCGCGGTGCCACGGCTAGGCATCCCACGTGGCACTGAGGGCCCCGTGGCATCCTGCTCCTTGCAGATGGCACCGAGAGGACGAGGCGCGTCCCAGGCACGCAGACGGTGCTGGAGCTGGGTGACCTGCGGGAAGGTGTCACCTACGTGGTGCGCGTCTCAGCCCTCGTGGGCAGCCAGGAGGGCAGTGCTGCTGCGCTCAGCGTCCACGTCAGTAAGTGCACGTGGTTTTAGCCCCAGCCCTGGCACGTGGCGGTCACTCAGGGTGTCCCCGTGCTGATGTCCCAGTGCCACTGGGCACACCACAGAGTTCCCAGCAGTGGGCAGTGTCTCGGAGCTGCGGGTGACGGAGGCAGGCCCCAGCCAGCTGCGGGTCACGTGGAGGGGGCTGCCAGGTGCCGGGGGGTACCGGCTGACGTGGAGGGCCAGCGACGGTGAGTGCAGGGCTTGGAGGTGATGCAGTGGTGCCGTGGGAGCTCTCCCCATCCTGGCTGTCTCTCCCAGGTCAGGAGCAGTCCCGCTTCCTTCCCGCCGACCCCACTGCCTTCACCATTGAGGGGCTGCGAGCTGGCACTGTGTATGCTGTCAGTGTCACAGCCATTACTGAAGGCCGCGAGGGTCCGCCTGTCACCACCATGGGGCGGACAGGTGAGGTGTGCCCTTGCCTGATGCTGCCAGCTGGTGCCACCTGCCCCGGCTGAAGGTGACAGTGGTCCTCTTGGTGTCACAGCAGCTGAGCAGGTGGGGACAGTATCCCGGCTGGAGGTGCAGTCATCCAGGAGCAATGTTGCCCGTGTCACCTGGGTCGGCGTGCCGGGAGCCACAGCTTACCGTGTGGTGTGGAGCCGTCGGGACGGTATCATGGGATGGGGACAGGGGTGGAGATGGCAACGATGGTGGCAGCAGTGCTGACGTGTGGCCCTTGGCAGGGGGCTCGGAGAGGAGCCAGCACGTTCCAGGCCATGTCAGCTCCTTCGACATCCCCGACCTGGAGGGAGGCGTCTCCTACACCGTGAAGGTCACAGCGCTCATCGGCAACCACGAGGGCAACCCTGTGTCCATCATCGTCACCACCCGTGAGCACGGGGCCAGGGGACAGCACCGCAGGGTGGGGTGGGTACCTGTACCCTAATACCTGCCCATATCCCCCACAGCGGAGGCGGCCCCGGTGCCCCCTGTTAGCAACTTCCAGGTGACAGAGGCCTCGGAGCATCGTCTGCGCCTCGCCTGGGTGCCAGTGTCTGGCAGCAGCGGGTACCGCCTGGTCTGGCGTCCAGCTGAGGGTGAGTGTGCCCAAGCCCTGTGCCCTGTGGCAACCCCTGACCCCTCACCTCTCTGTCCCCATCAGGGGGTCCCCAGCGCAGCCAGCAGCTCCCAGCTGCCACCAGCTCCTATGACCTGGGGGGGCTGGAGCCGGGCCGGCGCTACCACATCAGCATCACCAGCGTGGTGGGCAGCAGGGAGAGCACGCCGGTCATCGTCACCACTGCCACCGGTAACGGACGTGCGGTGCTGCGGGGACGTTGGGATAGAGGAGGGTGATGGGTGTGGGAGTGGGACGGGGGTCGCCCCATGGGCTGGAGCGCCCTGTTTCCCCTCAGCAGCTGCTCCGAGCCATGCCACCAACCTGCGAGTGACGGAGGTGCAGAGGGACTCCGTGACACTCTCCTGGACCTCTGTCCCCGGTGCTTCTGAATACGTCCTGTCCTGGAGCCCCCCTGCAGGTGAGGCCGGGTGCATGTCCCTGGGTGGGGGGCAGCTATCCCCAGGGGTCTCACCATCCTTGTCCCTCTGGCTATGGGTGCAGCGGGCGGTGAGGCACGGCGCGTGGTGCCGGGCACTGCCAGCTCCCTACAGGTTCCCGGGCTGCGCCTGGGCCAGCGCTACACCTTCACCATCCGTCCTCTTCTGGGGAGCACACCCGGTGCTGAGAGCTCCGTCAGCGAGCGGCCAGGTATGCAGGCTGGGCTGGGTGTCGGAGGGGATGGGGTGCTGATGTCTCTGCTCCACCTTGTCCCTCACAGTCTGCAGGGATGCCCGAGGGGACGTCGTCTTCCTGGTGCATGGCACCCGTGACAGCTCTTCTGGTGCCGACACCGTCCGCACGCTCCTGTCCAACACCGTCACCGCCATGGGCCGCCTGGGCCCTGATGGCACCCAGGTATGGGGTTCACGCGGTGGTGGAGGGCATGGGACAGAGGGATGACAATGCCGACCTCCTCCTCTTGCCTTCACAGGTCGGCCTGGCCACATACAGCTACCGCAGCCTGCCCTGGCTGCTCCTTAACCGCTCCAGCGAGCTGCCCACCGTGCTGGAGCAAATCCGCACCATGCGCTACGAGGAACCCAGCGGCAATGCCATCGGTGAGGGGATGTCCTGGGGCCAGGACAATGGCCAGTGGGACCTTGCTGACCCCACCCCCATCCTTTTATCCCCCCCTCCAGGGGCAGCCATCACCTTCGCTAGGACCTACCTGCTGAGCCCTGGTGCAGGACGGCGGCCCGGCGTGCCGGCGGTGCTGGTGGTGCTGGCTGACAGCCCCTCCGGGGACGATGCCATCACTGCTGCCAGGGATGCCAAGGCAGCGGGTGAGGCTGGACAGGATCCCTGTTGGACATGGTCCTCATGGGATGGAGTCTTCGTAGGATGAGGTCCCCATGGGCGCTCCAGCCCAGGTGCTGAAGGTGCTGTTGGCACAGGGGTCCACGTGCTGGCAGTGGGCTTGGAGGGGGCAGACCAGGAGCAGCTCCGGCGCATGGTCAGCGGTGAGGATCCGCGCTTCGTCTTCCGCAACCGTGGAGCCCTGGCAGAGCTGGAGGGAGAGCTCACCGATGACCTCTGCACCATCATCTCCACCAGGGTGAGGAGTTGGGGGCTGCCCAGGGCAGGGGAGCAGACCCCATGGAGCTGAGGGCTGCTTCTCCCATGCTCATGTCCTCCTCTTGTCTCACCAGCCGGAGCCGGAGCCAAAGCCCTGCACTGTGCAGTGCCCCAGGGTGAGTGTTCCTGTGCTGTGAGGGTCTCAGTGTGAGTTCCCCACCTTGCTCACAGTGTGGGGCTGAGCTGGGGGCAGTTGCTGGCAGGAAGGTGCAGCCTCTCAGCTCCTCTGTCTGTCTCCTTGTAGGGAGAGAAGGGAGACCCTGGTGTGGCGGTAAGTGTTTGGGACCCCCTGCAGCAGGGCTGTCCCCCCACCAAACCCGCTTGCACCAGTCCCTAGTGGATGCTGATGGCTGGCTTTGTCTCTGCAGGGGCCACAGGGGCGTGTGGGGCAGCCAGGACCCCCTGGAGAACCGGTAAAGTCCTGATGGATTGACAGTGTGGGGGGAGGTGGGGAACAAAGTCACAGCCCCTGTGTCCCCTTGTTGGGTGGGTGCTGGGGCAGGGATCCGTACAGCCCTCACCACTGTGGTGGATGGAGGAAGCGTTCCTTTGCCTGCCTCCAAGTCCGTCCCCTCTGCTATCCCAGGGCCGCCATGGGTTGCCTGGCTCTCCGGGACCTGTGGGACCACGAGGACCACCAGGAGAGAGAGTTGAGCAGCCGGGCAAGAAGGGGGACAGGGTGAGTGCCTCCTGAGCCTGTACATCTTGGAGTCTCAGGCACAGGGACCTCCTCCCGACCATGGTGGGAGAGGAGGGGACCTGGGAGGAATATGGCACTGCTCTGATGCTCCCCTGTCCTGCAGGGATTCCCTGGAGCTGATGGGCCACCAGGGCTTCCTGGACCCCCTGGGAGCCCCGGGTCCCCTGGTCAGCCGGTGAGTGTGGGTGTACCCATAGGATTGCCAGTGCTAATCAAGCCTCAACCAATGTGCTCTATCCATCTGCCAGCCTTCCCTGCCTGCTCCCTAAGCTCTCTTCCTACCCCAGCCCTGTGCTGGGGCAGTCTCCCTTATCGGTGGGATCATTGCTGTCCCCATCCCATCCTGTGCCATCCCTTCCCATCCCATCCCTGCTCCCCTGGCTGACAGGGGCAATGCTTTCACCTCTTGTTCTGCTATTTTCCAGGGCAACCAGGGCATCCCTGGTCCCCGAGGAGATCCTGTAAGTACGGCCCCCCTCCCTCCCCAGCCTTATGTTCTCCAGGACCCCCTTCTCATTCTCATCATTCATTTCCAGGGTCCTCGGGGAGCAACGGGGCATCCTGGCCTGAAGGGGGAAAAAGGCGAGCCGGTAGGTGCTGGGCACAGGGCTACAGGGGGACATCATACCCAGACATTGGGTAGAGACATCGCAGAGAGTGTGGTGGCACTGATTTATTTATTGATTTATTTTTAATTACTTTTTCCCCTCATTCAGGGAGAACCCAGAGTGTTTGTGGATGGAGGACAAGGCTTGCCAGGATGGAAAGGGGAGCCAGGCACACCGGTACAGATGAGGCTGTGCATGCTGGGGGTGTCCACCAGCACTCCCTGCACATGCTGCATCTCATGCTCACGGAGCGTCTCTCTCCTCCAGGGTAGCCCCGGCCCCCCTGGCAGCCCTGGCCCACGGGGTCCCTTTGGTGACCCAGGTCCTCCAGGTCCCCTTGGGCCAGTGGGGCCACCAGGACCTCCAGGAGACTCTGTGAAGGTACGTCCCAGCTGGTGCTGTGCAGGGATGGAGAGACAGCTGGCACCTTGAAGCTGCTTCCCACGAATTGCTCCCAGTCCTCCATGGCTGTGTTCATTGTCTGTGCCCCCCGCATCATCCATCCTTATCATGAGCACAGCACATGCCCTGACCCTACTGCTGATATGCTCTGTCCATCATTACCCCCATCATTTGAGGGGGGAATGAGCAGAGCCCAGCCTTGCCCTTACCTGCTTGCTTTTACCTTGCAGGGGGAGAAGGGTGACCGAGGGGAGAGGGTAAGTGACCACGTTTGCCTGGTACCCCTGCCTCCCAGGGCACTGGGAAAGGCTGAGCTTTGGGGCTGCCGTGCAGGACCTCATTCCTCTCTCCATAGGGTCCCCCCGGACTGGTGGATGGGGCAGCGCCTCGAGGGGAGCCAGGCCCCGCAGTGAGTGCTGGGCTGGGGGAGGGCAGCAGGGCTGTGAGTCCACCCCAGGGGCTGAGCTGTGTCCCTTGCTGCTCTCTTGCAGGGTCCACCTGGGGAGCCCGGACCACGGGGACCTGTTGGTACTCCTGGCCCCAAGGGTGAGAAGGTAAGAGGGAGCCTGGACCCCCCTTGCTCTGCAATGGGGGCAGATATCCCCATCTTATGGGCACACTGCTGGCTTCTTCAACCCGCAGGGTGATGGTGAGGAGGGCTTCCCAGGGCCACCTGGCCGCACAGGGGACCCTGGAGAGCGGGTGAGTGTCATGGACAAGGCAGGGTGGGCAGAGCATTAACCCTGCTTGGGAGGTGACATCCTTCTGCCCTCCTCTTCAGGGCCCACGGGGACCTCCAGGGGAACAGGGCAGGAAGGTGAGTGGTAAGGGGATGCTCTCACAATGCTCCCCAATCCCCCAGCCCCTCTGTGGGGGAGAAAAGGGATGTGGATGCTGTGCCATCCCCTGTGCCAGCTACCAACCTTGTCTGTCTTCCTCCTGCACCAGGGAGAGCGCGGGGCACCAGGAGAGTTGGGAGAGACAGGCCAGAAGGTGAGGTGGTGTCAGTGTGGGGTTGGGCACTTTGGTGGCCTCTGGGGGTCCTGGGGTCCACGGGGAATTGTGCTCCTGGAGACTGCTGGGGGTCCTGAGTCTCACCACGGGATCCTGGAGGTGGGAGGAAGGCTGCCTGAGATCTTCCTCTGCTTCACTCTGCAGGGAGACCGTGGTGTGCCTGGCCCCGAGGGTGAGAAGGTAGGTGGGCACCCATGGCCACGGTCATGCTCTTCCTAGGAGCACCTTCCTCTTCCTCTTCCACTTCTCTACTCCTCCAGGGTGAAACAGGGGCTCCAGGACGGCCAGGGCCATCGGGCAGAGAGGTGAGCATGGGCACCCTGAGCACTGTGGGGCAGCTGTGACCCCCAGGCACTGCCAACCTCTGAGTATCCTCTCTCTGCACCAGGGAGCACCAGGACCAGCTGGGCCACGGGGCGAGAAGGTGAGGGAGAGGCAGGGCCCAGGGGTGGGGGTTGTGGGGAGGGGATGACACTGACTCCATGCATCCCCAGGGTGATGTGGGAGCTCCCGGTGAACCTGGCCAGCCGGTAAGTGCTGCTGCCTGGCAGCTCACCCCATCCCTGGCACGAGGAGTGGTGGCTGCACCCAGCGCTGACCCTGCTGCTTTGTCCCCAGGCTCCCAGCGTGGCCACTGTCAGAGGAGAGAAGGTAGCCTTGTCCCTGTCCTTCAGTGGTGTCCCCTTGGCACAGCTGGGATGAGGGCATGGCACAGTGGTACTGCATGCCAGCACCATGGGGATGCCCATGCTGATCCCCAGCTGTAGCATGGGGAAGGGGGAGTCTGGGTGCGCTAATGGTGTCATTTCATCTGCTCCAGGGTGACAGAGGATTTCCAGGACCAGAGGGGCCTCCTGGCCCCAAGGGAGACGCAGGGGAGAGGGGTGCCCGTGTGAGTACCTCTGGGGCTGGGCAGGTGCTGGGGCACACAACCCTTCTGGGCTCTTCTTGCTGTGCCTTGGTGCTGGTCCCACTGTTTCTAACTGCTTCCCTTTGTCTTTAGGGTATCCCTGGCCTGAGCATCCCAGGACCAGCTGGCCCCAAAGGCGAGCAGGGCGAGCGGGTGAGTGCATGTGAATGCATGGAGCTGGGCTCTGACCCCATACCCATGTCCCCATTAACACGTGCTGTCCTTCTGCACCATTTAGGGCATCCCTGGCCTCACTGGCAGGAGCGGCCCCAAGGTAACAGCTTTGCAGGAGGCATCGCCCCTCTGTCCATCTGTCCATCCAAGGGCTGCTAAGCCCTTCTCCCCGTTTTCCTCCCTGACTTTGTCCCCCTCAGGGTGACGCAGGGGAGCCAGGTGAGAAGGGCGAGCCAGGCAGAGCGGGTACACCAGGACAACCAGGGCAGCGTGGCAAGGAGGTAGTGTGGGGCCGGGGGGGGGGGGGGAGAAGCTGAGGGGATGCTGAGTCCCCAAGGAATGGGGAGCAGCACAGAGCGATGCTGGTGACTTGTTCTCTTGTCCCCTGACCCATACTGTAGGGTGAACGTGGAGAGAAGGGTGACGAAGGCACCCCGGTAAGTGAGAACCCCATGAAACGCTGCCCCCCTGCTGCCCCCCAGCCCACTTACCCCGTCTCTCCCTCAGGGTGAAGCAGGCGTGCCTGGCAAACCTGGAGACAGGGGCCCCCGG